>JASFAW010000009.1:609605-652881 GCA_030737815.1 Allium fistulosum | reverse complement strand
ACGCCCACCCGCGAATTCCTTGAGCACGGGCGCGAGAATCTTCGGCCTGGCGCTGGCGCTGGTGGTGGTCACCGTCGTCGGGATTGGTTTTCTGATCTACTGGGCGGTACCGGGTATTCCATTAATACCGGCTTTTGCGCTGGCCGCCGTGCTGTCGCCAACCGATGCCGTGGCGTTGTCCGGCATTGTGGGTGAAGGCCGTATTCCGAAGAAAATCATGGGGATTTTACAGGGTGAGGCGCTGATGAACGACGCCTCTGGCCTGGTTGCCCTGAAGTTTGCCGTGGCCGTTGCGATGGGCACGATGGTCTTTACCATCGGCGGCGCAACCCTGGAATTCTTCAAGGTGGCGATTGGCGGTATTCTGGCGGGCTTCGTGGTGAGCTGGCTGTACGGCCGCTCATTGCGCTTCCTCAGCCGCTGGGGCGGCGATGAACCCGCAACGCAGATCGTACTGCTGTTTCTGCTGCCGTTTGCCTCTTATCTGATTGCCGAACATATCGGCGTGTCGGGCATTCTGGCTGCGGTTGCGGCAGGGATGACCATCACCCGTTCCGGCGTAATGCGCCGCGCGCCGCTGGCCATGCGTCTGCGTGCCAACAGCACCTGGGCCATGCTGGAATTTGTCTTTAACGGCATGGTGTTCCTGCTGTTGGGCCTGCAGCTGCGGGCATTATGGAATCCTCGCTGGTGGCGGCCGAAGCCGATCCGAACGTTGAGGTCTGGATGCTGTTTACCGACATCGTGCTGATCTACATGGCGCTGATGCTGGTGCGTTTCGGCTGGCTGTGGACGATGAAAAACTTCAGCGTACGTTTCCTGAAGAAAAAGCCGATGGAGTTCGGCTCGTGGACAACGCGTGAGCTGCTGATCGCCTCTTTTGCGGGCGTACGCGGGGCGATCACCCTTGCCGGTGTGCTCTCCATTCCGCTGCTGCTGCCCACGGGCGACGTCTTCCCGGCGCGCTACGAGCTGGTCTTCCTTGCGGCGGGCGTAATTCTGTTCTCCCTGTTTGTCGGCGTGATTATGCTGCCGATTTTACTCCAGCATATTGATGCCGGTGATTCGACCCAGCAGCATAAAGAGGAGCGTATTGCCCGGGCGGCCACCGCCGAAGTGGCAATTGTCGCGATTCAGAAGATGGAAGAGCGTCTGGCCGCGGATGCGGAAGAGAACATCGACAATCAGCTGCTGACGGAAGTCAGTTCCCGCGTGATTGGTAACCTGCGCCGCCGCGCGGACGGGCGTAACGATGTGGAAAGCTCGCTGCAGGAGGAAAACCTGGAGCGCCGGTTCCGCCTGGCGGCGCTGCGCTCAGAGCGCGCCGAGCTGTACCATCTGCGCGCCACGCGGCAGATCAGCAACGAAACGCTGCAAAAGCTGCTGCACGATCTGGACCTGCTGGAAGCGCTGTTGATAGAGAATCAGTAGCGCTGTTTTTGCCCGGTGGCGCTGCGCTTACCGGGCCTGCGTGCTCGATCGGTTCCCTCTCCTTGTGGGCTGAGGGTTTCCCACAAAATAATGCCTGCACGGACGACCCCCTCTCCCTTGAGGGAGAGGGCTGGGGTGAGGGGGAACATACGGCTGTGGAGGTCATTCCGTTCACTTTATGTTCCTTGCTACTCTGTAACGACATGACCGGTGAACGTGCCAGGGTGGCTCAATCGCCACCACCCTGGCGACCCGGGCTCCCGGCGGTAAATCGCCGCTTCGCGGTGCCCTCAGCTTATTCCTTCAGGCTATCGGGTCGGGCATGAGCCTGCATCCCTGCAGGCCACGCCCTCTCGGCGCATCCCTGCGCCTCGCCCCGGCCTTACGGAAACGCTTCGGCGATTTACAGCCGGACCAGGGTGTCGCTGTAAGTCATTAATTTTGCAAAGAAGCGTTCATCGCTTCAGGTAAAAAATTACTGGGGATTCCTCAGCCCTGTGGGAGAGGGTTAGGGTGAGGGCACCCAAAACCCCTCACAACACTGCAGCCACGCCTGCGCGCTCTGCGATAAATACACCCCTTCACGCCAGATCATCCCCAGCTGCCAGTGCAGGTCGCTCTCCAGCGGGATCCAGCGCAGCGTGTTTTTATCCAGCCGCTCGCAAATTGGCTGCGGCAGAATGGCAATCCCCACGCCGGCCTGTACCATCGCCGCCAGGAAATCCCACTGTCCGCTGCGCACCGCTATGCGCGGCTTGACGTTATGCTGGTTAAACAGCGTCATCAGCTGGCGGCTGAGGGCGAAGTCTTCGTTATAGATCAGCAGAGGGTGCTCGCCGAGCAGTTCAGGTCTCACCGAGTCTAACTTCAGCCAGTCGCCGGAGCGGGGAACCAGCACGCACAGCGGTGGCTAAAGAGCGGAAGCGTCGCCAGACCGCTCTCTTCCTCAACGGGGAGGGCGGTCATTGCCACGTCGAGCTCGCCGTTGGTGACGGCCTGCTGGACGGTTAACCCACCAAACTCCGAAATCTTCAGCTCAACGCCGGGATAACGCTGGCGAAACAGGCTAATCGGCCCGGCCATCATCATCCCACCATGGGCGGAATGCCGAGGCGAAGCACTCCTTTCTTCAGATGATTGATATCGCCCAGCTCTGCTTCCAGCTGGCGAAACTCCGCCAGAATCGCCAGCCCGCGTTCGAATACCACGCGTCCGGTGTCGGTCAGCAACAGCTTGCGCCCGTCGCGGATCAGCAGGGTACAGTTCAGTTCATCTTCGAGGTTTTTCAGCATCTTGCTGATGGTGGGCTGGGTAACAAACAACTTCTCCGCTGCGCGGGTAAAACTTTGCTGACGAACCACTTCGACAAAATAGCGCAGCGTTCTTATGTCCATGATTATTCCTCGAAACTATACCTTTGATGATTTTAATTCATTTCAGTCCATACCGTGCGCTCTCTATACTGGCGCCTCGTCTCATTTTTGAGGAAAACCCCCATGGCCGTGGCGTTAAGCCGTGTTACGCCTGCCGTTGTGCAACGACTCCAGGTCCCGGTGCAGGTACTGCTCTACGCGGGACTGTTTGTTTTCGCGGAATATCTTGTCGGCTGGCTGCATCTGCCGCTGCCCGCCAATCTTGTCGGGATGCTGCTGATGCTGACGCTTATTCTGTGCCGCGTGATCCCCCTTAACTGGGTGCGCGCCGGGGCGCGCTGGCTGCTGGCGGAGATGCTGCTGTTCTTTGTTCCGGCGGTGGTGGCGGTGGTGAACTATGCGCAGCTGCTGATGGTGGACGGCTGGCGAATCTTTGCGGTTATCGCGCTGAGTACGCTGATGGTGCTGGGCGCAACCGCCTGGGTGGTGGATAAAGTGTATCGCTTTGAAATCAGCAGGCACAAACATGACTAATTTTCAGATCAGCGTCCTGTGCCTGATTGCGACGCTGGCGATCTACTTTGCCAACAAGCGGCTGTATCGCCGCTTTCACGCCCTGCCGCTGATGCCGCTGGTCTTCACGCCGATCCTGCTGGTGCTGATGCTGGTCTTCGGCCACATCTCCTGGCAAAACTACATTGGCGAATCCCACTGGCTGCTGTGGCTGCTCGGCCCGGCGACCATCGCTTTTGCCGTCCCCGTTTACGACAACCTGGCGATTATCAAACGCCACTGGATGTCGCTCAGCGCGGGCGTGATCACCGCCACGGTGGTCGCGGTGTGCAGCTCCGTCTGGCTGGCGCGGCTGTTTACGCTGCCCGATGAAATTCAGCGCAGCCTGGCGGTGCGTTCGGTGACCACGCCGTTTGCGCTGGCGGCCGCTAAACCGCTCGGCGGGCAGCCGGACCTGGTGGCGCTGTTTGTTGTCGTGACGGGTGTGTTCGGTATGGCGGTCGGCGATATGTTGTTCCTGCGCTTGTCGATCCGGGAAGGGATGGCGAAAGGCGCGGGGTTTGGCGCGGCGTCGCACGGGGCGGGCACGGCACGTTCGTATGAGCTGGGGCAGCAGGAGGGCGTTGTCGCAAGCCTGGTAATGATGCTCTCAGGCGTAGTGATGGTGCTGATTGCGCCGCTGGTGGCGTGGGTGATGTTTTAAGCTCCCCGGCCAGAATGACCGGGGAGAAAGGCTTAGTGCGCGCGGCCCTGCTCAACGCCCAGGCCGGTTTGTGAGCGGATAAACTGGGCGCGGAATTTCTCTCGCTCCAGGTTACCTTCCGGCGAATTGTCGGTGGCCGAGAAGAACCAGATGCCGATAAACGCCACGGCGATCGAGAACAGCGCCGGGTATTCATACGGGAAGATAGCGCTCGCGTGACCGAGGATCTGCACCCAGATGGTCGGGCCCAGAATCATCAGGATCACCGCCGTCAGCAGCCCCAGCCAGCCGCCAATCATCGCGCCGCGCGTGGTCAGTTTCGACCAGTACATGGAGAGCAGGATGATCGGGAAGTTACAGCTTGCCGCAATCGAGAAGGCCAGCCCCACCATAAACGCGATGTTCTGCTTCTCAAACAGAATGCCTAACAGAATCGCCACGACGCCCAGCACCAGCACGGTGATTTTCGAGACCTTCAGCTCGTCGCGCTCGCTCGCGCCTTTGCGGATAACGTTGGCGTAGAGGTCATGCGACACCGCAGACGCGCCGGCGAGCGTCAGCCCAGCAACTACCGCAAGAATGGTGGCGAAGGCCACGGCGGAGATAAAGCCGAGGAACAGGTTACCGCCCACCGCGTCCGCCAGGTGCACCGCCGCCATGTTGTTACCGCCAATCAGCGCGCCCGCCGCGTCTTTAAACGCCGGGTTCGCCCCCACCAGCATGATCGCGCCAAGCCGATGATAAAGGTGAGAATATAGAAGTACCCATGAAACGGTGGCGTAGAAGACGCTCTTGCGCGCTTCACGCGCATCGCTCACGGTGAAGAAGCGCATCAGGATATGCGGCAGGCCCGCGGTACCGAACATCAGGCCGAGACCAAGCGAGAGCGCGGATATCGGGTCTTTCACCAGCCCGCCCGGGCTCATGATCGCTTCCCCTTTCGGGTGGACCGCCATCGCTTCGGTGAACAGGTTATTGAAGCTGAATCCGACGTGCTTCATCACCATAAAGGCCATAAAGCTGGCGCCGAACAGCAGCAGGACGGCTTTGATGATCTGCACCCAGGTGGTTGCCAGCATGCCGCCGAACAGCACGTACATCACCATCAGCACGCCAACCAGCACCACCGCGACGTGGTAGTTCAGGCCGAACAGCAGTTCGATCAATTTACCCGCGCCGACCATCTGCGCAATCAGGTACAGCGCCACCACCACCAGCGAACCGCAGGCGGAGAGGGTGCGAATCGGCCCCTGCTTCAGGCGATAGGAGGCCACGTCAGCGAAGGTATAGCGGCCCAGGTTACGCAGGCGTTCGGCAATCAGGAACAGGATGATCGGCCAGCCGACGAGGAAGCCGAGGGAATAAATCAGGCCGTCATAGCCGGATGTATACACCAGCGCGGAGATCCCGAGGAACGAGGCGGCGGACATAAAGTCACCCGCGATCGCCAGCCCGTTCTGGAAGCCGGTAATGTTGCCGCCAGCGGTGTAGTAATCGTTACGGGAGCGCACGCGTTTCGACGCCCAGTAGGTGATGTACAGCGTCAGCAGGACGAAAATCAGGAACATCACAATGGCCTGCCAGTTGGTTGGCTGGCGCTGGACCTCGCCGGTAATGGCATCCGCCGCGTGGGCGGCAAAGGGAAGCGTGGCGGCGAGCGCCGTCAGAACTCTCTTCATGATGCTTTTACCTCTTGCAGTACCGCTTTATTAAGTCGATCGAATTCACCGTTCGCGCGCCAGACGTAGACGCCGGTCAGCAGGAATGAAATCACAATCACGCCAATGCCAATCGGAATACCGCGCGTCACGCTGGTCCCCTCGTGCAGCGGGGTGCCCAGCCAGTGCGGGGCAAAGGCGATCAGCAGAATAAAGCCGACGTAGATAACCAGCATGATGATGGAAAGGATGAAGGCAACCGTTGCCGCTTATCGACGAGCTCCCTGTAGTGCGCACTATTCTCTATCTGCTGACAAATATCGTTATTCATCACAGAGTCTCCAAAGGTAAGGTAGGTTTGTTTTTAGTCCCCTCTCCCTTTTGGGGAGAGGGTTAGGGTGAGGGGAGGAAGGTGCGGTCTGATGCCCTCACCCCAGCCCTCTCCACAGGGAGAGGGAGAAAACACTAGGAAGGCATCGCGATGGCCTGCTTCTCTCGAGCAGTTTTTCCACCACGCCAGGATCCGCGAGCGTTGAGGTATCACCGAGGTTGCTGGTGTCTCCAGCCGCGATTTTGCGCAAGATACGACGCATAATTTTGCCGGAACGGGTTTTCGGCAGCGAGTCGGTCCAGTGCAGCACGTCCGGCGTCGCCAGCGGGCCAATCTCTTTACGCACCCAGTTGCGCACCTCAGCGTAGAGCTCAGGCGACGGTTCTTCACCGTGGTTCAGAGTGACATAGGCGTAAATCGCCTGGCCTTTGATGTTATGCGGAATGCCCACAACTGCCGCTTCGGCAATCTTCGGATGCGACACCAGCGCCGATTCAATCTCAGCGGTGCCCAGACGGTGGCCGGAGACGTTCAGCACGTCGTCCACGCGCCCGGTTATCCAGTAATAGCCATCTTCGTCACGACGCGCGCCGTCGCCGCTGAAGTACATGTTTTTAAAGGTCGAGAAGTAGGTCTGCTCGAAGCGATCGTGATCGCCGAACAGGGTACGCGCCTGACCCGGCCAGGAATCTGTGATCACCAGGTTGCCTTCGGTGGCGCCTTCCAGCGGGTTGCCTTCGTTATCCACCAGCGCAGGCTGCACGCCGAAGAACGGACGGGTTGCGGAACCGGCCTTCAGCTGCGTGGCGCCCGGCATCGGAGTGATCATGAAGCCGCCGGTTTCGGTCTGCCACCAGGTGTCCATCACCGGGCATTTTTCGTTGCCGATTTTCTTCCAGTACCACTCCCAGGCTTCCGGGTTGATTGGCTCACCCACGGAACCGAGGATGCGCAATGAAGATCGGTCAGTGCCTTCGATGGCTTTATCGCCTTCCGCCATCAGTGCGCGGATCGCCGTTGGCGCGGTGTAGAGAATGTTGACCTGGTGTTTGTCGACCACCTGACACATACGCGCCGGGGTCGGCCAGTTTGGTACGCCCTCAAACATCAGCGTTGTTGCGCCACAGGCCAGCGGGCCGTACAGCAGATAGCTGTGTCCGGTAACCCAGCCCACGTCGGCGGTACACCAGTAGATGTCGCCCGGATGGTAGTCGAAGACGTATTTGAAGGTGGTGGCCGCATAGACCAGATAGCCGCCGGTGGTGTGCAGGACGCCTTTCGGCTTACCGGTGGAGCCGGAGGTGTAAAGAATGAACAGCGGATCTTCGGCGTTCATCTCTTCCGGCTGATGCTGGTCGCTCGCGTTCTCAATCAGGTCGCTCCACCACAGGTCGCGCCCCTCGGTCCAGTCGATTTTGCCGCCGGTACGCTTAAGGACGATGACGTTACTGACCGTTTTGACGTTCGGGTTTTTCAGCGCTTCGTCGACGTTTTTCTTCAGTGGGATACCGCGTCCGGCGCGCACGCCTTCATCGGCGGTGATCACCAGTTTTGAACTGGAATCGACAATACGGCCCGCTACCGCCTCCGGCGAGAACCCGCCGAAAATGACCGAGTGGATCGCGCCGATACGCGCGCAGGCCAGCATGGCCACCGCAGCTTCCGGCACCATCGGCATATAAATAGCGACTACATCGCCTTTTTTAATGCCCTTTTCCAGCAGGACGTTGGCGAAGCGGCACACGTCGCGGTGCAGCTCTTTGTAGGTAATGTGTTTGCTTTGCGAGGCATCATCGCCTTCCCAGATGATGGCCGTCTCGTTCCCGCGCTCGGCGAGGTGACGATCGAGGCAGTTCGCCGCCAGGTTCAGGGTGCCATCTTCATACCATTTAATGGAGACATTGCCGGGCGCAAAGGAGGTGTTCTTCACCTTCTGATAAGGTTTGATCCAGTCAAGGATATGGCCCTGCTCACCCCAGAAGGTGTCCGGGGCGGTGATAGATTGCTGATATTTCTCGTGGTACTGCTCCGGGGTGATCAGGCAACGGTCCGCAATATTTGCGGGAATGTCGTGTTTATGTATTTGGCTCATGGCTTTTTTTCTCCTTGTAAGATGTTAATAATATGTCGCAAAAACGTTAATTGTAGGGGGCTTTACAAGCTTTGTTTATTATTTGGGCTACAGATCACGCATTGTTTGAAGAGTATGAAAATTGAGCGAATGAAACTTTGAAGGAAAATAATTGATGCTGTCGATTATTCACATTTATGTTTAAAAAAGCGTTTTTATAACAAAAGGTTATTTATCAGAATTAGAACAAACTCCCGTCATCGTCGCTTTTGTGAGTGAAACGCGTCGTTCTTTAAGGCTTGCGCAACAGGTCGCGCAAATGATACTCATACGCCGCGTTAAAAAATCCCATAAACCAACGCAACACAATTCATACCCTTTCAGTATGTCTCCCTGTTCATGCAGTTTGAGTGAATAAGGCGCTTCATTGAGGAAGTCAGTTTCTATGAAAAACGTTAAAGTCAGCCTTGCCTGGCAGATCTTAATCGCCCTTGTGCTGGGCATCTTGCTGGGCAGTTACCTCCACTATCATAGCGACAGCCGCGAATGGCTGATTGCGAACTTGCTTTCACCGGCAGGGGATATCTTTATTCATCTGATCAAGATGATTGTGGTGCCGATTGTGATCTCGACGCTGGTGGTCGGTATTGCGGGCGTCGGCGATGCGAAGCAGTTAGGCCGTATTGGTGCGAAAACCATTATCTATTTCGAAGTGATCACTACGGTTGCGATTATCCTCGGTATCACGCTGGCGAACGTGTTCAGCCGGGGTCCGGGATCGATATGTCGCAGCTGGCAACGGTGGATATTTCGAAATACCAAAGTACGACCGCTGACGTGCAGAGCCATGCGCATGGCCTGATGGGCACTATCCTGTCGCTGGTGCCGACCAATATCGTGGCGTCGATGGCGAAGGGCGAGATGCTGCCTATCATCTTCTTCTCGGTGCTGTTTGGTCTGGGGCTCTCTTCCCTGCCGGCGACGCACCGTGAGCCGCTGGTGACCGTGTTCCGCTCTATCTCCGAAACCATGTTCAAAGTGACGCACATGGTGATGCGTTACGCGCCGGTAGGGGTGTTTGCGCTTATCGCCGTCACCGTGGCGAACTTCGGTTTTGCCTCCCTGTGGCCGCTGGCGAAGCTGGTGCTCCTGGTGCACTTCGCCATTTTGTTCTTCGCGCTGGTGGTGCTGGGGATCGTGGCGCGCCTGTGCGGGCTGAGCATCTGGATCCTGATTCGCATCCTGAAAGATGAGCTGATTCTGGCGTACTCCACGGCAAGTTCTGAGAGCGTGCTGCCGCGCATCATTGAGAAGATGGAAGCCTACGGCGCGCCTGCCTCTATTACCAGCTTCGTGGTACCGACCGGCTACTCCTTTAACCTGGACGGTTCGACGCTGTACCAGAGCATCGCCGCTATCTTTATTGCGCAGCTGTACGGCATTGACCTGTCGCTGTGGCAGGAGATCGTGCTGGTGCTGACGCTGATGGTGACGTCAAAAGGTATTGCAGGCGTTCCGGGCGTCTCCTTCGTGGTGCTGCTGGCGACGCTTGGCAGCGTCGGTATTCCGCTGGAAGGTCTGGCGTTATCGCCGGTGTCGACCGTATCCTCGACATGGCGCGTACCGCGCTGAACGTGGTGGGGAATGCCCTGGCGGTGCTGGTTATCGCCAAGTGGGAACACAAATTCGATCGTAAAAAAGCGCTGGCGTATGAACGCGAGGTGCTGGGTCGTTTTGATAAGACGGCTGACCAGTAATGTTAAAAGCCGGGTGGCGGCTTCGCCTTACCCGGCCTACACAAGCCGTAGGCCCGGTAAGCGCAGCGCCACCGGGCAATGCTTTACTCTCCGCTCAGCGCATCAAACTCTTCGCATCCGGTATCAAAGCCTTCAGTGCAGCTCAGGTTCAACCAGTACAGCGCTTTCTGTTTATTGGGCGTGATAAAGCCTTTCTCACCCTGCCTGAACAACATCCCTGCCCAGTATTCGGAGTAGCCCGTGCGTGAAAGTGCCGAGCTCCGCTTGAACCACGAGGCGGCCTGCACGTCGTCCTGAACCACTTCAACGCCGTTGGCATAAATCAGCCCGAGCAGCATTTGCGCATCTACCGCAGAGTCGTTATCGATATCTTCGGCCGCCGTTTGCAGCAGTTTGATGGCCTGAGGATAGTCAGTTTTACCTGCCTGAGTGTTGACCAGCACGCGCGCCAGCATGATCGCGCCGCGTTTGCTGCCCGCGATGGTTGCCTGCTGCGCCAGTGCCTTAGCTTGCGCATAATTTCCCTGGGTAAAGAGGATTTGCGAGAGCAGCCCCATGGCGTCGACATCGCCACCTTTAGCGGCTTTCTCGGCCCACAGCGCGGCCTGCTTGCTGTCACCGGAGCTAAAGTATGTATCGGCCAAATAATACTGGGCACGGGCATCGCCCGCTTCAGCCTGTTCTTTGTACTGGCTGCCAATCTCGTCGGCACGGACAAGCGATGTAAAAAGTAACAACAACAGAAAAATATGTTTCATGGGGTCTTATCATCGGGGTACACGCCGCGCAGTATAATCGCGGCGACAGAAGAAAAAAATGGGTGCATTAAGACCTCAGCATCCTGCAAGCCGGGCGGAACCGTGGTTCCGCCCGTAGAGGTTAGCCTGCGTTACAGGCTAATTTTGCCGCCACCTCCTGATGTTCACCCTTTATTGAAAACTCGCATAACTTACCTCGAGTAATAAAGGTAAAGATCACTATCGTCAGGCAGATAATAAATACAATGCCTAACGCAGTTTTTAATGGCGTCATGCCTTTTACTCCTTGTCAAAAAAAGAATAAGAGGCTACTCTCAACTTGTTCGGAGTTGAGGGAGTAGCCTCGGGTAAATGAAAATTTCCCGGGGCTTTCTACTTTCTGTCCCTCAACAATGCTCAAGACAGAAAGTCTTAAGCACCCGCCGCACATCTTATCCCTCTGAATTAAAATGCAAAGATGTAATTCTATTTCGCGAAAATTACATTATTTCTGCGAGCCGCTTTCCAGAATAATAATTGATATATTTGATGAATTAATCGGAAATAAAAAGGGAGTGAATATCTCACCCCCTTTATTCACTGATGAATTAACGGCTTCAGCCCATTGCGCTTTCGCGCAGTCGGGCTTTCAGCTTGTTATATTCGTCGATGACATACTGTTCCGCAGCGTGCTGATCCGCAATCGGCTCCACGCGTACGGCGCAGTATTTATACTCCGGCGTTTTGGTTATCGGGCTTAAGTTCTCCGTCACCAGCTCGTTACAGGCGCCAATCCACCACTGGTAGGTCATATAGACCGCCCCTTTGTTCGGACGATCGCTGACCTGCGCACGGGTAATGATCCGGCCTTTGCGCGAGTTCACCCACACCAGCGCTTCATCCTCAATGCCGAGGCGCTCAGCGTCGGCGGTGTTGATTTGCGCGTAGCCCGGTTCGTCCGCCAGCGCCGCCAGCGCGGCGCAGTTACCCGTCATCGAACGGCAGGAGTAGTGGCCCACTTCACGCACGGTGGAGAGCACCATCGGATACTCGTCGGTGAGTTTATCGATCGGCGCGACCCAGTCGCAGGTGAAGAACTGCGCCAGCCCGTTCGGGGTGTCGAACTTCTCTTTAAAGAGGTATGACGTCCCCTGATCGGCTTCTGACTCATCGCGACACGGCCACTGGATGTACCCCAGCTCACCCATTTTTTCGTAGGTTGCCCCGTAGAAGTCCGGACACAGATTGCGCAGCTCGTCCCAGATCTCCTGAGTGTTGTTGTAGTGCATCGGGTAGCCCATGCGGGTGGCTATTTCGCTGATGATCTGCCAGTCCGTTTTCAGATCCCACTTCGGCTCGACCGCCTTAAAGAAGCGCTGGAAGCCGCGGTCCGCCGCCGTGTAGACGCCTTCATGCTCGCCCCAGGAGGTCGACGGTAAAATCACATCCGCCGCCGCCGCGGTTTTGGTCATGAAGATATCCTGGACAATCACCAGCTCCAGATCCTCAAACCCTTTGCGCACCGCAGACAGCTCGGCGTCGGTCTGGAGCGGATCTTCACCCATGATGTAGGCCGCACGTACTTCGCCGTGCGCCGCGCGGTGCGGCAGCTCGCTGATGCGATACCCGGTGTGTTCCGGCAGGCTTTCCACGCCCCAGGCCTTCGCGAACTTAGCGCGGTTTTCCGGGAACTTCACGTACTGGTAGCCCGGGTAGGTGTCCGGCAGCGCGCCCATATCGCAGGCGCCCTGGACGTTATTCTGACCACGTACCGGGTTGACGCCGACGTGCGCTTTACCCAGATTGCCGGTCAGCATCGCGAGGCTCGTCAGAGAACGCACGGTTTCCACGCCCTGATAGAACTGGGTCACGCCCATTCCCCACAGGATGGCGGCGGTTTTCGCCCCGGCATACATCCGTGCCGCCTGGCGGATCTCCTGCGCGCTGACGCCGGTGATTGTTTCCACCGACTCTGGCGTATAGCCTTCGACAATTTTCCGATACTCTTCAAAACCTTCCGTACGGGTCGCGACAAACGCCTGGTCGTACAGGTTCTCCTCAATAATGACGTGCCCCATTGCGTTCAACAGCGCGATGTTCGAGCCGTTTTTCAACGCGATGTGCATATCCGCAATGCGCGCGGTTTCAATTTTGCGCGGATCGCAGACGATGATTTTCGCCCCGTTCTGCTTGGCGCGAATAACGTGGTTCGCGACGATAGGGTGAGAATCCGCCGGGTTATAACCAAAGATGAAAACGAGATCGGTGTTATCTATCTCGTTGATGGCATTACTCATTGCGCCGTTACCGACCGACTGGTGCAGACCTGCAACCGATGGGCCGTGTCAAACGCGAGCGCAGCAGTCGACGTTATTGGTTCCAATAACGGCGCGCGCGAATTTTTGCATCACATAGTTGGTTTCATTCCCGGTCCCGCGTGAAGAGCCGGTGGTCTGAATCGCATCCGGGCCATACTTGGCCTTGATAGCGCTCAGACGCGTGGCGACGTAATCCAGCGCCTCGCTCCAGGAGACGGCTTCCAGCTTGCCGCCGCGCTCGCGGCGGATCATAGGGGTTTTCAGGCGCGGGGTGAGGATTTGGGTATCGTTAATAAAATCCCAGCCGTAGTAACCTTTCAGGCATAGCGTGCCCTGGTTGGTTTTCCCCTGTGCGGCCTCCGCCCGGACGATTTTGCCGTTATCGACCACCAGGTGGATCTTGCAACCTGAGGCACAATAAGGGCAAACCGTGACGACTTTTTTCATCAGTCTGCTCCAGTTAATCGAATCATTCGCACCCACTATGCAGCTTCTATGCCATGTTTTTTGTATGGGTATACCCTGACTTTACGGTCCCTTCGCGGTGAAAACCCTGACAAAAAGCAGCCAATCGTCAAAATTGACGTGTCGACAGGGCAGCGGATGTGACATGGGTTGAATTTCCGTCACTGAAAAAACCATTTGACTGGAGCCGACGGCAGAATGGTTCAGACTTAACATAATCCCCTGACGGAAGCATACGATGAAACCGGCGATCCTGGTGGTTGATGACGATACGGCAGTCTGCGAACTGCTTCAGGACGTGCTGAGCGAGCACGTCTTTAGCGTGCTTATTTGTCATAACGGCCAGGATGCACTGCGGCAGGTACAACAGGAGCCGAATATCGCGCTGGTGCTGCTGGATATGATGCTGCCGGATATCAACGGCTTACAGGTTTTGCTGCAGCTGCAAAAGCAGCGCCCGGCGCTACCGGTGATCATGTTAACCGGGCTGGGTAGTGAGTCAGACGTGGTGGTGGGGCTGGAGATGGGGGCTGACGATTATATCGGCAAACCGTTCAACCCGCGCGTGGTGGTCGCCCGCGTAAAAGCGGTATTGCGCCGTACCGGCGTGCTGGCGGCGGAAGTCCCCGCAGCGCCCGTCGCGGGCATTGCTTTTAACGGATGGACGCTCGATACCACCCGCTGTGAGCTGAGCGATCCGCAGCGTAACCCTGTCCCCTTAACCCAGGGCGAGTACGGCTTGCTGCTGGCGCTCACGCAAAATGCCCGTCGGGTGCTGAGCCGTGACCGGCTGCTTGAGCTGACCCACAGCGAAAGCGCGGACGTGTTCGACCGCACGATTGACGTGCTGATCATGCGCCTGCGCCGGAAGATCGAGGCGAATCCGCATCAGCCTGCGCTCATCAAAACCATCCGTGGGCTAGGCTATGTGTTTGCCACCGATGTTTCCCATAGCGAGAAAGCGGCCTAGGTATTCTCTTTGATAAACAGCTGCAGCTCGGCCAGCGTTTTCGCGCCGTCAATCGCGTTGGCGGCCAGCAGGCTGGCCCGCGCGCAGGCGTGTGCCAGATAAATGCTCTCCGTGAGCGGGAGCGATTCATGGCAGCCGTATAAAAACCCCGCGCAAAACGCATCGCCCGCGCCAACGCTGCCGACAATCTCTTTTTGCTCCAGCAACCATGATGGGATCCAGCGGCCTTGCTCACCCGGTGCTTCACCCCACGCGCCTTCCGGGCAGTGGATCACCACCCGCTGGCGAACGCCTGCCGCCAGCAGCTGCGTCGCGGCATCGGCGATATGGGCGATATTCAGCGCATCGTCGGCGTCGCGCATCTCCAGTCCGCTAAACTCCCCGGCTTCCAGCTCGTTAATCACCAGATAATCAAGGTAGCGCAGGGCAGGGAGCACCAGCGGCTGATAGCGCGGGTCGCCCTTGCGGGAAACCAGATCGAGCGACGTTTCATACCCCTGGTCGCGCATCTGCGCCAGCAGGCGCGCGCTGCGGGTGCCAAACTCGTCATCGGGCATATCCAGGCTGTCGAGCAGCAGCAGGTAGCCGAGATGGAAGATCTTCATCGATCCGTCTAAGCGATCGAAGGCGGGAAGATCCAGCAGGCGGTTGGCGCCCGGCGAGTGGAAGAAGGTGCGCTGTCCGCTGGGATCGGTCATGACCTGCGACATGGAGGTCGGGGCAAAGGTGGTGCGCTGAACCCGCTGGCGGTTGACGTGGTACTGGTCGAGCATCGCCAGAATGTAATCCCCGTCGGCATCTTCGCCAATCAGCCCCACCGCCTGCAGCGGCAGGCCAACGTGCATTTTCGCCAGCGTCAGCCGCACGTTGAGCGGCGCGCCGCCGGTTGAGCGTTCGCTGTGGGTGATTTCTGCCAGCCAGCCGCGCTCCGGCCACTGCACGATCTGGTGGACGTGATCCACCAGCATGTTGCCTGCGGCGATGATGCCTTTGCGTTCCATTATGCCTGCCCCGCGCTGCCGAAGATGCGCATCTGTTCGGCGACCGTATCGGCAATCGCCTCTTCTATCCCCAGCAGCAGCTCGGCAAATTCATCGTACAGCGGCTGGCGGTTCGCCATGCGCTGCTCAACGGCGGCGAGTGCGGCCTGCGACATGCCGGTGTAGAAGTTGATTTTATGAATGCCGAGCTCGATGGCGCGGCGGAAGTCGGCATCGCTAATCCCGGAGCCGCCGTGTAAAACCAGCGGCAGGCCCGTCTGCTGGCGAATGGCGTCCAGGCGTGGGAAATCGAGTTTCGGCTCGCCCTTGTATTTGCCGTGCGCGTTGCCGATGGCAACCGCCAGCGCGTCAATGCCGGTTGAATCGACAAACTCGCGCGCCAGCTGCGGGTCGGTAAAGAACGCTTCATCCGCATGCCCGTACAGCGCGCCGCCTTCATCGCCGCCGACCGCGCCCAGCTCCGCCTCCACCGACACGCCGACCGCGTGGCACATCTTCACCACCTCCCGCGTCTGGCGAATATTCTCCTCATAGCTCAGCGTAGAGCCGTCGAACATTACCGAGCTGAACCCTAAGCGCAGGGCGCGCACCACCGCCTCGAAATGCAGGCCGTGGTCGAGGTTGAGCACCACGGGAATATCGTGACGGGCGGCTTCGAACTTAACCGCTTCGACAAGCGAATCCAGAGACACGTACTTAAAATGCACTTCGGCGATGTTGATAATAAACGGCGAGCGTTCCTGCTTCGCGGCGGCGAACAGCGCGCGCAGGAAGTGGGAGTCGAGCACGTTAAACGCGCCCAGCGCGTAGCGATGCGCCCTGGCGTGCTCCAGACCTTCGGCAAGAGAGATCAATGGCATCATTTACTCCTTATATCCGGAACAGGTTGTACTCGTTGCACAGCACCAGCAGCGCCGGTTCGTCTTCTTCGATGTTGTTATAGCGGGCAACGGGCTGCAAAAAGTGGTTGTCGTGCTCGTCGTCGTTTACCGATGACACCTCCCCAACCAGCACGTCGCCGAAGCCGCGTTCGCCCCAGAAGCTGTGGTACAGAGTGGGTGTCAGGCAGATGCTTTCCCCTGGCGTAAGGCGCAGCTGGCTGCCGGGCGCGTGGGTCTGACGGCAGCCGTCGACGGTGACCGTCACGTCGGTGTTTTCCGTCTCTTCATGCGCCCCGGCATTCCATAACTCAATAATCAGATTCCCGCCGCCCCGGTTGATGATGTCTTCCCGCTTGCGCCAGTGAAAATGCATCGGCGTCACCTGGCCGTCGCGCACGTGCATAATTTTTTCGGCATAGCACTTTTCATAAGGCACGCCGTTGGGCGAGCCGTTGCGCAGGGTAAACAGCGTCAGGCCCTCAGCGGCAAAGCTGTTGCCGCCGAACGCCGTCACGTCCCAGCCGAGCTTGAGGTCGAACACTTCCTGCCATGCGGCCTGGTCAAGCTGCTGCCATTTCGTGGGCGGGAAGCTGGCAAACGGCGGGAGGTGCACGTCGTGCATGGAAAAAAACTGTCGCGTGTGGCCGAGAATTTCATTGATGTCGGAGCGTTTCATGGGGACTCCTGGCTTTTTTTGCAAAACCCTAGCCCTCCCCCTCAAGGGTGAGGGGGAGTAAGTTCCCTCTCCCTGTGGGAGAGGGTTAGGGTGAGGGCATCAGGCCGCACCGAAGTTACTTAACCGTCCAGCCCTTATACGTGCCGACGTTCTTTTTATCGATCATCGTCACCGGGATCAGCACAGGCGCTTTCGGCGCAGGTTTGCCCTGCAGAATGTCATAGCCGATCTCCACCGCTTTTGCCGCCATCACCTGCGGATCCTGCGCCGGGGTCGCGACAAACAGGGAGTTTTCGCGCTTCAGCGCTTCCTCGCCGTCCGGGCTGCCATCCACGCCGACGATAAAGAACTCGTTGCGTTGAGCCTGCTTCGCGGCCAGATCGGCACCGATCGCCGTCGGATCGTTAATCGCAAACACGCCGTCGATCTTCGGATTGGCCGCCAGCAGGGAGGTCATGACTTCCAGACCGCCTTCACGACTGCCCTTGGCGTTCTGGTTATCCGAGAGCACCTTGATATCCGGATGTTTTTTGAATTCCGTCTGGCAACCTTCCACGCGGTTTTGCACCGCAGAGACCGGCGGTCCGTTGATGATCACCACGTTGCCTTTGCCTTTCAGGCGATCGGTAATGTACTTACAGGCCATTTCGCCCGCCTGGGTGTTATCGGAGGTGATGGTCGCATCCGCCCCTTCCGCCGCCACGTCAACCGCAACGACCACGATCCCGGCGTCCTTCGCGCGCTTCACCGCCGGGCCGATCCCTTTGGAATCCGCGGCGTTGAGGATGATCATGTCCACCTTCGCGGCAATAAAGTTGTCGATCTGCGCCACCTGCTGGCCCAGATCGTAACCGCTGGAGACCAGCGTCACCTTGACGTTATCGCCTGCCAGCTTGCGCGCTTCCAGCTCGGCACCTTTGGTGATCTGCACGAAGAACGGGTTAGCCAGGTCGCCCACCGTCACGCCGATGGACTTCAGATCTTTTGCCTGCGCAAACGGCGTTGCGGCAAGCAGCGCGCCAGCACAGAGCGCGGTCACTAACGGTTTCAAACGCATGTTGTTTTCCTCGAAGCTGTAGGGTTTTGTTGTTATGCACTTTGATGGTGTCGGGTACGGTATTTGTCGATCAGCACCGCTATGATGATCACCGCCCCTTTGATCACCAGCTGCCAGAAGTAGGAGACGCCCATCAGCGTCATGCCGTTGTTGAGGGTGGCGATGATTAATGCGCCGACCAGCGTGCCGGTGATCGTGCCGATCCCGCCGACGAAGCTAGTGCCGCCGAGGATCACCGCCGCAATCGCATCCAGCTCGTAGCCCGTGCCGAGGTTGCCGTTGGCGCTGTAGAGGCGCGAGGCGCTCATCACGCCGCCGAGCCCGGAGAGCAGGCCGCTCATGCCGTAGACAAACAGCAGCACCAGCCAGACCTTGATGCCGGTCAGTCGCGCCGCCTGCATGTTGCCGCCCACCGCGTAGATGTGGACGCCGAGCGTGGTGCGGCGCAGGATGAACCAGCAGATAGCAATCACCGCAAGGGCAATGACTACCAGCCACGGGATCGGGCCGAGGTAGTTATTGCCGATCCACTCGAAGCTGATGTTGGAGTTAATGACCGTCGTGCCGTCCGCCAGCAGATACGCCGCGCCGCGCAGCGCCGTATAGGTGCCGAGCGTCACGATGAAGGGCGGCAGCCCGGCAAAGGCCACCAGCGCGCCGTTGAACAGACCCAGCACCATGCCGAGCATCAGCGCGGCCGGAATGGAGAGCATCGCAAATTCAGGGATAAGCGAGACCACCATCGCCGCTACCGCCGTGGTGCCCAGAATCGAGCCCACGGAGAGGTCAATCCCGCCGGTTAAAATGATGAAGGTCATTCCCGCTGCCAGCACGATGTTGATCGACGCCTGACGGGTAATGTTGAGCAGATTGCTCTCGGTGAAGAAGTTCGGGGCGATAAAGCCAAATACCGCCACAATCAGGATAAGAATCGGCAGGATGCCGACCGTTTGCATCAGATCGCTCATCAGCATTTTTTTGGCGGAGGCGGATTTCGCCACCTGCTGCGGATGGGTTGGAGTTGTCATGATTGCACCGCCTGATGATGAGTGTCGTTCACGCCGGTTGCCAGCGTCATAATGTTTTCCTGAGAGATGTCGCGCCCGTGGAGTTCACCCGCAATGCTGCCTTCCCGCATCACGTACACTCGGTCGCTCATGCCCACTACTTCCGGCAGCTCGCTGGAGATCATTAAAATCGCCACCCCTTTGCGCGCCATCTGGTTCATGATGCGGTAGATCTCGCTTTTCGCGCCGACGTCCACGCCGCGCGTGGGTTCGTCCAGAATCAGAATGCGCGGACCGATGGCCACCCAGCGGGAGATCAGCAGCTTTTGCTGATTGCCGCCGGACAGCCCGCCCGCGCGCACCTGCGAATGGGGCACGCGGATGTTAAGCAGGGCAATGGCGTCATCGGAAATCGACTGGGCTTTTTTGCGGTTTAACATACCGAAGGTGGCGTCGCGCTCCAGCGTCGCCATGGTGATGTTCTCCTGCGCCGCCAGCTCCAGAAACAGCCCCTGCTCCTTACGGTTTTCGGTGAGAAAACCGATGCCGTTCTCGATGGCCGCGCGCGGGGAGTGGATCACCACCGGCTCGCCGTCGACCTCAATCATGCCGCCGGTGGCTTTACGCACGCCGAAAATCAGCTGCGCCAGCTCGGAGCGCCCGGCCCCCACCAGGCCCGCCAGCCCAACGATTTCGCCGGAACGGACCTGCAGGCTGCACGGCTGTACCTTTTTACCGTCGGTGAGGTGGTGGACGTTGAGGCGCGGGCTGCCGAGGGGAATATCACGTTCTTTGTTGAACAGGTCGCTTAACGGGCGGCCCACCATCATGCGCACCAGCTCGGAGGCGTTTAGCTTGTCGCGCGTCAGGCTGCCGACGTACTGCCCGTCGCGCAGAACGCTGACGCGGTCAGAAAGTTCATACACTTCCGCCATGCGGTGGCTGATATAGATGATCGCCATCCCTTCATCGCGCAGGCGCAAAATCAGTTCAAACAGGCGATGCGTTTCCCGCGAGGAGAGGGCGGCGGTGGGTTCATCCATCACCAGAATGCGGCTGTTGCGGTGCAGCGCGCGGGCAATTTCCACCTGCTGCTGCTCGGCGATGGTCAGCTTCATCACCAGGTCGGTGGCATTGAACTGTGCCCCGAGGCGCTCAATCACCGCCTGCGCCTGGGCGGCCATCTCTTTGCGCTGCACCATCCCGCCGCGCGACAGCTCGCTGCCAAGAAAGATATTTTCGGCAACGGTCAGGTTGGGCGCGAGCTGCATCTCCTGATAAATCAGGGTAATGCCTGCGGCCAGCGCATCTTTCGGCCCTTTAATGTGAAACGGCTGACCGTCGATCAGGATCTCACCGCTGGTGGCGGTATAGGCTCCCGCGAGGATTTTCATCAGCGTGCTTTTTCCCGCGCCGTTTTCGCCCATCAGCGCGTGGATCTCTCCGGGAAAGACCGTCAAATCCACACCCTTGAGCGCGTGGAAACTGCCAAACGTTTTGGCAATGCTGCGCATCTCTAATACCGGGGTTCTGCTCATGGCGGATCTCCTGCGAATGCCGATATCTGCACTTCATCACAGGTGCGTAAATGCAAAATGTCAGAAGCTGTTCATATTTGTCATAGTTATGAATAGCTAATGTAGATCACAGTTATTGAACTACCCTCACCCCGGCCCTCTCCCTGAAAGGGAGAGGGAGCAAATCATTCCCTCGCCCCTTTGGGGAGAGGGTTAGGGTGAGGGGACACCAAACCGCACAGGAGCCCAAATCCATGCCATCACGCCGTCCGCCCTTTTTCGCCAGCGCCCGAGGCCGCCTGCTGATTTTTAATCTGCTGGTGGTCGCCGTGACGCTAATGGTGAGCGGCGTGGCGGTGCTCGGCTTTCGTCACGCCAGTCAAATCCAGGAGCAGGTTCAGCAGCAAACGCTGGACGATATGACCGGCAGCATGAACCTGGCCCGCGATACCGCCAACGTGGCGACGGCGGCGGTGCGGCTTTCGCAGGTCGTCGGGGCGCTGGAGTACAAAGGCGAAGCCGAGCGCCTGAAGCAGACGCAAATGGCGCTGCGCCGCTCGCTGGAACAGCTTGCGGAAGCGCCGCTGGCGCAGCAGGAGCCGGCGCTGGTGGCGCGTATTATTCAACGAAGCAATGAGCTACAGCAGAGCGTGACGGAGATGCTTGAGCGCGGCCAGCGGCGCCATCTGGAGCGTAACGCGCTGCTGAGCTCGCTGTATCAAAGCCAGAGCTACCTGCGTCATCTGCAGGACATCAACCGCCGTTACGACAGCAACGTGCCGGATGCGCAGCAGCTGATGGAGATGGACCGGCTGATCGCCGCCGCC
The DNA here is from genome assembly GCA_030737815.1 of Allium fistulosum. Classification (NCBI taxonomy): domain Eukaryota; kingdom Viridiplantae; phylum Streptophyta; class Magnoliopsida; order Asparagales; family Amaryllidaceae; genus Allium; species Allium fistulosum. Next base: position 631,588 of record JASFAW010000009.1, on the reverse strand, counting down.
ATCGACACTCCTTCGCCGCGCGCGACCGTTCAGCAGCTGGACGCCGTAGCCGCTGCGCTGCCCCGGAGTGCCGTACAGCCGGTCGTGAAGGGGGTTCTGCCAGATTTTAATGCCGAGCTAGGCAAGCTCGCCCCGCTGTCGAAGCAGCTGGAAGAGAGCGATCTGGCGATAAGCTGGTATATGTTCCACATTAAGGCGCTGGTGGCGATCCTCAACAGCGACATTAATCAGTACGTCGGGCAGGTGGCGCAGGCCTCCCGGCTTCGCACGGCCCAGAGCCATCACGAGCTGCAGTCCATCAGCGTGTTTATCAGCTTCTTCGCCGTGCTGGCGCTGATCATCACCGGGTGCGCCTGCTGGTATATCTACCGCAATCTGGCCTCTAACCTGACGGCGATTTCCCGGGCGATGTCGCGCCTTGCTCACGGCGAACAGGATGTCTCCGTTCCCGCCCTCCAGCGGCGCGATGAGCTGGGCGAGCTGGCGCGCGCGTTTAACGTTTTTGCCCGCAATACCGCCTCGCTTGAGCACACCACGCGCCTGCTGAAAGAGAAAACCACGCAGATGGAGATCGACCGCGTTGAGCGTCAGGGGCTGGAAGAGGCGCTGCTGCACAGCCAGAAGATGAAGGCGGTCGGACAGCTGACCGGCGGGCTGGCGCATGATTTTAACAACCTGCTGGCGGTAATCATCGGCAGCCTTGAGCTCACCGACCCCGAATCAAAAGACGCGCCGCGCATTACCCGGGCGCTGAAGGCGGCCGAGCGGGGTGCCTTACTGACGCAGCGCCTGCTGGCGTTTTCCCGCAAGCAGTCCCTGACGCCGCATGCGGTAGAGATGCTGCCGCTGCTGGAGAACCTCCGGGAGCTGATGCGCCACTCCCTGCCTGCCACCCTGACCCTGGAGATTGAAGCGCAAACCCCGGCGTGGCCCGCGTGGATTGACGTTAGCCAGCTGGAAAACGCCATCATCAACCTGGTGATGAACGCGCGCGATGCGATGGAAGGGCAAAGCGGGGTGATTAAAATTCGGACCTGGAATCAGCGCGTCACCCGCAGCGACGGGCGCAGGCAGGATATGGTGGCGCTGGAGGTCATTGACCGCGGCAGCGGCATGTCGCAGGAGGTGAAATCCCGGGTCTTTGAACCGTTCTTCACCACCAAGCAGACCGGAAGCGGAAGCGGGTTAGGCCTGTCGATGGTCTACGGCTTTGTGCGCCAGTCCGGTGGCCGCGTGGAGATTGAAAGCGCGCCGGGGCAGGGAACGACCGTTCGGCTTCACCTCCCGCGCTCGGTGCTGCCTGCTGCGGCAGACGATGAAGCGCTGTCAGCCACCGCCTCCGTCGATAGCGAGCGGCTGGTGCTGGTGCTGGAAGATGAGGCCGATGTTCGGCAAACCCTGTGCGAGCAGCTGCATCAGCTCGGCTACCTGACGCTGGAAGCGGACAACGGCGAGCAGGCGCTGAATATGCTGGCGGCGTCGCCGGATATTGGCATGTTTATCAGCGACCTGATGCTACCCGGCAGTCTGAGCGGCGCTGAGGTGATTAACCATGTGCGCAGCCATTATCCGCAGCTTCCTGTGCTGCTGATCAGCGGCCAGGATCTACGGCCCGCGCATAACCCTCAGCTGCCGGACGTCCAGCTACTGCGTAAGCCGTTTACGCGAGTGCAGCTGGCGCAGGCGCTGCGCAAGGTTATGGTAATTTGAGATTCCTCCGCTACCCCGGCTTCCCGCCGTTCATTATCGTAAGGCCAGTTCACCTGCGAGTCTGGCCTTATGAAACGTTACTCAACTGCTCTGTTATTCGGTCTGCTGTCACTCACCAGCCAACTGGCTCATGCCGATATTGTTGATGATGCTATTGGCAACATTCAGCAGGCGATCAACGATGCCTATAACCCCAGCAGCAGCCGCAGCAATGACGACGACGATCGTTATGACCGCAGCCGTCAAATCGACAGTCGACAATACGACGATCGTCGTCGGCAGCTTGAAGACAGACGCCGTCGTTTAGATGAACGTCAGCGTCAGCTGGATGACGACAGACGTCGTCTGGAAGAGGATGAGCGCAGGTTAGAAGACGATTACGATCGAGGCTAAGTGCGGCCTGTTGCCCTCTCCCACGGGAGAGGGAGAAAACCTAATCCAGCACCAGCACCATCCCGTCATAGCCCGCTTCTATGCCCTGCGGCAGCGGGTTATCCATCATCCACACGTCAAACTGATGGCTGATGTGCGTCAGGATCACCTGCGGGCAGCCAATCGCTTCGTTTAACGCAATCACGGTATTTAAGTCGCAATGGTTTCGCGGCGTTTCCTCGCGTGGCTCATGGCTGCAGTCGATAATTATTGCCTGCGGCTGGTTGTTGAGCAGGAACTTCACCGTTTTCTCCGGCAGTCCGGCGGTGTCGGAGAGCCAGGCCACGCGGCTGTGGGCCGATTCCAGCAAATACCCGAAGGTCAGTTTTGAATGGTTGAGCGGCAGCGGCGTGACCCGTAAACCCTGAAGCTCAAACATCACAAACGGTTCGACCGTGTGGCTGAAATCCAGAATGCCGGGGTGCTTAAACAGGTCGTCGCATCCGGCGTCGTCCGGCGGACCGTAAACCGGGATCGTCGCCCCCACGCCCCAGCGCAGGGGGAACAGCCCCTGAACGTGATCCATATGGTAATGGGTGAGCAAGAACTGCTGGAAGCTGCCCGCCGGCCAATCGTCCATCAGGTGCGGAATACCGGCATCCAGCAGGGTGACGGCATCGTTGAATTTCACCACCGCGCTGCACGGGCGACGGCGATAATTATCCTGCAGGCGAGCCCGGCGACACGCCGCGCAGTCGCAGCCAAAGACCGGCACTAGCTGGGCGCCACCCGTTCCCGTCAACGTGATGGTCAGACTCATAGCGCACCTCTACAGCGGTTTGGTGAATCGGAAATGGCTCTGCGTGTATCCTTCACGAACGTAAAAACGGTGCGCGTCGGTGCGCTTCACGCTGGTGGAAAGTTCGGTCAGCTCCGCGCCGGCCTGTCGCGCTACCTCTTCCGCCCAGGCCAGCAGTTGACTGCCCACTTTTAACCCACGCGCCTGCGGCATTACGACCAGCTCCTGGATCTCGCCGATCCAGCGCGCGTGATGCAGGTGAAACTGCATGTGCAGGCCGATCATGCCGATGACCTGTCCCTCTCTCTCCGCAAGCTGGTAGCGCATGTTGCGATCCTGCAGGTTGGCAAGAAACCCGGCGTGGAACGCCTGATGGTCGAACTCTGCCTGCTTGAGCTCGCAGATCAGGGCGTAAACACTCTGCGCATCGTCGGCGGTGGCGGGGCGAAGCTGGCAGTCAGGCATGCTGTTTCTCCTTCTGACGGATAAGCGATAAAAAGGTATCGACTGACTGTAGCAAACTTCCGTCGTTATTGAGGATGTAGCAGTCCGACGGGGCATAGCGGGCCGCACGCTCAAGCCGCTGATCGATCTCACGGGCTGATTCACGCCCCCGACTCTGCAACCGGCTGCGCAGAACGTCCGGCGAAACCTGCAGGCAGACCGGCAGCAGGGCCGCCTCATAGCGGGCGCGCGCTTGCGGCAGATGCGCACGCGAGCCGTTAACCAGCACGTCGAACCCCGCATGCAGCCAGAGGTCGATTTCGATGCCCACGCCATAGTAATAACCGTTGGCGTGCCAGCTCAGCGCCAGCAGGTTTTGCCCGGCACGGATGAAAAACTCCTGCTCGCTTAGGGCGATATGATTTTCGCTCCCGGCATGGGCCGCGCGGGTAATATAGCGGTGTGCGACCAGCAGCTGCGGATGTTCCCGCTGCCGTAAGGCGGACAGCAGGCTGTCTTTACCGGAACCCGAGGGCCCCATTAACCAGATGAGCCTTCCCATCAGAACACCCTTTTTCCCTGACGCCAGACGTGGTCGATGTGAACGTGCTCGCCCTTGCGGTGGGCCAGCACCAGATCCGCGCGTTTACCCTCGGCGATTTCCCCGCGATCCTGAAGATTAAGCGCCGAGGCCGGGTTTTTCGTCACCAGGCGAATCGCCTGCGGCAGCGTAAAGCTGTTGCTCTCGTCGTCGGCGACCCGGAACGCCGCATCCAGCAGGCTGGCGGGGTAGTAGTCGGACGAGAGAATATCCAGCAGACCCAGGGAGGCAAGCCTGCTTGCCGCGACGTTACCGGAGTGCGATCCGCCGCGCACGATGTTTGGTGCGCCCATCAGCACGTTCATGCCGTGCCTGCGGGAGGCTTCAGCCGCTTCAAACGTGGTGGGAAATTCGGCGATCACGCTACCAAGCTGGTGGGATTCGCGCACGTGATCGTGCGTGGCGTCGTCATGGCTGGCCAGCGCGATATTGCGGTCACGACACATCGCGGCAATCCTGAGACGGTTTGGCTGCGACCACTGGGCGGCAAGCGCCAGCTGCTCTTCCTCGTAGCGCGCCATCTCTGCGTCGTTGAGGGAGTATTTGCCCTGATAGTATTCGCGATACTTTTCAATGTTGGCGAACTGGCGCTGCCCCGGCGAGTGGTCCATCAGGGAGACCAGCGAGACCGGCTCGCGCCCGACCAGCTTTTCAAACAGCGGCAGGGTGGTGTGGTGCGGCAGCTCGCAGCGCAGGTGCAGACGGTGCTCGGCGCGGTTGAGGCCGCGTTTTTGCGTCTCCTCCACGGCGTTGATCATCTTCTCCAGATTCTCCAGGCGATCGCCGCCGTCGCGCACGTCGCCAATCGCCACCGCGTCCAGCACGGTGGTAATGCCGCTGGCGACCATCAGCGCGTCATGGCTGCTCATCGCCGAGTGGGCGGGCCAGTCGACCTTCGGGCGCGGGGTGAAGAATTTGTCCAGATTATCGGTATGTAGCTCAATCAGCCCCGGCAGCAGCCAGCCGCCTTCACCGTCCATCGCTTCAGGGGTACGGCTTTGGGTTTCGGCAAAGGCGCGAATAACGCCTTCATGAACTTCAACCGAGCCATTAACGACTTCATTTTCCAGCACCAGCCTGACGTTATTAATAATCATGCGTGGACCCCCATCGGGTGCAATCTGTCCGCCACGCGGCTGCGTACGGTTTCGTCGTGGAAGATCCCGACGATCGCCGCGCCGCGCGCTTTGGCCTGTTCGATCAGTTCCACCACGGCCGCGCTGTTTTTGCCGTCGAGCGAGGCGGTGGGTTCATCCAGAAGTAAAATCGGGTAGTCGACGATAAACCCGCGGGCGATATTGACGCGCTGCTGTTCACCGCCGGAAAAGGTCGACGGGGCGAGATGCCACAGGCGCTCCGGCACGTTGAGGCGCGTCAGCAGGCTGGCGGCTTTGGCGGCGCAGGCTTCTCGCGGCACGCCCAGATCCAGCAGCGGCTGCATCACCACGTCCAGGGCGGAGATCCGCGGGATCACCCGCAGGAACTGGCTGACCCAGCCGATCGTCGTGCGGCGCACTTCCAGCACTTTGCGCGCGGGGGCCTGCACCAGATCGACCCATTCATCGTTGTGGCGAATGTGAATGTGGCCTTCATCCGGCAGATAGTTGGCGTACAGGGAGCGTAGCAGGGTGGATTTTCCGCTGCCGGAATGGCCGTGCAGCACCACGCATTCGCCGCTGCTGACCTCTAACGAGGCATTTTGCAGCACCGGCAGGCGCACGCCGTTTTGCTGGTGGAGCACAAAGGTCTTACTTACGTTTTGTACGTGGATCATGTTGGCCTCTTAATTCTGCAATACGGACGACACCAGCAGCTGAGTGTACGGATGGTGTGGATCGTCGAGCACCCGGTCGGTTAACCCACTTTCCACCACCTGGCCCTGCTTCATCACCAGCAGACGGTCCGCAAGCAGGCGCGCAACGCCTAAATCGTGGGTGACAATCACCACCGCGAGGTTCAGCTCCACCACCAGACCGCGCAGCAGGTCGAGCAGGCGCGCCTGCACGGAGACGTCCAGCCCGCCGGTGGGTTCATCCATAAACACCAGCTTCGGATGGGTGACCAGGTTGCGGGCAATCTGCAGGCGCTGCTGCATCCCGCCGGAGAAGGTCGTCGGCAGGTCGTCGATGCGCGAGGCGGGGATTTCCACTTCCTCCAGCCAGTGCTGGGCGGTAGCGCGGATGTTGCCGTAGTGGCGCGCGCCGGTGGCCATCAGGCGTTCGCCGATGTTGCCCCCGGCAGAGACCTGACGGCGCAGGCCGTCCATCGGGTGCTGATGTACCACGCCCCACTCGGTGCGCAGCAGGCGGCGGCGTCCGGCCTCGCTCATGCCGTACAGCGAGGTGCCCTCATACAAAATGTCGCCGTTCTGCGGCGTCAGGCGCGCGGAGATGGACTTCAGCAGGGTGGTTTTGCCGGAGCCGGACTCGCCGACGATCCCCAGCACTTCGCCCGGCCACAGCTCGAACGACACGTCGCTAAAGCCTTTGCCCGGCGCATACAGGTGAGTCAGGTTATTAACCGAAAGCAGCGGTTTCATTGGCTATTCGCCTCGCTCTGTTGGCGGCAGTAATCGGTGTCGGAGCAGACAAACATCCGTTTGCCCGTATCGTCCAGCACCACCTCGTCCAGATAGCTGTGTTTGGATCCGCAGATGGCGCACGGCTCGTCCCACTCCTGCACCGTAAACGGGTGATCGTCGAAATCCAGGCTTTCCACGCGGGTGTAAGGCGGGACGGCGTAGATGCGCTTTTCGCGCCCGGCGCCGAACAGCTGCAGGGCGGGCATCATGTCCATCTTCGGGTTATCGAATTTTGGGATTGGCGACGGGTCCATCACGTAGCGCCCGTTCACCTTCACCGGGTAGGCGTAGGTGGTGGCGATATGGCCGAAGCGGGCGATATCCTCATACAGCTTCACCTGCATGACGCCGTACTCTTCCAGCGCGTGCATGGTGCGGGTTTCCGTTTCGCGCGGCTCGATAAAGCGCAGCGGCTCCGGGATCGGCACCTGGAAAATCAAAATCTGATCTTCAGTGAGCGGGGTTTCCGGGATGCGGTGACGGGTCTGGATCAGCGTTGCGTCTTCGGTTTTTTCAGTGGTATTGACGCCGGTTACGCGCTGGAAGAAGCTGCGGATCGACACGGCGTTGGTGGTGTCGTCGGCGCCCTGGTCGATGACCTTCAGCACGTCCGCCTCGCCGATCACGCTGGCGGTGATCTGTATACCGCCCGTGCCCCAGCCGTAGGGCATCGGCATTTCGCGGCCGCCGAACGGCACCTGATAGCCCGGAATGGCCACCGCTTTTAAGATGGCGCGGCGGATCATGCGTTTGGTTTGCTCATCCAGATAGGCAAAGTTGTAGCCGCTTAAGTTAGCCATTTTTGCGCTCCCGTTGCAGGCGTTTCAGCAGTTCCAGTTCGGCCTGGAAATCGACGTAGTGCGGCAGCTTGAGGTGCGAGACGAAGCCAGCGGCCTCAACGTTATCCGCGTGGGCCAGCACGAACTCTTCGTCCTGCGCCGGGCCTGCAACGTGCTCGCCGTAGTCCGGTGCCTGGAGTGCGCGGTCGACCAGCGCCATGGCCATGGCCTTGCGCTCGCCGAGGCCAAACACCAGCCCGTAGCCGCGGGTAAAGTGCGGGTCTTCGTCTTCCGGGGCGACGAAACCGTTAACCATTTCACACTCGGTCATCAGCAGTTCGCCGACGTTCACCGCAAAACCCAGCTCTTCCGGTACGATTTCAACGTCGATATAGCCGCTGCGAATTTCGGCCGCAAACGGGTGGTTGCGCCCGTAGCCGCGCTGGGTGGAGTAGGCCAGCGCCAGCAGATAGCCTTCGTCGCCGCGCATCAGCTGCTGCAGGCGGGACGAGCGCGAGCACGGGTAAACTGGCGGCGTGCGGGTGATGTCATCCGGCTGCGCGCCTGAATCTTCTTCCGTCTTCGCCAGGCCCTGTTTTGCCAGCATGCTGAAGACGTGCGGAGACGGTTCCTGTTCGGCGTCGGAGGTGCTCAGCTGCGGCGATTCACCGTTCGCCAGCAGGGTAAAATCCAGCAGGCGGTGGGTGTAGTCGTAGGTGGGGCCAAGCTGCTGGCCGCCGGGAACGTCTTTATAAACGGCAGAAATGCGGCGTTCCAGGCGCATCTCCGCCGTGTTCACCGGCTCGCTGACCGCCAGTCTGGCAAGCGTGGTGCGGTAGGCGCGCAGCAGGAAGATGGCCTCCACGTTGTCGCCGCTGGCCTGCTTCAGGGCTAGCGCCGCCAGCTCGCGGTCGGCGATGCCGCCCTCGGTCATCACGCGGTCGACGGCGAGGTTTAGCTGCTGCTCAATCTGGGCGACGCTCAGCTCGGGAAGCCGTTCATCGCCCCGTCGTCTGTGCGCCTGTAGCGCATGGGCGGCGGCGATGGCCTTCTCGCCCCCTTTGACGGCAACGTACATCAGCACACCTCCACGTGGGTGGTCCGCGGGATTGCCAGCAGGCGCTCGCCGCAGGTCAGGATCAGGTCAATGCCCAGCGGGAACGGGTGCGGGCGCTCGGTCAGCTCGTGAATGATGCACTCCGGCAGCTGCGGCGCGACCATGCGTTCGTCGGCGATGCCTGCCCCCGTGAGGCGCAGCATGCGGCCGCCGCTCAGGCTGGAGACCTGCAGGATCAGCGTGGCGCTGGTCTCCGGGGCGACGGCGCTGCCTTCGCTCAGGGCGTTTAATTGCTCATGGCTGATTTGCTCGTCAGCCACGGCAAAAACCGCCTGCTGGGGCTGATCGACCAGCGGGGCGCTGGTGTGAAAACGCAGGTTCTGGCTGGCGATATCGTTCGACAGCGCGCCTGAAAGCCACACCGGGGTGTCGTTGTCGGCAAGCGTCAGCAGCACGCTGGTGGTCGCCAGATTCAGCGGCAGCCAGCCCTGGGAGAGCTGGTGCAGCGAGACGATCACGCCCGGCTCGCTCATCGCTTTCAGCAGGCGACGAAAACTGTGTTGGGCATCCTGGACGGCCAGGGTAAAAGCAGGTTGAAGCGTCATGCGTTGTCTCCGCGAACGAGCGTAAAGAAGTCGACCCGGCTGGTGTTCACTTCGGCCTGACGTGCGGCAATGCGCGCGGCGCGGTCGGCTTCCAGCGGGGCAATAAGGTTTTCCATTAACGTCTGGAAATAGGGTTGTTCCTGTAAAAGCGCGTCGATCACCGCGCAGCGCTCGGCGTGCGCTTTGTCGCGCCCCAGCACGTAGCTGTAGCCCAGCGTGCCGCTGTTCAGGCTTCAGGCGGATTGCCGCGCGGGTGAGGGTGGCATCTCCGGCGAAAAAGCGCTCGCCGGTGGCCGCCCATGCGCGCCTGGATCTGAACGAGGCCGATCTCCGGGGCGCGAAGGGTGTCGTAGTCTGGCGTCAGGCTGAGCGCGTTCATGCGGGCAGCCAGCGCAGCAGGCTGGCTGTGGGCCAGCACGCGCATCCAGCGCTGTCGGGTGGCGGTGTCGAAGTGCATTCAGTGCTCCATGGTGAATTCGATCATGTCGGCGCGGGTCAGGCTGACGGAGTATTCCGTCGCGTTGATCTCGCCGTCACGGTGGTTGAGGGTGCGTACGCAGAGCAGCGGGGCCATATTGGGATTCGAGCACCTTGCTCTCTTTCGCCTGCGCGCGACGGGCGCTGATGCGGGTCTGGGTGCGCTTGAGCGCAATGCCGGTCGCATCCTGAAGAAAATCATGCAGCGAGCCGCTGGAGAAATGCTGGGAGTACGGGCCAGAGGGCGAGGTCCGCAAAGTAGTGGTCTATCTGGCATACCGCCACGCCGTTAACGCGACGCAGGGTGCGCAGGTGAATGACGTCGTCGCCCTCCTGAATGCCCAGCGCGTCCGCCACGTGGCTGGAGGCCGGGCGCAATACCGAGAGCAGCTTTTCGCTGGTCGGGTGGCTGCCCCTGATCCAGCAGGTGTCTGGCTAAAGCGCGCGCTGGGCGTTCAGCGGGTAGTCGAACGGGCGCATCAGCACCAGCACGCCCACGCCCTGGCGGCGCTGGACCCAGCCGCGCTCGACCAGCTGGGTCAATGGCGCGACGCAGGGTGTGGCGGTTCACTTCATAGCGGTCGGCAAGCTGCTGCTCGGCGGGCAGGTAGTCCCGCAGCGGTAGTGCGTGCGCAGCTCCACTTCGAGCTTTGCCGCAATCTCTTGCCAGCGGGTGGGATAACTGGTCGGATGTCTGGATAAGTGCATAGAAAAACAAAGCCTCGCTTCTCAGATGAAGTGCTTACGCAAACGTTGAGAGAGGAAATCCAGCAGGCTGACGGTGACGATGATGAGCACCATCAGGGCGCAGGTTTGCTGGAACTGAAAACCGCGAATCGCTTCCCACAGGGTGACGCCAATCCCGCCTGCGCCCACCAATGCCGGACCACCGTCGCGGAGCGGGACGTTGGACTCAAAAGCGGTACAGGGAGTAGGAGATCAGGAGCGGCATAACCTGCGGCAGGACGCCGTACAGGATCTCTTCGATTTTGTTGGCGCCCGTTGCGCGGATGCCTTCCACCGGGCCGGCTCGATGGCTTCGACCGCTTCGGAGAGCAGCTTGGAAAGCACGCCGGTGGTGTGGATGAACAGCGCCATCACGCCGGCGAACGGACCCAGGCCAACGGCGACCCACGAACAGCATCGCAAAGACCATTTCATTGATGCGCGCGACAGGCGTCCATCAGGCGACGCATCGGCTGGTATACCCACCACGGCACGATGTTTTCGGCGCTCATCAGGCCAAAGGGAATGGAGAGAACGACGGCAAGGGCGGTGCCCCAGACGGCGATTTGCAGGGTGACCGCCATTTCGCTGAGGTAATCCTGCCACTGGCCTGAAGTCCGGCGGGAAGAAGTCGGCGGCGAAGGTCGCCATGTTGCCCGCGTCCTTGAAGAGCAGCAGCGGATCCATTTCGGCGCCCTTCCAGGAGATAACCAGCACGCGCCAGCAGGATGGCCCAGCTTATGAGCGAGAGACCAGCTGCGCTTCGGCGGCGGGAGGGTGATGGTTTGCATGTTGCTCCTTTGGGTTTAGTCCCCTCTCCCTTAAGGGAGCAGGGTTTAGGGTGAGGGGGGAAATGTGCGCGCTGATGCCCTCCACCCCGGCCCTCTCCCACGGGAGAGGGAGAAAGGCACTACTGCACCGCTTATTCACGCTCGTCATCGCACCGAGCGCGGCGGTCAGGCGGTCGAGGTCTTCCAGCTGTGCCTGAATGGTGGCCACTTTGCTGGTCTTCTCCTCGTCCTTCAGCCCTTTGTTGTCCTTCACGGCCCTGCATCTCTTTAAACACGCGCCAGCTGGCGAATCGGGACCAGCTGCAGGTCGCTTGACGGGCGGAACGGTGCCCAGCCCAGGCGCGCCAGGACTGCTTTCTCTTCCGGCGTTTTGCCATAGGTCATGAAGAAGTCGTACACCTTGTCCTTGGTGCTCTCGGAGAGATTTTTACGCCAGACGATCGGGTCGCCCGGGATCCAGCGGCGATTTCCAGATAACCTTGATCTCTTTCAGCTTGTCCGCGCGCGGAAGTTTTCAGCTTGTCGAGGTTCTCGGTGTTGTTGGTGGCGACGTCCACCCTGCTTGTTGGCCACGGCCAGGGCGTTGGTTTCGTGGCTGGCGTTCACCGTGCGCTTGAAGTCGCTTGCGGAGGCGTTGTTTTTGGCGAAGGACGTAGTAGCCAGGGACAAGGTAGCCGGAGGTGGAGTTCGGGTCGCCGTTGCCGAGAAGGTCAGCTCTTTGCGTTTGGCGAGCATGTCGTTGAGGTTGTTGATCGGGCTGTCTTTATTCACGATCGAGCACGCTCCAGTAGCCCGGGGAGCCATCTGCCGCGACGGTCTGGGCAAACACCTGGCCGTTCGCGCGGTCCACCGCCTCCATGGCGGAGAGGTTGCCGTACCAGGCGATGTCCACTTTATTAAAGCGCATCCCCTGGATGATGCCCGCATAGTCCGGGGCGAAGAAGGCGTTCACTTTGATCCCCAGCTTAGTTTCCATATCTTTCAGGAAACGGTTCCCACTGAGGCTTCAGGTTCTGCTGTGATTCCGTCGAAATAATGCCGAACGTTCAGCGCTTTTTCCTGCTCTTGTGCATACGCCGGGCTTAACAGGGTGCTGAGGCTGAACATGCTGGTAAAGGCCAGCGCGGCAACGGCTTTGTAGCTCATGTACTTTCCTCGGATCGGTTTAATTAAGCAGCCTGCGCGTTCTCTTCGACGCGGTTAATGCTGCGGTAGAGATGGTCCCAAAACGTTCGTTATCAAACTGATGGCTCGCGCCATCAAAGAACACGTGTCCCTGACGCAGGGCGACAATGCGTTCGCAGTAGCGCAGGGCGTAATCCACCTGATGCAGCGTGACCACCACCGCGGTGATGCCGTCGTTCTGGTTAATGTCGCGCAGGGTTTCCAATCACGATGCGGGCGGACTCCGGGTCCAGCGAGGCAATGGCGTTCGTCAGCGAGAATGATTTGCGCTTTTTGCATCAGCGCGCGCGCAATCGCCACGCGCTGCTGTTGTCCACCGGACAGGGTGCGAGACGCGCTGGTGGGCGAAATGCGCCATGCCGACGCGGGCGTCAGCGCCCTGTAAGGCTTCCTGCTTCTGCGAAGGGGAGAACCAGCGCAGACAGGTGCGCCAGAACGGGGTGCTGCCGAGCGCGCCAATCAGGACGTTCTCCCAGCACCGTCCAGGCGGTTCACCAGGTTGAACTGCTGGAAGATGTAGCCCGTCTGGGCGCGGCTCTTGCGGATATCGCTGGCGAGACGCCCCCGCGCGCTGCACGGTATTGCCCAGCAGCTCGACGTGGCTTTCCGGCGTTTTATCGCAGGTGATAAGACCGCTTAAATGACGCAGAAGAGTGGATTTACCGGAACCGGATGGCCCCAGGCAGCGCCACCATTTCGCCTCTGGCTGGACGGTCAGATCAACGGCATGCAGAGCCTTATTGTGATTGAAGGTCTTGCTCAGTTTCTCGACGCGGATGACGGTTTGCATGTGCTGGGCCTCACGATAAATGTGGCCTCATGCTGGCGCATCAATGTGACATTTGGGTTAAGTCTGGGTTGCGGGAGTTTGAAGAGTTGAGCGGAGTTTGATGACAGGCGGAGGCAGAGCGCCCACCGCCCGAAAATTAGTGCTGCTGCTTAACGACGTTAATCATCCACGGCACGCCGTATTTATCGGTGACTTTACCGAAACCGTGTGCCCAGAAGGTTTCCTGCCAGGCCATGTCGATATTCCCGCCCGCGGCGAGGTTGTCGAACCAGCGTTTGCCTTCATTAACGTCCTGGGTGTCGAGAACCAGCGTGAAGCCCGCGTACTGCGCGTTGCTTCCCGGCGGCATCCCGTCGCTCATCATGATATCGCTGCCCGCAATGCGGACGTTGGAGTGAGCGATAGCCGAATCCGGAAATTGCATACCGGACGGACAGCCTTCTTCGCTGTTATCGCTTTTTGGCATTTCGCCGAAGGTGATTTTATAGAGAAGCTCTGCGCCGACGGCTTGCTGGTAGAAAGAAGTGGCTTCTGCACAGTTGCCGGCAAAAGAGATGTAGGGACTTAACGGCATAATCTTTACCTCACGTAAGAAAAGCCCGTTAAGTGTAGTTCCCGAAAACCCGGTAAGCGAAGCGCCACCGGGCGGGTAAATCAGTTCTTTTTCACGAACTCTGATTTCAGCTTCATCGGACCGAAGCCGTCAATTTTGCAGTCGATATTATGATCGCCTTCAACCAGACGGATATTCTTCACTTTGGTGCCGATCTTCAGCATGGAAGAACTGCCTTTCACTTTCAGATCTTTAATCACGGTTACGCTGTCGCCGTCCGCCAGCAAATTGCCGTTCGCATCTTTTACGACAAGTGCATCTGCATCGTGTGATGGTTCGGCATCATTCCATTCGTGAGCGCATTCCGGGCAGATGAACATGCCATTATCTTCATAGGTGTATTCAGAATTGCATTTTGGGCAGTGTGGGAGTGACATATCGGTATCCTCAAAAAGTGTAAACGCGCTGGAAAGTGCCAGCTAAATGACGGCAGCGTGCCGAAAAAGGCGGCAAGTATAGCGCAAATCCACACGTTTGTCGGTGACATTGTGAATTAAAAAAATGCAAAAAGCGTATCGGGAGTGACACTTCCTGTCAGTCAGTTAAGCGATGCTTACCTCATTAACACGTTGGGAAGAAATGACGCTAAATATATCGAATATTTTATTGCAGCAAATTGCTACGCTCCTTCATTTCGGATAAGGGTGAAGCGACACATTGTTATTTATCTCCTGACTTCGCTGCCATCCATATCTTTTGGCAGGGGCGTATTACCTCTCTTTTTAGGTGGGTAAATAATGATGATATATCCTGAAGTTTCTTAAAATTGGGCTACGCTTTTTTCCTTTGGCCGTCAGGCCAGGAGGGGAGCTATACACGCCATGCAAGGATAGCGAATTATTTCTGATTATCATCAATCAGTTATATTTCGGCGGACATGTTTTCCACACGTGATCATATAAGCCTGAACAACATAATTAATACCAGTGGCTTAATAAAAGTAATAAATTTGCGTTAAGGAAAGGCTTTTATCATGCACACACAGACCATTTTTGAATTAAGCCAGGAAGCTGAGCGTTTGCTACAGCTCGCCCGGCAAAACCTTGATACGTTGAAATCAATGCCGACTGCTATGCTGGAGAGCACCGCGGCTGCTATTACGGGTGAAAAGAACAACGTTTTACCTTTGCATTTTAGCGCGCGCGGTGTCGAAGCGCAGCAGGCGATGCTGAATAATGAATTACGAAAAATAACCCGGCTGGAAATGGTCCTGGCTATTGTTGGCACTATGAAAGCGGGGAAATCGACCACCATTAATGCGATTGTGGGGACCGAAGTGTTGCCGAACCGCAATCGTCCGATGACGGCGCTTCCTACCCTGATTCGCCACACGCCGGGTCAGAAGGAGCCGGTGCTGCATTTCTCACATGCCTCGCCCATTGATGAATTGATCCAACTGCTTCAGAAAAAGCTATGCGATTACGATCGCGGAAAGCTGGCCCAGCATCTGGAAATTGATAAAGACATGAATACGCTGCTGGAGCGCATTGAAAAAGGAGAGGCTTTTGAGAAGCATCACCTGGGCGCGCAGCCGATATTTCATTGTCTGAAAAGCCTCAACGACCTGGTGAGGCTTTCCCAGGCGTTAGGGGTGGAGTTTCCGTTCTCTGAGTATGCGGCTATCGAACATATTCCGGTGATTGAAGTGGAGTTCGTGCATCTTGCGGGTCTGGATGCTCACCTCGGACAGCTGACGCTGCTCGATACGCCCGGGCCGAATGAGGCCGGACAGCCGCACCTGCAAAAAATGCTCAGCGAGCAGTTGTCCCGCGCATCGGCAGTGCTGGCCGTGATGGATTATACCCAGCTTAAATCCATCTCTGATGAAGAAGTCCGCCAGGCTATTTCCGCGGCGGGAAAATCCGTGCCGCTGTATGCGCTGGTCAATAAATTCGATCAGAAAGATCGCAATAGCGACGATGAAGAGCAGATCCGGGCGATGATCTCCGGCACCTTAATGAAAGGCAATATTTCGCCTGGCCAGATCTACCCCGTTTCGTCCATGTGGGCCTATCTGGCGAACCGCGCTCGCTACGAGATGAGTACCCACGGACAACTGCCGGATCATCAGGAGCAACCCTGGGTACAGGACTTTGCCGAAGCGGCGCTTGGGCGACGCTGGCGTACGGCGGACCTGGACGATATCGACCATATTCGTCATGCTGCCGATTTGCTCTGGGAAGATTCGCTTTTCGAACAACCGATACGCAAGCTGATTTACGCCGCCTATGCCAATGCCTCGCTTTACGCGCTGCGTTCGGCCTCGCATAAGCTGCTCAACTACGCACAAAATGCCCGGGAGTACCTCGACTTCCGCTATCAGGGGCTGACGGTTGCCTTTGAGGCTCTGGAACTGAATATCGCACGTCTGGAAGAGGACATGGCGCTTCTCCAGACGCGTCAGAGCGCGGTGAGCGATGAGGTGAAACATGAAGTTGAGGAGGCGCTGAACGCTACAGCGGACTTTATGGGAGCGCAAAAAACCGCGCTTAACCAGGCGATTGGCGAGGTGTTCAGCGCTCAGCATATTCTTGATTTGGCAGGTATCGATCGGCAGAACCCTCACGATGACGAGCTGAAGCAGCTGGTTCTGGACGATGAAGGGCAGGCGCAGATCGCGCTGAGTAAAATCCGCTCCTCCTGCGAATTGGTGATGCTGGATGCACAGACGAAAATCTGCCGGGAGCTGGCGTTACGCTTCGACCAGCTTGAATCTACGCTGGCGCGTTCCCTGAACGAAGCCATGCGCCCCATCGAAACGCGTATTAAAGAGCATCTGAGCCATGCGGGCTTTCGGGCGCGAATCAGTTTCCCGGCGTTTCAGGCTCACCAGCTCAACTTCAATACGCGGGCGCTGTTTAACGATGCGATAGCGCAGGATGACAGCCAGGCAGGCCCGTCATCAGGCGGGAGCAGCATGCGAGAAACGGTCTCTCGCTGGCTCAATAATCCGGGCTGGGGCTGGGCTGAGTATGTGGAAACGCGCACGCGCTATGTTATCGATATTGCGCAGCTACATGACAAATTTAAGCAACATATTGAGCTGTTTTGTGAACAAATACGTAAAGCTTTGTCCGCGCAGGTCGATGTCTCTGTTACGGCAGGAATGGCGACGTTCTTTGCAGAATTCTCGCTGTGCCTGACCGGGTTACAGGAAAGCTTGCGTGATAGCCTCGCAGTGCGTCAACAGAATGAGCATTCAACCCGAGCGCTCTGCCAGCTGTTGAAGCAAAGTATTACGACTGCGGCGTGGATACAGGAAGATACCCGACTGTTACGCGATGATATTCAAACTCTATTCGCGGCAGAGCAACCATGACAACACCACTACTGGACGGCCCCGGGCGAACGCTGGAGTGTATTAATCCAAAATTTATGGTCGATCTGGTTCAGGGAGTGGACGCGGCGCGTCATCCTCACCTGGGACCACAAAAGCTTCAGTTTCGTGAGCGTTTGACTCAGGAAATCATGACGCATACCCGGCTGCGCCCCTGGGCGATGGCGGGTATGCTCAATGAAAATGCGGCGCTGCGCCTGGGACTGGCGGAAAAACTGGCCGGCATGCTTGACCCGGGTCATCTCGCGCTGACGCTGATGGCAGAGAAACTGATTGCTTTGCGCCAGCAGACGCACCCGCGCGCCCAGCAGTCCCCCGGTCTGATGCAGCAGTACGCTGAACTCGCTTCTCATTTTACCCAACGCGCCGCCTATAAAGAGAAGGCGCTAACCCAGCGCGGGCTGACGGTGCAGGCGGGTGAGCATAGCGAGCAGATTTTTACCCGCTGGCGGGCCGGGCATTATGATGGCTGGTCGCTGGCCGGGCGCTGTTTTATCGTCCTGGAAGAGCTGCGCTGGGGGGCATTTGGTGACGCATGCCGCCTCGCGAATGAAGATGTGGCGGCAATGCTTAAGGATAACCTGCGCAGCATGGCGGCTAACTATCTGGCACAGGGCATCAATGCGTCCCCCACGACCCGCCATTTCTATCACCAGTGGCTGACAACGCCGGGCCTCTCCGGGTTTAATCGATCATAAAGACATGCTGGGCTGGCTGGGGGACTGGTGTCAGGCGGATCAACATCCGGTGAGCTGGTCAGTGACGCAAAACTGGCAGACCGTCGCGCTGGGCATGCCGAGACTCTGTTCGGCAAAACGGCTGGTGGACGGGATGGTGGAAGAGATTTTTGGCTAAATCTCTCCCCCTCTCCCCATTGGGAGAGGGAACGGTGCGGTGTGTTAATGATTCATTTCTATCGGCTTCGGTTCAGGCAGGGTCTCTTGCATATTCCCGTAGCGTTTCGCATACAGCGCCGTGATGATGGGGACCAGAATCGCGGTGACGATCACGCTCGCGGCAACCAGCGCCGTTGCTGAAGCGGCGACCGGTTCGAAGGCCGGGTTAATTTGGGCGATAATCACCGGGTTTGCAACAGCAGCACCCGCGGCTGAAGAGGCGGCGACGCCGGCCGTGCCGTTTCCTCCTCCGATTATGCGGTCGGCAATAATCAGCGGAATACCGGTGATGACGATCACGGCGACACCCAGCACAATGCCCAGCAGGCCGGTATCGAGAATGACCTTCAGGTTGATGGTGTTCCCCAGTGCGAAACCGAAGAACGGGATCAGCACCGGCGTGGCTTTGCTGAAGAAATCACGCAGATCGCGGTCGAGATTGCCAAGGGCGAAACCGACCAGGAAGGGCAGGATTGCGCCGACAAAGTGGTGCGGTTCAAACGAGGCCAGGCCAGCAGACCCCAGGATCAGCATCGTCATCAATGGGCCGGACTCCAGAGACATCAACACAAATGCGCCGGACTCTTCTTTCGTCCCGTACTGATTCATCAGGCTGGCGTACAATCCGCCGTTGGTCATATCCATCGCCGAGACAATCGCCAGGACCGATAAACCCGCAAAGAACCCGGTCTGAATTCCATTCTCCGGAATGAACATCGCGCATATCATTGCCACTGCCCAGGCTACGGCTATTTTGGTGATCACCAAGCGTGCCGGATTTCCGTAATACTGTCCCCGTTGCCCGTAAATTAATGGATGCGCCGATACAAAAAAACCAGACGGCAAGAATGGGAACCGTGCCTGTTATCATGCCTTTTGTGAAACCGCCAAAGTAAGCTCCGGTATTGGGAGCAAGGGTATTCAGGATCGCGCCCAGTACCAGCGGAACCAGCATCATGCCGCCGGGTATACGTTCTATCGTGGCTTTAATCTTCATAGACAAACCTCACATCGGATCCCGCAGTACGGGGGATAGGTGTTAAAAATAGTCAATAAATTCAATTGATTGCTCGTATTGCTTGTGGTGTTTTTTCGAAAGCCCTGCAACAAAATTAAATGCGTGCTCTCAATTAACCTTTTCATTAAACACGTAAAACGCTGAATTCGGATTTATGATGCGATCATTGGAATATTGATTCAATGAAAATAAAACATCGTTTTAGTTATCTTTATCACATATTCAATGTAAAACTTGAGGCCGGTTCCTGCTGATGAAAATTTATGTAAACCTGATGTGAATTAACGTGGTTTGTTTTTCTGTTACGAAAGAAATAATGACGTGCGGGAGGATGTTCTTTAGGTGGGGTAAGGAAGTACTTATTGGCACTCCTTGACAAAAATTTGCCTGAGTTGACCAGACACGAAAATATGTGTGAAGTTGATCACAAATATAAACGCTGGTAGGGTAAAAAGGTCATTAACTGCCCAGGCAGGCGTCAACAGGTTCGGTTGTATCGACGTAAAACGTCAATGTAAGTAAACCTGCTACGCTTGAATAAGGCGATTCGCATGGAGCGGATCCCATGGTTCACAGAACGCTAACTGGACTGTGAAACAGACAGGGCCGAGTCAACGAGGATAGCTATGCTAAGAAGGAAAAAGATTAAACCCATCACGCTTCGCGACGTCACCATCATTGATGACGCAAAGCTGCGTAAAGCCATTACCGCAGCCTCGCTCGGTAATGCGATGGAATGGTTCGATTTTGGTGTCTACGGCTTTGTGGCCTATGCGTTAGGTAAAGTGTTTTTCCCCGGGGCCGATCCCAGCCTGCAGATGATTGCCGCGCTGGGTACGTTCTCCGTTCCCTTCCTGATTCGCCCGCTGGGCGGTCTGTTCTTCGGTATGCTCGGCGATAAATATGGTCGTCAGAAGATCCTGGCCATCACCATCGTCATTATGTCGATCAGTACATTCTGTATCGGCCTTATACCGTCTTACGCCACCATCGGCATTTGGGCACCCATTCTCCTGCTGATTTGTAAGATGGCGCAGGGCTTCTCCGTCGGCGGTGAATATACCGGTGCCTCGATCTTCGTCGCCGAGTATTCCCCGGACCGTAAGCGCGGATTTATGGGGAGCTGGCTGGACTTCGGCTCGATTGCCGGGTTTGTCATGGGCGCGGGCGTAGTCGTACTGATTTCAACCGTGGTGGGCGAAGATAACTTCCTCGACTGGGGCTGGCGTATCCCGTTCTTCCTGGCATTGCCGCTGGGGATTATTGGTCTTTACCTGCGTCATGCGCTGGAAGAGACGCCTGCTTTCCAGCAGCACGTCGAAAAACTGGAACAGGGTGACCGCGAAGGGCTGCAGGATGGTCCGAAGGTGTCGTTCAAAGAGATTGCCACTAAGCACTGGCGCAGCCTGCTGACCTGTATTGGTCTGGTGATTTCGACCAACGTGACCTACTACATGCTGTTGACCTACATGCCGAGCTATCTGTCGCATAACCTGCACTACTCGGAAGATCACGGTGTGCTGATTATTATCGCCATCATGGTGGGTATGCTGTTTGTGCAGCCGATTATGGGCCTGTTGAGTGACCGTTTTGGTCGTCGACCGTTCATTATCCTGGGAAGCGTTGCGCTGTTTGCTCTGGCAATTCCGGCATTCATTCTGATTAACAGTGATGTGCTGGGGCTGATTTTTGCCGGTCTGCTGATGCTGGCGGTGATCCTTAACTGCTTTATCGGGGTGATGGCCTCCACGTTGCCCGCGATGTTCCCGACGCATATTCGCTACAGCGCGCTGGCCGCGGCCTTTAACATCTCGGTGCTGATTGCCGGTCTGACCCCGACGCTTGCCGCCTCGCTGGTCGAGAGCACGCAGAACCTGATGATGCCGGCTTATTACCTGATGGTGATTGCGGTGATTGGTTTGATTACAGGTCTTACCATGAAGGAGACGGCGAATCGCCCTCTGAAAGGCGCAACGCCTGCGGCGTCTGACATCCAGGAAGCGAAAGAGATCCTGCGCGAGCACTACGATAACGTAGAGCAGAAGATTGAGGATATTGACGCAGAGATTGAAGAGCTGCAGAAAAAACGCTCCCGACTGGTGGACCAGCATCCACGCATCAACGAGTAATAAAGAAACCCGCCAACGGCGGGTTTTCTTTTATTAGCATCCGGCAGCGATGTAGTCGCCATTGGCACTGACGGGGATCACCGTCAGGAACAGCACCGTCGCAAACAGGATCAGGACTATCCCTCCGGCTATTTTGACTGCCGGTACCAACCATCTCAATGAGGCGCTTTCTCCGAACCAGGTCACCGTGCGCTCGCGGGCGTAACGTACAGCCAGGGAAAGCCCCACAATAGAAAGTGCGGTGCCCAAAGACATGGTCATGACCGCGGCCACCCCCCAGGTGACAATGCCCAGCGCGTTCGAAAACATCAGAATCATGATCGCCCCGCTGCACGGGCGTGCACCAATCGCCAGAATGACGCCCAGGCGCGTTTTCCAGTCGCCTTGTGTCAGGTTTACCCCCACGCCGTGGTGGCCGCAGCCACAGTGTTCATCATGCTGATGAAGCGGCTTGATGGCGGAGATAGTCATCCTGTGCGGGCGCAGGCTCTTCAGCGCCTGGTAAATAACGAATGCACCAAATGCGCCAATAAGCACAGCGCTTATCTTCTCCACGTACCAGCGGCTGGTACTGATATCCCCTGAGGCGAGGTTAAACCCCACCGCCAGAATAAAGACAAACAGAATGGCGCTGACGCCCTGCATCAGGCTACCCAGGAAGGGGACAACCCGGGCGGCCAGTTCGGTTTCCTTATTGGTGGTCAGATAGGTCGTCACGATGAACTTTCCGTGTCCGGGTCCGATGGCGTGAAGGACACCATAAAGGAAAGCCCCCGTTAACAGCCATAATCCGCCGCTGTACTGGTGGTTATTAAGCTGCAGCAGATACATCACCAGATAGCGGTGCAGCGTAATTTGCGTGGCGAGACACCACTGGATAAAAGCGTTCCAGTGCGCATGCAGGGTAAAACCCGCAAAGAGGATTGCCAGCAGCAGCAAACCTGCGGTAGGGAGACGCCAGTCGCGGGCGAGGCGTTGTGTGGTCATGAGGGAGGCCTGCACAGGGGAGATTATTTGCCGCTAGTATAGTTGATCTTCCCGCTCAATTCGTAGGATCGCCTCGCGATCCGCTC
>JASFAW010000009.1:574901-603918 GCA_030737815.1 Allium fistulosum | reverse complement strand
GCAATCACGCTCGATCGTCAACATTATTTCGGGAAAAGCTGTTCAACTGCTTAAGTTTGCGGCAATCTGTCCGCTTTCGCCGTGAAAATGCACAAATCTTCCAGACACAACCAGTGTAATACGGCAATGCTGATAGCAAGAGGAGGACAGTATGGCGAATGACTGGCTTGAACTGCGTCAGCATGCAGATACGGGTATTGAGACGATTAAAGCGCATTTCGAAGGTAATGCCTTTGATCCGCACTGGCACGATAGCTATCTGGTAGGGATAACCCTCTCCGGCACGCAGCAGTTTCACTGCCGCCGTGAGCGTCATCGTAGCCAGCCGGGCGACGCATTTCTCCTCGAACCTGGCGAGATCCACGACGGTGATGCGCCTGTAGAGGGCGGCTTTACCTATTTGACCTTCTATCTGGATGAGCGCTGGCTTACCCGTGCGCTACAAGGGCTTTACGAATCTACTCCCGGGAGTTATTCACTCCACTTTGCCCAAACGTTGACGCGGGAGCCGCAGCTGGTGCGTGCTATCGGTGAGACATTTTCCACCCTGCATAATGACGAGATGAAAATCGTTCAGCAGAGCACAATGGATAATCTGCTCTCCCGGATCACCGCCCACTGCCACTGGCGTAAAAAACTGCCGTCGCAGTTACAAAGCGCTGCCGTGGCGCACCGTGCGCGCGACTATCTCTTTGCTCATATCGGCGAGAACGTAGGGCTGTCAGACCTTGCGCGCGAGACGGGCACGGATCGCTTTACCCTGACGCGCTGTTTTAAGCGCGAGTTCAACCTGGCGCCACACGCATGGCTTATTCAGCTGCGCCTGGCAAAGGCCCGACAGCTGCTGGCGCGTGGTGACCAGCCTGTTGATGTGGCTGCCGCAGTGGGATTTGCCGATCAAAGCCATCTGGGACGTTGGTTTCAGCGTGCTTACCGTATCTCTCCTGCACACTACCGACGGTTGTGCACAAACCTTCCAGACGTTTCCAAAAAATAACGGCACATTCATGGCTCTAATAAAAAGGAGCCACCCGTGAGTTTGATACCCTTTCTGTTGTTCGCATTTGTCGCCTCCATTACCCCGGGGCCGACTAATATTCTCGTGCTGACGAACAGCCAGCACTTTGGCGTAAAAAATACCGTACCTGCTATTCTGGGCGGATGTATCGCGGCCAGTGCGATTGTGCTGGTATCAGGCGCGGGCGCGGGGGAAGTGCTGCGTCAGTATCCTCTGATACGTCAGATAATGAGCTGGACAGGCGTGCTGTGGCTAAGCTGGATGAGCTGGCAGCTGTTTCGCGCCCCGGCAGCCCGTCTCTCCGCTGAGCACCGTATCCGATTCACCGCTCGGGCGGCGGCGCTGCTGCAGGTCGTGAACCCCAAAACCTGGATGATGGCGCTGGCCGTCGTCAGCCTGTTTGCCCCAACTGGCGACCATGCATTGCGGGATATTGCGCTAATGGCGCTATGGTTTCTGCTGATCTCGATAGCCTGTTTGATGTGCTGGGCGTGGTTGGGTAAAGCGGTGAACCGAATTTTTCGCACCACCGTGGCGATGGTGCGGTTTCAGCGCCTGATGGCGCTGTGTCTGCTCGTCTCCGCCTGGGCGGGCATGCTGGCTTAGGTCAGCGCTCCACCCATTCTGCATTGGGCAAAGCGTAGAATATCTTCCGCCAGGCGGTGCGCCGTATCCACATCGGCCTGGCTACGGTTCACCAGCATGCGGCTGAGGCAACCTTCCAGCACCAGCTCCATCTGTTTAGCCACCATCGCAGGGTCATCGACTTCCAGCGTGGTCAGCAGCTCGTGGGTAAAGTCATGCGCCGCCCGTTTTTGCTGATCCGCCAACTGGTGAATAGGATGGCCAGGGTCAGGAAAATAAGTGCAGGCGGCGATGAACAGACAACCCGGGTAGCGGTTGTTGCTGACGCATTCCGTCAGAGCGGTATAGCGCGCCAGCAGCTTTTGCTCCGCGGTCAGTTCTTCATTCAGCATCAGTTGTCTGCGCCAGACATCAACCTGCTGGCTGAGATAGCGCAGGGCATCATAGAGTAGCGCCTCTTTATCTGGCCAGAAGCGCTTAAGTTCATCCAGGGGATAATCGATACGGTCGGCTACCATCTCAAGCGTGGTGCTGGCGATCCCTTGAATCTCAAGTAGTTGCAGGGCTTGTCCCAGTACGTCTTCACGTTGCACGGTTATCTCCTCCGCTATTCCCAACGGTTTGTCCCGCTTAAAGTGTTGTTTACGGTTGGCGATTGCGCAAATGCGCGCTAAATGCCGCAGCATCCATAAACCCGGTTACACGCTGTTCTGGCTGCTCATGGCCCTGTTGATTGAAGAACAGAATGGTTGGCAGCCCGAGCACGTTAAGCTGCTTCAGCAGAGCCTTATCCTGCGCATTATTGGCGGTCACGTTAGCCTGGAGCAAAACGGTCTCTTTCAGGGCGCTTTGCACCTGTGGATCGCTAAAAGTATATTTTTCAAACTCTTTGCAGGCGACACACCAGTCGGCATAGAGATCGAGCATCACCGGTTTGCCATTCGCCTCTGCCAGAGCGCTGTTAAGTTCATCCACGTTTTTTATCTGGGTAAAGTTCAGATGCGCCTGGGTCTGACTCACCGGTGTGCCGAACGCCCAGTCCTGCAGAGGGCGTACGCTCACCAGCGCGGCAGCCAGCAGCAGGATTTGCACCAGGCGCATCCATGGCTTCTTCGCCCCCAGGCTGACGATAAACGCCCAGGCAAAGAATGCTACGCCGAGTATCGCCCACAGGCGCAGACCCCAGGCGTCGCCGATGATACGCTCAAGAAGGAACACCGGCAGCGCGAGGATGACAAAACCAAATGCGGTTTTCACCGTCTCCATCCACGGGCCGCTCTTCGGCAGAAGTCGATTGCCGAAAACCGTGACCAGAATCAGCGGCAGGCCCATGCCGAGCGCGTAGAGGTACAGCGTACCCCCGCCGAGCCACATGTTACCGCTCTGGGCGATGTACAGCAGGATAGCGCTCAGCGGTGCGGTAGTGCAGGGAGAGCAAATCAGCCCGGCAATGGCACCCATCGCGAACACGCCGCCTGCCGAGCCGCCCTGCTGACGGTTGCTCATCAGCGTTAAGCGCGTTTGCAGCGAAGAGGGCAGCTGTAGCGTGAACAGGCCAAACATTGACAGCGCCAACAGGATAAACACCGCTGACAGGCCAATGAGAACATAAGGGTGCTGGAGTGCCGCCTGGAACTGTAACCCGGCAGCGGCAACCACAAGGCCAAGGGCTGTGTAGGTTAGCGCCATTCCTTGCACGTATATAAAAGCCAGCAGCAGGGCGCGGGCAGTAGAAAGACGCTGTTTGCCGCCCAGCACGATGCCAGAGATGAGCGGATACATCGGCAACACGCACGGCGTAAAGGCAATGCCGATACCAATCAGTAACGCCCACAGCGCTGAGAACGGAAGGTCAGCGCGGTCGTTGGTTTTCTCAACCGCAGGGACCGGCGTTACAGCAGCAGACGCTTTCACTTCGCTGAGCGGCACGACTTTCGTTTCCGGTGGATAGCAGAATCCCGCGTCCGCGCATCCCTGATAGGTCACCGTCAGCGTCGCGCCTTTATCCGCCTGATTCACCGTCACGGGCACGCTTAAGCGCTGGCGGTAGATTTCACTCTTACCGTAGAACTCGTCCTCGTGCCACTCGCCAGCGGGCAATTGTAATG
This sequence comes from Allium fistulosum, assembly GCA_030737815.1. NCBI lineage: Eukaryota > Viridiplantae > Streptophyta > Magnoliopsida > Asparagales > Amaryllidaceae > Allium > Allium fistulosum. Next base: position 600,207 of record JASFAW010000009.1, on the reverse strand, counting down.
CGGCCACGTTTGCCTGGGCAGGGGTAATACTCACCTGCTTGCGATAGAGGTAATAGCCCTCTTTCACCTGCCAGGTGAGCGTCAGATCGTGCTGGTTCTGCTGAAAATCGAAAACAAACGCCTGGTCGGCAGGAATAAAGTTCGAACTGCCGGGCGCGTCAAACAACCCGGCAAAAGCTGACGTGCTGCACAGCAGCAGGATCAGCGTAAGGAAGCGTTGAGCCATGAGAGATAGTCGTTATCGCCATGAACCACTGGCAATACCAGCAGCTCCGGGGTTTGGTAAGGATGATGAGATTTGAGGCAGTCCAGGAGAGCCTGCTGATTCGCCAGATTGGTTTTGAGCAACATCTGGACTTCGTACTCTTGCTCCAGCTTGCCTTCCCAGTAATAAAGGGAGGTGGCACCAGGGAGGAGCGTCACGCAGGCAGCCAGTTTTTCGGCCAGCACTTTGGCGGCGAGATCCTGGGCAGAGGCTTCATCAGGGGCGGTACACAGTACGACAACAGCATCAGGCGTGTTCACAAGTCGACCTCCTCATCACGAAAGGCTTCACTATATCACGCAAGGCGGTTGGTCATTAATGAAACGGGCCGCAGAGCGGCCCGATTTTAACTATTTTTACAACCACTCACCGTTTACAGCACCACGCCGCCAATGATAAAGCCGAGGATCACGCAAAGTGAAATGGCGACCACGCCCGGGATCAGGAACGCGTGGTTAAACACATACTTACCGATACGGGTTGAGCCGGTGTCGTCCATCTCCACCGCCGCCAGCAGGGTTGGGTAGGTTGGCAGAACGAACAGGGCAGAAACCGCCGCGAAAGAGGCAATCGCCGTCAGTGGCGTCACGCCCAGCATCAGTGCCGCAGGCATCAGCGCTTTGGTGGTCGCCGCCTGGGAGTAAAGCAGGGGTAGCGGCAAAGAACAGCACCACCGCCAGCAGCCACGGGTAGTTGTGGAGCAGATCGCCAGCGACGGTCTGAATGTCGCTGATGTGCGCTTTCACGAAGGTATCACCGAGCCACGCCACGCCCAGTACGCATACGCAGGCGCTCATACCGGATTTAAAGGTGCTGGCGTTCAGCACTTCGCTGGTGTCGATTTTACAGGTGATGCTAATCAGCGTCGCGATGGTCAGCATAAACACTACAATCGCTTCGTTACGCGGCAGGACAGGGTTCTGGATCAGGCCCACGGTGTCGCTGATGGCGGTCGCGTAGAACATCACCGCGACAATACCGATCAGGAACAGCAGCACGGAGCGCTTTGCGTGCGGCTTCAGCTCGAAGACCTGGCTGCCGCGCAGCCTCACTTCACCCTTGGCGAGGCGTTCCTGGTACACCGGATCGTCTTTCAGTTCGGCGCCGAGGAAGTTACACAGCACGGCAGTGATCATCACCGCGATCAGCGTCACCGGGATACAGATCGCCAGCAGCGTCAGGTAGCTCACGCCCATCGGCTCCAGAATACCGGCGAAGAAGACCACCGCAGCGGAAATCGGCGAGGCGGTAATCGCAATCTGTGACGCGACGACGGCAATTGATGAGAGCGGACGAGATGGACGGATACCCTGCTCTTTCGCCACTTCGGTAATCACCGGCAGCGTAGAGAAGGCGGTGTGGCCCGTACCGGCGAGAATGGTCATAAACCAGGTCACCAGCGGGGCAAGGAAGGTAATGTATTTTGGATGGCGGCGCAGCATACGCTCCGCCAGGCTTACCAGGTAGTCCATACCGCCTGCCACCTGCATGGCGGCGATAGCGGCAATAACTGCCATGATGATTTCGATATAACGTCGAACGGGATTGAGCCGGGTTTAATCTGAAAGATAAGGGTAAGAACGAGCACCCCGAGACCGCCGGCAAAACCAATGCCGATACCCCCGAGTCTTGCTCCCAAATAAATCGCCAACAAGACGATGACGAGTTCTGCTCCAAACATAAGGACCTGCCTTGCTTATTAACAAGTTGATATTGAATTGTTGTATTTAGGTAACGCCCTAAAAAGAAAAAAGGCACGTCACAAGTGACGTGCCTTAAGAAGCCTAGCCAGAACGGTTACTGTTCGCTTTCATCGGTATATCGTTTCGCTTTATATGCCGGGTGCATCAGGTTCTGGGCCGAGAAGATATCGTCCAGCTCAGCTTCGGTCAACAGCCCGCGCTCCAGCACCACTTCACGTACGCTCTTACCGGTTTCGGCGCAAATCTTACCGACGATATCACCGTTGTGGTGACCGATGAACGGGTTGAGGTAGGTGACGATCCCGATGGAGTTATAGACATAACCCTCACAGACTTCTTTATTCGCCGTGATGCCGTTAATGCATTTTTCCAGCAGGTTGTAGCAGGCGTTGGTCAGAATGTGGATGGATTCAAACATCGCCTGGCCAATCACTGGCTCCATCACGTTCAGCTGCAGCTGACCCGCTTCAGAGGCCATGGTCACGGTTGTATCGTTACCGATGACTTTGAAGCAAACCTGGTTCACCACTTCTGGCACTACCGGGTTCACCTTGGCTGGCATGATGGATGAACCGGCCTGCAGCTCTGGCAGGTTGATTTCATTCAGGCCAGCGCGCGGACCGGAAGAGAGCAGGCGCAGGTCGTTACAGATTTGGGACAGTTTACCGCCAGACGTTTCAGGGCGCTGTGTACCATGACGTAGGCGCCGCAGTCGGAGGTGGCTTCAATCAGGTCTTCTGCAGGCACAACCGGCAGGTTAGAGACTTCAGCCAGCTTCTGTACCGCCAGCTGCTGATAGCCATCCGGGGTGTTCAGACGCGTACCGATGGCGGTGGCGCCCAGGTTCACTTCCAGCAGCAGCTCGGAGGTGCGCAGCAGGTTTTTGGTCTCTTCGTTCAGCAGTACGTTAAACGCGTGGAATTCCTGGCCGAGCGTCATCGGCACCGCGTCCTGCAGCTGGGTACGACCCATTTTCAGAATGTCCTGGAACTCAACCGCTTTACGCTGGAAGCCATCACCCAGCTGGTTGATCGCATCCACCAGTTTCACCACAGAGGCATACACGCGATACGGAAGCCGGTAGGGTAGGCGTCGTTGGTAGACTGGCATTTGTTTACGTGGTCGTTCGGGTTCAGGTACTGGTATTCACCTTTCTGGTGACCCATCAGCTCCAGGCCAATGTTTGCCAGTACTTCGTTGGTATTCATGTTGACGGAGGTGCCCGCGCCGCCCTGATAGACGTCAACCGGGAACTGGTCCATGCATTTGCCGTTGTTCAGCACTTCATCGCAGGCTGCGATAATCGCATTTGCCGCGCTTTTGGGAATGGTTTGCAGCTCTTTGTTAGCCAGTGCTGCGGCTTTCTTCACCATCACCATGCCACGGACAAACTCAGGGATGTCGCTGATTTTGCTGTTGCTGATGTAGAAGTTTTCAATCGCTCTCAGAGTGTGGACACCGTAGTAGGCATCCGCTGGAACTTCCCTGGTACCCAACAAGTCTTCTTCGATACGAATGTTGTTTAACATGTGAACCTTCTTTTCAAGCTGCCGATGGATTGTACTAAACACACAGTATTTATGTGGTTTTGAATATTTCTGGCCGACGATTATTCCCTCAATCAGCCAGATGTTCGAGATCATATGCTGATGATAGCGAATTGCCGTAAGCTGGATCACTTATTATCGAGCCGATTCCATGATAATTATTAATCTGTGAAATGGGTCACCGCTTTATAATTTCCAAAAAAAATATCGTGCAAACTGATTGAATTTTCGCTAACCGTCACCATTTCATACAAACGCGCGTCGCGAACACATTCAGACAGGGCCCGATGGCCTCTGCCACACAGGAGATGCCAGTGCGCTGGATACCGTTTATTGCTTTCTTTCTCTATGTTTACATTGAGATTTCCATTTCATCCAGGTTGCCCATGTGCTGGGCGTCCTTGCTGACGCTGATTCTGGTGATTTTCACCTCGTCATCGGCATGTCGCTGGTGCGTAATCAGGGTTTCAAAAATTTCCTGATAATGCAGCAGAAGATGGCCGCAGGGGAAAGCCCGGCGGAAGAGATGATCAAAAGCGTGTCGTTGATTATTGCGGGGCTGCTGCTGATCCTGCCGGGGTTCTTCACTGACTTCCTCGGCCTTCTGCTGCTTCTGCCGCCGGTGCAAAAACACCTGACCATGAAGCTGCTGCCGCATCTGCGCTTTAGCCGTATGCCGGGGGGCGGATTCAGCACCGGGCCGGGCGATACCTTTGAAGGGGAGTATCAGCGTAAGGATGAAACAGCACGGACCGTTTAGACCATAAAGACGATCGGTGATTTTGTTGCCCGGTGGCGCTTCGCCTACCGGGCTTCCGGTAGCGCACCGCGCTTCGGCAAAAACACCCACAGCCCTGCCAGCATGACAATCGCGTACAGACTCTTCCATCCCACCATCGCAGCAACAGCAGGCAAACCCCCGACGACCGCCAGAGCTTTATAGCGACCTTTCAGCAAACGACATCCCGCCAGCATGCACAGCAGGTAGATCATGATGAAAATGCCGTTGGCGTAAACGATCAGTGCGTCAAGATTGATCTTCAGTGCGTAAATACACAGTGTGCTCACCACGCAGCAGCCCAGTACGGCATTCAGGGCATTCAGCGGAAGCTGGCGTTTAGACAGGCGCGAGAGGCGATTCTCTGGTTTGTCGAGCGCCTGCGACCACACCAGCCGGGCAAAGCTCTGGATATAAATATTCAGGCTGGCAAAACAGGCGAGATAGCCGATGACGCAGGCGATCCATAGCGCCTTCACGCCGAACAGTTCCACCACGATACCCGGCAGCGATGCCGCGGCGGCGAGATCCGCTCCGAACGCGTGGAAGTGTAAGACCAGCACGGTACACGCCCAATAGACCGTACCTGCCAGCAGCAGGCCTATCATCAGCGCGCGGGGGAAATCGCGTTCAGGCTGCTTAAATTCAGAGGCCAGATGGGCAAAGGCTTCCAGGCCGACAAAACACCAGAACATGACGGAGAGCGCGGCGAAAAGCTGGGAATGATCGACGTCGGTCAGCGGCGGGAAGGGAATTTCCTTTATTGTGATATCGCCCGCCCACCAGATTGCGACAACGAGCGCGACAATCAGCACCGCAACCAGCGTCTGCAGGTTGGCGCTGGAGCTGGCGCCGCGAGAGCCCACCCACCAGACGAACGCCAGCGTACCCAGCTCGGCCAGCAATAACTGCTCGATATGCCAGCCAAACAGCGCCTGACCAAAGCCGGTCGCAATATGCAACGCCGCAGGAAGGCCAACCGGAATGACGGAGAGAAACAGCCAGCCGGTGACACGCTGCAGCCGCGGCCAAAGGCCAGTCCGACAAAGTGCGCCACGCCGCCCGCGCTGGGGAAATGCCGCCCCAGGATGGCAAACACAATGGCTATCGGGAAAACCAATACAATCAGCGCCGGCCACGCCCACAGGCTGTTATTTCCAGCCACCAGCGCCGCCAGTGCGGGTACGGCAAACACGCCTGTACCTAACAAGGAGGTTGAGAGCAGTCCGACGCCCTGCGCCAGCCCCAGCTCCTGCTTGAGTCCACTCATTGACATCGCCCTGCCAGTACCAAAAGAGAGGCGATGGTAACACTTTCGCAAATTTTTTTTTCGACTCCCCCTTGAAGGGGGAAAAAGCTATCCCCATCTCTCAGGGCACTAGTCGGAAAACCGCATGCGGGCCGGCGTCATCCATAACTGATAATGACTTTCTCAAAGGAGAGCTATCAATGAGTATTCGTCCGTTACATGATCGTGTGATCGTCAAACGTAAAGAAGTTGAAACCAAGTCTGCTGGCGGCATCGTTCTGACCGGTTCTGCAGCAGCCAAATCAACGCGTGGCGAAATCATCGCTGTCGGTAAGGGCCGCATCCTGGAAAACGGAACTGTGCAGCCACTGGACGTTAAAGTTGGTGACATCGTAATTTTCAACGATGGCTACGGCGTGAAATCCGAGAAGATCGACAATGAAGAAGTGTTGATCATGTCCGAGAGCGACATTCTGGCAATTGTTGAAGCGTAATTTACGCACGAGAATTTGAGGAAATAAGAACATGGCAGCTAAAGACGTAAAATTCGGTAACGACGCTCGTGTAAAAATGCTCCGCGGCGTAAACGTACTGGCAGATGCAGTTAAAGTGACTCTGGGCCCGAAAGGCCGCAACGTAGTGCTGGATAAATCCTTCGGCGCGCCAACCATCACCAAAGATGGTGTTTCTGTAGCACGTGAAATTGAGCTGGAAGACAAGTTCGAAAACATGGGCGCGCAGATGGTGAAAGAAGTTGCCTCTAAAGCGAACGACGCTGCAGGTGACGGTACCACTACCGCGACCGTACTGGCGCAGGCAATCATCACCGAAGGTCTGAAAGCCGTTGCTGCGGGCATGAACCCAATGGATCTGAAACGTGGTATCGACAAAGCTGTCGCCTCCGCTGTTGAAGAGCTGAAAGCGCTGTCCGTACCGTGCTCTGACTCTAAAGCCATTGCTCAGGTTGGTACTATCTCCGCTAACTCCGACGAAACCGTAGGTAAACTGATCGCTGAAGCGATGGACAAAGTCGGTAAAGAAGGCGTGATCACCGTTGAAGACGGTACCGGTCTGGAAGACGAGCTGGACGTGGTTGAAGGTATGCAGTTCGACCGCGGTTACCTGTCCCCATACTTCATCAACAAGCCAGAGACTGGCGCTGTTGAACTGGAAAGCCCGTTCATCCTGCTGGCTGACAAGAAAATCTCCAACATCCGCGAAATGCTGCCAGTGCTGGAAGCCGTTGCGAAAGCAGGCAAACCTCTGGTTATCATCGCTGAAGACGTTGAAGGCGAAGCGCTGGCGACCCTGGTGGTTAACACCATGCGCGGCATCGTGAAAGTGGCTGCGGTTAAAGCACCTGGCTTCGGCGATCGCCGTAAAGCGATGCTGCAGGATATCGCTACCCTGACCGGCGGTACCGTGATCTCTGAAGAGATCGGTATGGAGCTGGAAAAAGCGACCCTGGAAGACCTGGGCCAGGCGAAACGCGTTGTGATCAACAAAGACACCACCACCATCATTGATGGCGTGGGTGAAGAAGCCGCTATTCAGGGCCGCGTGGGTCAGATCCGTAAGCAGATCGAAGAAGCGACTTCCGATTACGACCGTGAAAAACTGCAGGAGCGCGTAGCGAAACTGGCTGGCGGCGTTGCGGTAATCAAAGTCGGTGCAGCGACCGAAGTTGAAATGAAAGAGAAAAAAGCACGCGTTGACGATGCCCTGCACGCGACCCGTGCTGCGGTAGAAGAAGGCGTGGTTGCTGGTGGTGGTGTTGCGCTGGTGCGTGTTGCCGCTAAACTGGCAGGCCTGACCGCACAGAACGAAGATCAGAACGTGGGTATCAAAGTTGCGCTGCGCGCAATGGAAGCTCCTCTGCGTCAGATCGTTTCTAACGCCGGTGAAGAGCCATCTGTGGTTGCGAACAACGTGAAAGCGGGCGAAGGTAACTACGGTTACAACGCAGCAACTGAAGAATACGGCAACATGATCGACTTCGGTATCCTGGATTCCAACGAAAGTGACCCGTTCTGCTCTGCAGTACGCGGCATCTGTCGCTGGCCTGATGATCACCACCGAGTGCATGGTCACCGATATGCCTAAAGGCGATGCACCAGACTTAGGTGCTGCTGGCATGGGCGGTATGGGCGGCATGATGTAATCGTGCGCTCTACGTCGTAGAATGTGAAAAACCCCCGGGCAGAAATGCTCGGGGGTTTTTTCTTTTGGTCATCTTTTAGGTATAAGATTTACACACGGACAACTACTGTCCAGCTTATTGAAAACGAGGAATAACATGCGCGTAAAAGTCTGTGCAGGGATTGTAGGGGCAGCATTGCTGCTGGCGGGTTGTAGCTCCAGCAATGAGCTGTCGGCAGCGGGCCAGGGCGTTCGCTTTGTGGAAGATAAGCCTGGCAGTGAATGCCAGCTGTTAGGCACGGCAACCGGTGAGCAAAGTAACTGGATGTCAGGTCAGCATGGCGAAGAAGGTGGCTCGATGCGCGGTGCGGCGAATGCCCTGCGTAACCAGGCTGCGGCAATGGGAGGTAACGTGATTTACGGCGTGAGCAGCCCAACGCAGAGTATGCTGTCCAGCTTCGTGCCGACCGCCAGCCAGATGAACGGCCAGGTCTACAAGTGCCCGAACTGATTGCCTTTTTCCCTCTCCCTGTGGGAGAGGGTTAGGGTGCGGGGAAACTAGCGCTGCCGCAGCTGCAGATCCAGCGGCGTCTTGCTCGGCTCTCCGCCAATCTCGCGTGCCAGCTTCGGCACCATATAGCCTGAAACCAGCGTTAACAGTTCGCGCATAATCTGCCGGGCTTCTTCATCCGTCACCATGAAATGGGCCGCGCCCTGAACGCGATCCAGCACGTGCAGGTAATAGGGCATCACGCCCGCATCAAACAGGGCATTGCTGGTCGGCCAGCACGCGGGCGCTGTCATTGACGCCGCGCAGCAGCACGCTCTGGTTCAGCAGCGTCACGCCCGCTTTACGCAGACGCGCCATCGCCGCGCGAAAGTCATCGTCAATTTCATTCGCGTGGTTAATATGGTTCACCAGCAGCACCTGCAATCTTGACTGCTCCAGGCGTGACACCAGTCCGTCAGTGACACGTGCCGGAATGACAATCGGTAAACGGCTGTGAATACGCAGGCGCTTAACGTGCGGGATGGCTTCAAGCTGAGTCAACAGCCAGTCCAGCTCATGATCTTTTGCCATCAGCGGGTCACCGCCGGAAAAAATAATCTCATCCAGCTCCGGATGGGCGGCGATATAGTCCAGCGCGACCTGCCAGTTGCGTTTATTGCCCTGGTTTTCGGCATACGGGAAGTGCCGACGGAAGCAATAACGACAATTTACCGCGCAACCGCCTTTTACCAGCAGCAGGGCGCGGTTGAGATACTTGTGCAGTAAACCCGGCACCACGCTGTTCTGCTCTTCCAGCGGATCGGTGCTGTATCCCGGTGCGGTGACAAACTCATCCTGCGAAGTAAGCGTTTGTTTTAAAAGTGGATCGTCGGGGTTGCCTTTCTCCATCCGCGCCACAAATGCACGGGGAACGCGCAGGGCGAAAAGGCGTTTTGCCTCGCGGCCTGCAAGCAACTCTGGGTGCTGATCGAGGTCTAAAAGACGCAGCAATTCATCAGGACTGGTGATTACATCGGCAAGTTGCGATAACCAATCTTCTCTGGACGGGGTGTTTAGGGTTACAATATGCGCCATTTTGTGGCTTAGCTACCAGTTAACAAATTTAGAGGGCCTTATGGCAACGTACTATAGCAACGATTTTCGTGCTGGTCTTAAAATCATGATGGACGGCGAACCGTACGCGGTTGAAGCCAGCGAATTCGTTAAACCAGGTAAAGGCCAGGCATTCGCACGCGTTAAGCTGCGCCGTCTGCTGACCGGTACCCGTGTTGAGAAAACCTTCAAGTCTACTGACTCCGCTGAAGGCGCTGATGTTGTTGATATGAACCTGACCTATCTGTACAACGACGGTGAGTTCTATCATTTCATGAACAACTCCACTTTCGAACAGCTGTCTGCTGATGAGAAAGCGGTAGGTGATAGCGCTAAATGGCTGCTGGATCAGGCTGAGTGCATCGTGACCCTGTGGAACGGCCAGCCTATCGCTGTGACCCCACCAAACTTCGTAGAACTGGAAATCGTTGAAACCGATCCAGGTCTGAAAGGTGATACCGCAGGTACCGGCGGTAAACCAGCCAAACTGTCTACCGGCGCAGTGGTTAAAGTTCCACTGTTCGTACAGACTGGCGAAGTGATCAAAGTGGATACCCGCTCCGGCGAATACGTATCCCGCGTGAAGTAATTTACGTCATGATTGAAGGCGCAGCGCCCGCTGCGCCTGATTTTTGCAGGCAGGGATGATGAAACGTACCGTTAAAATTCTGCTTCTGTTAGCGCTTTCCAGTGCATTGCTTTCTGGCTGTAACACCACCCGTGGAATGGGACAAGATATCCAGGATCTCGGTCATATCATTTCTCACGCCGCCAGCTAAGTTCGTCTAATTTTCCTAAAAATGCTTCCTTTTCCGTCAACCGGCGGGATCTTGTCTATTCTTAAGTTGCTATACACAAAACAACTTTGGCTATAAAAGGAAGATATTATGGTTAAGAAGACAATTGCAGCGATCTTTTCAGTCCTGGTACTTTCTTCAGTGTTAACGGCCTGTAATACCACGCGTGGCGTCGGTCAGGATATTTCTGAAGGTGGTAGCGCAATCTCTGGTGCGGCAACTAAAGCTCAGCAGTAATTAACATACGGTACGAGACCAGCGGGTTTCGTACCGTCAGCTTTCTGATTCCTGCAGGGATAAGAACGGAGAAAAACGCGTATCCATATGCAGTTTCATGCGGATATTGCGTTTGTAGGTATAGACCGTTTTTCCATTGATACTCAGGTGAGCGGCAATTTTTGATTGCTTGCCCCGTCCATCCACAATGTCAGCACTTTCTCTTCCTGCCGGGTCAGCAAGGGGGCGGCTGCCGTTGGCCTTTCAGCGCTGGCGCGCGAGTTTAATGCGTCGTTGATAGTCGTTGCCACTTCTTCGAGACTGGCGTTTTTCAACAGCGACGACCACACCGGGAACTGTCCGAGCCAGTCGGTCATACCGCGGTCCTCTCCCGATTGCAGCATAATAAACGGTAATCGTTCACTGGCGTTAAGCAAGGACGAGAGCTGCTGAAAATGATGAATATCCTGCCTGAAGCCGTACAGGTCGGCGATGACCAGCGTGGGTTTCCATTGCAGAATGTGCTCCCTGGCAAGGAACAGATTATTTAGCCCGGTCACAACGTAGTGTCCCGGGAACAAACCGGAATGATTGAGCCATGCTTCAAACCCCGTGCGGGTGAAGTGACAACGGTCAATCAAAAGAATTTTGAACATATTTTATTCGCAGTCGGCTAGTGGTTTGGCTTCCTGCCATCAGAAAGCACATCATCATAGAGAAGTCGGATGAGTGCTAAATGCCGGAACTACGCGCCATACTGCGGCTATTTCTTGCCTTAACGTGTTCAGCAAAAAATGATTGAAAAAAATAGCACGCTAACCACAATATGGGGCGTAATCTCTGCCTTACGGGACGACCCGTAAGCGTTTCTTTCACCGGGGACGGCCCCAACTTGAATTAAGTTAAGGAGCCTGAAATGTCCTGGATCATTCTTTTTATTGCTGGCCTGCTCGAAGTGGTATGGGCAATTGGTCTCAAGTACACCCACGGATTTACCCGCCTGACGCCCAGCGTCATAACCGTCACCGCAATGATCGTGAGTATTGTCCTGTTATCCTGGGCGATGCGCTCGCTGCCTGTGGGAACGGCTTATGCCGTCTGGACGGGTATTGGTGCGGTGGGGGCCGCCATCACCGGCATTCTGCTGCTGGGAGAGTCAGCGAGTCTGGCGCGTATCGCCAGCCTCGCCTTGATTGTGGCCGGCATCGTTGGGCTGAAGCTCAGCACCCATTAATGGGGCTGTTTTACCCAGATGAGCTTTGACACATCAAACCCTTGCCGGGTCGCGACGTCCAGCATTTGCTGTTTCATTTCTGACGAAATAGTTGGCGTGCGGGAAAGTATCCACAAATAGTCGCGATCCGGCCCGCAGACCAGCGCGTGACGGTACTCTCTGTCGAGCGCGATCACGTTATAGCCGCCATAAAACGGGCCGAAGAAAGAGACTTTGAGCGCGGCCCGTCGCGGGTCGCCCGTGAAGTATGCTTTCCCAATCGACTGCTGCCACATCTCCCGATCGGGATTATAGCCCCGGTTGATCACCTGAATACCGCCATCATCCATCGGGCTGTAATTCGCAGTGACCTTCTCTAAGCCCTGCTCAAACCGATGGTCGAGGCGCGCGATTTCATACCATGTTCCAAGGAAGCGTTGTGCATCAAAAGGCGAGACGACGGTAACGCCTGGAGGTGGGGTAGGGGAACTGCAGGCAACCACTAAAAACGCGGCTGTCACCGCGGCGATAACAGGCAGAATGCGCATAGGAGTTTCCTTACTGTTTTTTGTTAAGTGTAGATGACGGCAAGGAAAATGTGGTTTTTGTGCGGTGTGTTTCGCCGGGTGGTCACCCCGTGAATTTTGTAGGCCGGGTTAGGCAAAGCCGGCACCCGGCAATGTTTTACTGCAGCGCGTCGAGGATACGGTATGCCGCCTCAACGCGTGCCGGGTTCGGATAGCTTTTATTCGCCAGCATCACAATGCCGAGCTGCTTTTCGGGAATAAATGCCACGTAGCTGCCAAACCCGCCGGTAGAGCCTGTTTTATGGACCCAGGATGCGTTGACCGGGGGCGCCGGTGGATTCACTTCTCTCGCAGGCAACGGTGCCAGCGCCACCTTATTGTCGCTACCTTCAACCACGGTTTTGGCATCGACCGGCCAGTTAAGCATTTCCAGCCTAACCCCTGATACATGGCACCCACGCGCCAGTAGCGAGACTGCGCCAGGGTAATGCCTTTCCTGAGTGAACTATCCTGAAGCGAGTCCGGCTTCATGTTGACCATCACCCAGTTTGCCATATCCTGCACGTTGGTTTTTACGCCATAGGCTTCAGCGTCCAGCATGCCTGGCGAAACGTGTACCGCTTTACCGTCGCGGTATCCCCAGGCGTAATGCGGCTCTTCCGCTTTCGGAACGTTAATCCAGGTATGGTCCAGCTTGAGCGGCTTAAAGACCCGCGTCGTTATGGCCTGCTCATAGCTCATGCCGGAAGGTTTGACCGCCAGCGCGCCAAAAAGACCGATGCTGGCGTTGGCATAAAGACGCGTGGTGCCCGGCTTCCACTGCGGCTGCCAGTTTTGATAAAAGCGCAGCAGAGAGGCGTTATCCGTGACCTCATCCGGTACCTGTAACGGCAAACCTCCTGCGGTATAGGTTGCCAGATCCAGCATGCGGATTCCCCTGCCACTGCTTGCCTGTCAGCTCAGGCCAGTATTTTGTCACCGGATCGCCCAGCGATATTTCACCCCGAGCAATGGCATCGCCGCCCAGCACGCCGGTGAAGGTTTTACTTATAGAACCCAGCTCGAATAAGGTTTGTGGGGTGACAGGTTTGTTCGCCGCAACATCGGCTTTACCGAAGGTAAAGTAGTGCGGCTGACCCTGATAAATCACCGCCACCGCCATACCCGGAATGGCCTGCGCTTTCATCAGCGGCGTAACGGTACGTTCCACCACCTCAGCCAGCTGTTTTTCTGACATCGGGGCAGCCAATACCGAGCAGGAGGTGCTGAGCAGCAGGGCGCAGCAAAGGGATTTAGTCATCATCAGTTATCTTCCGTAATAGCAGTTCAAGGGAGTGTCCGGGCCCGTCAGACCGCTGTAGTCTGTTGGATTTGACTATGGCTGACAAACGGTTAAATTTAGCATTAGCTGTTAATTTTTCTAACGGACGAGACCATGACGCGCAGCTATCTCCCTCTTAATTCCCTGCGGGCGTTTGAAGCAGCCGCCAGGCATCTCAGTTTTACGCATGCCGCTATCGAGCTGAACGTCACCCATTCCGCGATTAGCCAGCACGTAAAGGCGCTGGAGCAGCACCTTAATTGCCAGCTGTTTGTCCGCGTTTCGCGTGGCCTGATGTTGACCACCGAAGCGAGAATTTGCTGCCGGTGCTGAATGACTCGTTCGATCGCATCGCCGGAATGCTGGATCGTTTTGCCAGCCAGCGCGCTCAGGAGAAGCTTAAAATAGGTGTGGTAGGGACTTTTGCCACGGGAGTTTTATTCTCGCTGCTTGCGGACTTTCGCCGCTGCTATCCGCATATTGATCTTCAGCTTTCCACCCATAACAATCGCGTCGACCCGGCGGCTGAAGGGCTTGATTACGCCATTCGCTACGGTGGCGGCGCGTGGCATGGAACCGATGCTGAATTCCTTTGCCCTGCGCCGCTGTCTGCGCTCTGTACACCCGACATTGCCTCCTGTCTAAAAGCCCGGCAGATATCCTGAAGTTTACCCTGCTGCGCTCCTACCGGCGCGACGAGTGGGCTGCGTGGATGCAGGCAGCGGGTGAACATCCTCCCTCACCGACGCACCGGGTGATGGTGTTTGATTCGTCCGTGACCATGCTGGAAGCCGCGCAGGCAGGCACAGGGATTGCCATTGCGCCTGTCGACATGTTTACCCATTTACTCAGCAGCGAACGCATCGTGCAGCCGTTTGCAACGCAGATTGACCTCGGCAGCTACTGGCTGACAAGACTACAGTCACGGACAGAAACGCCCGCAATGCGCGAGTTTGCCCAGTGGCTGGTGGGGAAGATGCAGAAATAAAAGGCCCGCCGGATGGCGGGCCAGAAGCGTCAGATGGTGACCACGGCAATCAGCGTCACCACGGTCAGGATGGTCGCCAGACCGTAGAACACCCATTTACCGCTCGGTACATGGATTTTCAGGTCATGCATCGCATGGTGAATACGGTGCAGACCACACCACAGCGGCAGGACGATCATCAGGAAGATGAACACGCGGCCGATAAAGCTGCTCGCGAACGCCAGCACAGCGCTCGTAGCTCAGCGCATCGCCCGGGAACAGCCCCAGCGGCAGCATAATGCCGACCAGCAGGATGATGACGGGGGCGATGATGGCACTCCACATGCCGCCTGCGCCAAACAGGCCCCAGAAGACCGGCTCGTCAGAACGTTTTGGATTTGGATTGATCACAGGTGTCTCCTTACCAGAACAGTGCGACAAACAGAATGACCACAGTGACCAGAATCGTCACTGCCCAGAGCCCTTTAATCACCGGCTCTGGCCCCATTTTCTCGTCTTTTATGATGATGTTCGCCGCTTTTGGCGCCAGCTCAAACCAGGTCTTGGTATGAAGCAGCGCGGCCGCGAGCACGATCAGGTTCAGAACCACAATGATCGGGTTTTGCAGGAACCCGACAAAGCTGGCCCAGGCTTCCGGGCCATGCTTGAGGGCAAAAACGCCGTACATCAGCTCAAGGCTGAACCAGACCGCCGGTACCGCCGTGCCTTCACGCAGCATGTAGAAGCGATAAAACGGCAGGTTTTTCCACCAGGTGGACGGCACAGGCCGCACATAGGCTTTGCGTTTAGTCGTCATCATGCACTCCTTAGCGTGGTTTCAGGGTTGCGATAAGAAAGTCTTTCGAGCTTTCCACTTTACCCTGCTGAATTGCGGCGGCCGGGTCGACGTGCTTCGGACACACTTCGGAGCAGTAACCCACAAAGGTACAGCTCCAGACGCCGTTCTGGCTGTTAAGCTGCGCCATACGTTCTTTTTACCGTGGTCGCGGCTGTCTTCGTTATAGCGGTGCGCCAGGGTAATGGCGGCCGGGCCGATGAATTCCTTGTTCAGGCCAAACTGTGGACAGGCTGCGTAGCACAGGCCGCAGTTGATGCAGCCGGAGAACTGATGATATTTCGCCATCTGAGCCGGCGTCTGGGTATTTGGCCCCTGATCCGGCGTGCGCGGATTACCGATGATGTACGGCTTAATGGCTTCCAGGCTTTCGATAAAGTGGGTCATATCGACCACCAGATCGCGTTCAATCGGGAAGTTGCCCAGCGCTTCGACCTTAATGCCTTTGGTGTACTCGCGCAGGAAGGTCTTACAGGCCAGCTTCGGCACCTTGTTGACCATCATGCCGCAGGAGCCGCAGATTGCCATGCGGCAGGACCAGCGGTAGCTCAGGTCTGGCGCCAGGTTATCTTTGATATAGCCGAGCGCATCCAGCAGGGAGGTTTGCTCGTCATAAGGGACTTCATAGAAAGCGCTGTGCGGTGCGGCGTCCACTTCCGGATTGTAGCGCACCACTTCAACCTTCATTTTTTGCATCTCAGCCATTCGCCTTCTCCTTCTTCTCGGCGGCTTCTGCTTCTGCACCGTACACGCGTTTAGCCGGCGGCAGCGTGGTGATTTTCACGTCGCTGTAGTCCAGACGTGTGGTGCCATCTGCATCGCGCCAGGCGAGAGTGTGTTTCAGGAAATTGACGTCGTCACGTTCGGTACAGCCTTCGTCCAGACGCTGGTGGGCCCCACGCGACTCTTTACGCGCCAGCGCAGAGTGCGCCATACATTCCGCGACGTTCAGACCGTGGCCCAGCTCAATGGTGTAGAGCAGGTCGGTGTTGAATACGCTAGAGGTATCGGTGATGCGTACGCGCTTGAAGCGCTCCTGCAGTTCCGCCAGCTTATCGACGGTTTTTTGCATCAGCTCTGGTGTACGGTAAATACCGCAGCCTTCTTCCATCGACAGGCCCATCTCGTCGCGGATCTTCGACCAGTTCTCGTTACCCTCCTGGTTCACCAGATCTTTCAGGCGTTTTTCAACGTCTGCGACCTGCGCATCCAGCGCGGCACCGTTGGCTTCGCCTGCGGTAGCTGCCCGCTCCATCGCGCGCTCGCCCGCCATGCGGCCAAAGACGACCAGCTCTGCCAGCGAGTTAGACCCCAGACGGTTGGCGCCGTGCAGACCCACGGAGGAACACTCGCCGACGGCGAACAGGCCTTTAATACGGGTTTCGCACTGCTGGTCGGTTTCGATCCCGCCCATGGTGTAGTGCGCGGTTGGACGCACCGGAATCGGCTCTTTCACCGGGTCGACGCCGACGTAAGCTTTCGCCAGCTCGCAGATGAACGGCAGACGTTCCAGCAGTTTCTTCTCGCCAAGGTGACGCAGGTCGAGATAGACCACATCGCCGCGCGGCGTGGAGATGGTGTTGCCTTTGCGCCACTCGTGCCAGAAGGCCTGAGAGACTTTGTCACGCGGGCCGAGTTCCATGTATTTGTTCTTCGGCTCGCCGAGCGGGGTTTCCGGGCCCATGCCGTAATCCTGCAGATAGCGGTAGCCGTTTTTATTGACCAGAATACCGCCTTCACCGCGGCAGCCTTCCGTCATCAGAATGCCGGAGCCCGGCAGGCCGGTTGGGTGATACTGGACGAACTCCATATCGCGCAGCGGTACGCCGTGACCGAGCGCCATGCCCATGCCGTCACCGGTGACGATGCCGCCGTTGGTGTTATAACGATAAACGCGACCCGCACCGCCCGTCGCCATCACTACCGCGTTGGCGCGGATCTGGACAAGCGTGCCTTCCATCATATTCATCGCCACCAGGCCACGCGCCTGTCCGTCATCAACCAGAATGTCGAGGACGAAATGTTCATCGAAGCGCTGAATTTGTGGGAACTGAAGGGAGGTCTGGAACAGGGTGTGCAGCATGTGGAAGCCGGTTTTATCGGCGGCGAACCAGGTGCGTTCAATCTTCATACCGCCAAAGCGGCGAACGTTGACGCTGCCGTCCGGGCGGCGGCTCCACGGACATCCCCACTGTTCAAGCTGGGTCATTTCCGTGGGACAATGATGCACAAAGTAGTCAACGACATCCTGCTCGCAAAGCCAGTCGCCCCCTGCAACCGTGTCGTGGAAATGGTATTCAAAGCTGTCATGATCCTGCGCAACGGCGGCGGATCCTCCTTCTGCTGCCACTGTGTGACTACGCATTGGATAGACTTTTGAAATCAATGCGATTTTAGCGTTGGGATTAGCTTGTGCTGCAGCAATCGCAGCACGTAATCCAGCCCCGCCAGCGCCTATTACGGCAAGATCGGCTTGAAAAGTTTGCACGACATTCCTCCAGATTTTTGTTATTTCGCAACGCGACAAACTAAAGGTAGTTCACCCGTCCAAAAGGACGATTGCGAAAGCGTTTCCACTGCTCCTTTATGGGTAAAACAGTATAACCGTGTAGATGTCAGGGAAATTTGACGTGTTCGATTTTTTTGCTGTTCTGTACGGCGATTTATCATGAAGATTGATGAAATACGTCACGAAAAAGTTCACCTAAATGAAATGCGCTTTTTTACTGCGCAAAATTTGTCTCTGCCCCTGCTAACGAGTAGACTTCGTGCCCTTGTCTGAAATCGGAGAACAACTCATGAGCGAAACGGCCACCTGGCAGCCGAGCGCATCCATCCCTAATCTGTTAAAACGCGCTGCAATTATGGCGGAGATCCGCCGTTTCTTTGCCGACCGCGGAGTCCTGGAGGTGGAAACGCCGTGCATGAGTCAGGCAACGGTAACGGATATTCATCTGGTGCCGTTTGAAACCCGTTTTGTTGGCCCCGGCCACTCTCAGGGCATGAATTTGTATCTGATGACCAGCCCGGAATACCACATGAAACGCCTGCTGGCGGCGGGGTGTGGCCCGGTGTATCAGCTGTGCCGCAGCTTCCGTAATGAAGAGATGGGGCGTCACCACAACCCGGAATTCACCATGCTGGAGTGGTACCGCCCGCATTATGATATGTACCGCCTGATGAATGAGGTGGACGATCTGCTCCAGCAGGTGCTGGACTGCTCGGAAGCCGAAACGCTCTCCTATCAGCAGGCTTTCCAGCGCCATCTGGAAATCGATCCGCTGTCGGCGGACAAAACCCAGCTGCGCGAAGTGGCGGCAAAACTGGATCTGAGCAACGTGGCGGATACCGAAGAGGATCGCGACACGCTGCTGCAGCTGCTGTTTACCTTCGGTGTAGAACCGCAGATTGGCAAAGACCGTCCGACCTTTGTCTACCACTTCCCGGCAAGCCAGGCGTCACTGGCGCAGATCAGTACCGAAGATCATCGTGTCGCAGAGCGTTTTGAGGTCTATTACAAAGGCATCGAACTGGCGAACGGCTTCCACGAACTGACGGATGCCCGCGAGCAGCAGCAGCGCTTCGAGCAGGATAACCGCAAGCGCGCCGCGCGCGGTCTGCCGCAGCAGCCTATTGATGTGAATTTGCTTGAAGCATTAAAAGCAGGTCTGCCGGATTGCTCCGGCGTGGCGCTGGGTGTTGACCGTCTGGTGATGCTGGCCCTGGGCGCAGAGCAGCTTGGCGATGTGATTGCGTTTACCGTAGATCGCGCCTGACGGCAGTTTACCCTCTCCCGCGGGAGAGGGTTGCCCCGCTTACCTTACAAACTTCCCGCCGGGCGCGTACGCGCCGCTGACGTCAGCGTTCTTCCCGTTTTACGCCCGTCCAGGCTTTCGAGACGCATCTGGAACGGTGGGAACGGCATATCAATACCGTGCTCGCGGAAGCCCGCCAGAATCAGCTGGTGGATCTCATGGCGCAGCGGCATACGGTGTCCCATTTCGGCGGCGTAGATGCGCAGCTCGAAAATCTGGATCCCCTGCTGTAAATCCACAAGGAATACTTCCGGCGCCGGGTTGTCGATTACCAGCGAACAGCGCTCAGCCGCAGTGTAGAGGATCTGGGTGACCTCTTCGCTGTTGGCGTCCGACGGCGCCGGTACCGTCAGCACCACGCGGGTAACGGAGTCTGACAGCGACCAGTTGATGAACTGCTCGGTAATAAACGCCTTGTTTGGCACGATGATCTCTTTGCGATCCCAGTCGCTGATCGTCGTCGCGCGGGTGTTGATCTTCGTGATGCTGCCGGTCAAATCGCGGATCGTTACGGTATCGCCAATACGGATCGGTTTTTCGAACAGAATGATCAGGCCAGAGATGAAGTTGGCGAAGATCTCCTGTAAACCAAAACCTAACCCTACACCAAGGGCCGCCACCAGCCACTGCAGCTTCGACCACTCAATACCGATCATCGAGAAGCCAACCAGCCCGCCAAACAGCATGATCAGATATTTGGTAATGGTCGTAATCGCATAGCCCGTCCCCGGCGTTAAATCCAGATGCTGCAGCAGCGCCAGCTCCAGCAGCGCCGGGAAGTTGCGTACCAGCTGCGTGGTGATGATCAGCACCAGAATGGCAATCAGCACCGCCCCTAAGGTAATCGGCTCCAGGCTTTCAACACCCTGCACCGTAGACGTCACGTCCCAGAGAGAGATGTTCTCCAGGAAGCCGAATGCGGAGTGGATCTCTGACCACAGGAAGATGACCGAGAGGAGGGCAATCAGCATCAGTATGGAACGAACCAGGCGCAGGGACTGGGTACTGATGGCATCCAGATCCAGCTCGACTTCGTCCGCTTCCGTTGTGCCTTCCGTACTGTTGACGTGGTTTGGCTCTTCTTCACCACGCGCGCGCTGGGCGAGGATCTCCGCCCGGCGATGCTTGGCACGATCGAAGGCCAGACGGCGGCGCTGGATCAGCATCCAGCGGCGGATCACGTGGTACACCACCAGCAGCAGGAACCAGATGGCCACCGAGGTTTCCAGCCGCGCCAGCAGCGCCTGCGCGGTTGCCAGATAGCCCACCGCGGCTGCCAGCATCGCAAACAGCGGCGCGCTAAGCAGCAGGTTCCAGAGCAGCCGGTTGAACATGTTTTCGCCGCTGCCGGATTTATCGAGATAGAGCGGAATACCCGCGCGTTTCAGGCTGAGCGTGACGATGGCCAGCGCCCCGCATATCAGCATAAAGCAGAGGCGGCCCAGTGAGCCTGAGAATTCCCGGTCGTTGAGATTATCGAACATGATCAGCGCCATAATCAGCGGCACAATCAGCCCGATGCTCATCAGGTAGTAACGCATGGCGCGCGCAACGCGATTACGCGGCCAGCCAAAGTGGGTGATAAACAGGCCATTGGGGCGCGCGAAGGTGGCGCAAATCATGACCACCCACAGCAGCGGCACCGTGGCGGTGACGCCATCGCCAATCGCGACCGCGAGCGGATAGGGCCAGGCTTCCCGCAGGCCATACCCCAGCGTCATCCACAGCACCGGCAGCGGAGAGGCGACAAGAATCGACCAGAATACGGTGCGCAACGTCAGCCAGAAGTGATCCTGGGTGACTTTCCCGACCCGGGAGCTGGAACGCTCCAGGAAGCGGGTGAAATGTCTGCGCGAGTAAATGCTGAAGCCCACCAGAATCAACGCCCCCAGCAGCGGGAAAATGGTTTCTTTGCTGGTAAACATCATCACGCTGGCCTGTCCCAGCTGGCTGACGGTGTCCAGCGAAATCAGGCGGCGCAGGTCCTGGACAATCTCAATCGGCCACGAGAAGGTCATCGGACGCACGTCGGACGTCCAGAAGAGATAACGGTGCGTAGCCTCGTTCACCTCTTTCAGCGCATCTTCCAGCTGGCTATTGGAGACTTTTAGCTTGGTCAGCTCCAGAATCAGCGTATCCCCGCCCTGGAGCAGGGAGTTCAGCAGCTCACGCTGGGTACGCAGCTGGGCTTCCAGAATGCGGTTTTGCTCGCTGGTCAGGGGCTGGCCGTCAGCCTGACGGATCTGGCGGATTTGCGGCTGTTTATTGAGAAGATCTTCAAAGTGCAGTCGCTGAACGCGCAGCTGGGCCATCTCGGTATCCAGCTGTTGCGGCTTCGGCATTTCAGGCAGGCGCGCGACTTGGGCGCGCAACGCTTCGCCCAGCAGGTTTGATGACCCGAGCCACTGGGACTGCTCGCGCAGGGTGTTGAGCGCCTGGCGAACCTGCAGGGTTTGATTGGTGGCCTGACGCTGCTGCGAGGCAACCAGATCCATGCGCTGCGCCTGCTGATTCAGCGCGGCAGAAAGCTCGCGGTTGACCCTGAATTGTTCGTTGATACCGGCAGGCAGGTTTTCGCTGTTTTCCGCCAGCAGTTCGGTGCTTTCAAGGGCACGCTCGGCTTCGCGCTGACGCTGGCTGTTAAGCTGATTGCGCAGGGCCTGGAGATACGCATCCAGCTGCTCGCTCTGCTTCTGAGCGAGTTCAGAGCGCATCCGCGACAGCTCCTGGCGGTTATTGGCGGAAAGCTGCGCCAGCTCCAGCTCATCGACAAGGGCCTTCAGGCGAGCCGATTCTGCCTGCAGGCCCAGATTTTGAGCCTGAGCCTGTGGCGTATTGCCGCTTTGCGTACCCACGCGACGCTCAACCTCATTAAGCTGGCGGCGGGCATCGGTTTGCTGCTGCGGAAGCTGGCTGAGGGAGTCGGCAATTTCACGCGCTCGCTCCTGCTCCTGCTGGGCAAGGCGGCTCTTTTCCAGAAGCTGGCTGCTGACCTGCAGGATCTCCTGGTTCAGGGCGTCGGAGGTCATGCCTGCTGGCACATCGCGCGGTTCGTCACGCAAATTATTGAGCTGCGCGCGTAGCGTCTGCGAGAGTTTGGGGAAATTGTCGATAACCTGCTGATACTGCTGAGCGCGCTCAAGAGAGCCTTTCCGCTCCTCAAGCGCGTTCAGGGCAGCCTGGAGCGACTCGACGGTCTCTGGCTGAGCGGGTTTAGCCGCTTTTGCCTGCTCCAGTTCCTGGGTTATCTGTTTGGCGTCGGGGGCTGTCGCTGCGTACGCCCCCATGCTGAGGCACCAGGCCATCAGTAGAACGATAATCGGGCGCACGTCAGCGATCCTTCTGTTGTTAGCCTTCGTCTTTTTTGTCGTCAACCAGCGGGCTGGCGTCGTGCTCGGCGTTGATTTCTTCCTGCGGTAGCGGCGCTGGTTCTGCATCCGGCGTCACGAAGGTTTCGGTAGAGACCGCCAGCGGCTGGCCCAGTTTGGTGACCGACAGGCTTTCGAGTTGTTCAGCCAGCTTCACTTTGCCCGGCGCAAACAGGTTGATTACGGTAGAGCCCAGCTTGAAGCGACCCATCTCCTGACCTTTCAGCAGGGCCACCGAGCCTTCCGCTTCACCGGCAGGCCAGGTCCAGCGTTTGATCACGCCTTCGCGCGGTGGGGTGATGGTGCCGGCCCAGACGGTTTCGATGCTGCCTACGATGGTCGCACCGACCAGAATCTGTGCCATAGGGCCAAATTCAGTATCGAACAGACAGATGACGCGCTCGTTGCGGGCAAACAGGTTCGGCACGTTCTGCGCGGTCAGGTGGTTTACTGAGAACAGGTCTCCCGGGACGTAAATCATTTCACGCAGGATACCGTTACACGGCATGTGCACGCGATGGTAGTCGCGCGGTGAAAGATAGGTGGTGGCAAAGGTACCGTTGCGGAACAGATCCGCCATCAGGTAGTTACCCGCCAGCAGCGCTTCCAGACTGTAGTTATGGCCCTTCGCCTGCAGGATTTTGTCGTCTTCGATATTACCCAACTGGCTGATCACGCCGTCTGCCGGCATCACCAGGACGTTAGGGTCGGTGTTCAGCGGGCGCACTTCGTCACGCAGCGGGCGTACGAAGAACTCGTTGAAGGTGCGGTAGCTGGCGGTATCCGGCTTCTGCGCCTCTTTCATATCGACCTTGTAATATTTTACGAAAAGGTCGATGACCAGTTTGGTCAGCCAGCCCGCGCGTTTGCTTGCGCCCCAGCCCGCCAGGCGAGTGAGCCACAGTTTTGGCAGAATGTATTGAAGCGAAAGTTTAAATGCGTTTAACAAGGTAGCCTCCAGGCCATTGTTTTGTCGTTCCTGATCCGGCGTTAAGCCGCCGGAACCTGAAAAAAGGGGACGATTTTAGCGATGCTTAGCTTAGTTGTCAGTTATCAGAATCAGAAAAGTTTTTACGCGTTTTTACGTCTTCCATGCTCTCAAGAATGCGGTGGTAATTCTCGAAGCGGGTTTCCGCGATCTCGCCTTTCTCAACCGCTTCACGGATAGCGCAGCCTGGGTCGTTATCGTGCTTACAGTCGCGGTATTTACAGGCGCCTAAATAATCATGGAATTCGACAAATCCGTTAAAGATTTGTTCCGGCTCAAGGTGCCACAAACCGAACTCACGCACGCCCGGGGAGTCGATCACGTCCCCGCCGTGCGGGAAATGATACAGACGCGAGGCGGTGGTGGTGTGCTGGCCCAGGCCAGAGACGTTGGACACATCGTTGGTCAGGATCTCTTGCTGGAGGCCAAGCAGGTTGTTCAGCAGGCTCGATTTACCTACGCCGGACTGGCCCGCAAAGATGCTGATGCGGTCGGTCAGCGCCTCTTCCAGCGGTTTAAGGCCATCTTTGGTGTGGCTGGAGACCATCAGCACGCGGTAACCAATCTTGCGGTAGATATCCATCTGCTCATTCACGAAGGCCATACCGTCGTCATCCAGCAGATCGATTTTGTTCAACACGATAATCGGTTCAACCTGCAGCGTTTCGCAGGCGACGAGATATCGGTCGATAATGTTGAGCGAAAGTTCGGGCAAAATCGCCGAAACAATGACGATCTGGTTAATGTTGGCGGCAATAGGTTTGACCCCGTCGTAGAAATCGGGACGGGTTAACACGGACGTGCGCTCATGAACCGCTTCAACGATACCTTTTACCGTAACGCCTTCCGCCGCCTCTTTACCCGGTCGCCAGACCACGCGATCGCCGGTAACCAGTGAACGGATGGTGCGACGGATATTGCAACGGTGAATATCCCCGTCGGCGGATTCGACATCGGCATGCATACCGAAACGGCTGATGACTACGCCTTCTGTCGCTTCACCAAACAGGTTGTCGTCATAATCCGGCTTCTCCGAAGTGGTTTTAAGACGGCGCTGGTGGTTGGCGTTTACGCGGCGCTGCTGCCCTTTGGAGAGTTTATTTTTACTCAATCGCGCTGGCTCCTGGTCGCCCGTAAGGGGCAAAACCTCTATGATACACTCTAATTAATACTAGTTAACCTGCTACTGCCGGTTATGCGAGAAGGGTGGAAAATAACATGAGCGCGGATGAAAACAACCTGATTTGGATCGATCTCGAAATGACCGGGCTGGATCCCGAGCGCGATCGCATCATTGAAATTGCAACGCTGGTGACGGACGCTAACCTGAATATCCTGGCTGAAGGGCCAACGATTGCGGTGCATCAGTCCGACGACCAGCTGGCTTTGATGGATGAATGGAACGTGCGCACCCACACCGGCAGTGGCCTGGTAGAGCGCGTGAAGGCGAGCACGTTCGGCGATCGCGAGGCGGAGCTGGCGACGCTTGAGTTCCTGAAACAGTGGGTTCCGGCAGGCAAATCGCCTATCTGTGGGAATAGCATCGGCCAGGATCGCCGTTTCCTGTTTAAGTACATGCCGGAGCTGGAGTCATATTTCCACTACCGCTATCTGGATGTCAGCACCCTGAAAGAGCTGGCGCGTCGCTGGAAGCCTGAAATCCTCGACGGCTTCAAAAAGCAGGGGACTCACCAGGCGATGGACGATATCCGTGAGTCTGTGGCGGAGCTTTCCTACTACCGCGAAAACTTTATTAAGCTGTGATTTTGCGATCCGGCGCCTTGCGTGGCCGGGTTTTTGTCGTTAAATTGTTCAGCTTGCCGATTAATTAAGCATTTGAACTTAATTTCGAAAAAATCGCTTTAAGGGGGGTTGCAGCTAAAAGGATTTCTCGTATAATGCGCCTCCCGTAACGACAGAGAATTACACGTTACGACAGCAACAAAAGCAGTGC
>JASFAW010000009.1:536723-574593 GCA_030737815.1 Allium fistulosum | reverse complement strand
TCTTCTTAATCTCTAAAATATCCACAGCGAAAAGAGTCGTTGGGGACGTTTTCTATTGTCTCTGAAATACTCTTGTGAACAGAGTTATCCACAGAAACTACGCTTAACCGTAACAGGGTTAAAGCTTAGCAGGGTGAATAATATCTTTGTAACGCGCTGTATTTAGTAAATAAATTTTCATTTCAAAATGTTATTGAGATCACTTGACCTCTTCTCCAGCCCAGATGGCGCTTGAGTTTGTAATTTTATTCACAGGCTGTGAATAGTTCAGGCATCCCGCGTAAGCCCTTTTTCAATTACCCGCACCAGACGCTGTTTCTTCGGTAGCTGCACCTCGATCGTGCAGGCATTACGCTTCTCTATTTGCTGCGCAATCGCCCATTCTATGTGTTCATCAAGAAGTGGGTGCTCACCTTTACGGCTTTCAAGCGCCCGAATATTCGCTTCATCCCACGGGGCATTACCCAGCGCGACGGCAACATTACGCAGCCAGCGCAGATGACCGATACGGCGAATGGCGAACCTTCCGTCACTTTCAGGAACCAGGCTTCGGTCCAGGCGAATAACTCAATGAGCTGCGGCGCATGCAGCGCCTTACGCGGGCTGAAATCCTCTTCGTCCGTGAGCTGCGAATAGCGGTTCCACGGGCAGATCAGCTGGCAGTCGTCGCAGCCGTAGATGCGGTTGCCGATAAGCGGTCGAAATTCCTCTGGAATGGCCCCTTCCAGTTCGATAGTGAGGTAGGAGATGCAGCGGCGCGCATCAACGGTGTAGGCTCGACGATGGCACCCGTCGGACAGATGGTCATGCAGGCCACGCAGCGTCCGCAGCCTTCCTCTACCGGGCCGTCTACCGGCAGCGGTAATCAATCAGCAGTTCACCCAGGAAGAAGAACGATCCGGCGTCGCGGCTAAGGATAAGTGAGTGCTTACCTGTCCAGCCAAGCCCGGCTTTTTCGGCGATCGGGCGCTCAAGAATAGGCGCAGATCGACAAAGGGTCTAAAATTCAGCGAAACACAGTGCTGCTGAATAGTTTCCCCGAGTTTTTTAAACGGTTACGCAAGAGCTTATGGTAATCACGTCCCAGGGCGTACCGGCTGACGTAACCAGAGAGGGATTTTTTAGCGTGCGCGCAAAGGCCGCGTTGGCGGGCAGATAGTTCATGCGCACGCTGATGACGCGTAATGTGCCCGGCAAAAGCTCGTGAGGGCGGGCGCGCATCATGCCATGACGCGCCATCCATTCCATTTCGCCGTGGTATTGTTTGTCCAGCCAGGCCTGCAGTTTTGGCTCGCTGGCGGAAAGGTCGGTATCGGTAATGCCCACCTTCTGGAAGCCAAGCTCAGCACCCCACTGTTTTATTTTTGCGCTAATTCATTGAGATCGAGGGGCTGTGACATGACGGACCATACGGTGAAGAAAACCCCGCAAGTATACCACATTCCATCTGGCATGCGGATGACCTCCGGCGCGCCGAAAAGAGGCCGCAGACAGCCTCGGGATTACCCTTTATGAACTGATGCTGCGCGCGGGTGAGGCGGCGTTTAATGTTGCCCGCAGCGCGTACCCTCAGGCCGCCCGCTGGCTGATTCTGTGCGGTTACGGCAATAACGGCGGCGACGGCTACGTCGTCGCCCGTCTCGCGGTTGCGGCAGGTATCCGCGTGACGTTGCTGGCCCTGGAGAGTGATAAACCGCTGCCTGAAGAGGCCAGCGCGGCGCGGGAGGCGTGGCTTAACGCAGGCGGTGTGATTCATGCGCCTGATATCGTCTGGCCGGAAGAGGTGGATCTGATTGTTGACGGTCTGCTGGGTACCGGGCTACGCAGTGCGCCTCGTGAGAATATTGCCGCCCTTATTGAACACGCTAACAGACACTCCGCGCCGGTCGTCGCCCTGGATATTCCCTCAGGCCTGATCGCACAAACCGGCGCGACGCCGGGAGCGGTGATTCAGGCTGCACATACGGTAACCTTCATCGCCCTCAAGCCGGGGCTACTGACCGGTAAAGCACGAGACGTTGTTGGCGTGCTGCACCACCATGCGCTGGGGCTGGAGAGCTGGCTGTCCGGGCAGGAAACGCACCTCGCGCGTTTTGATGCATCCCAGCTGGCTGCGTGGCTCCCGCCGCGCCGGCAGACGTCCCATAAGGGCGATCACGGCAGGCTGGTGATTATTGGCGGCGATCATGGTACGGCAGGTGCGATTCGCATGACCGGCGAGGCGGCTCTGCGCTGCGGTGCCGGATTAGTGCGAGTACTCACTCGCATTGAGAATATTGCGCCGATCGTTACGGCCCGACCGGAGCTGATGGTCCATGAGCTTACGCCTCAGTCGCTTGAAGAAAGCCTGGAATGGGCGGACGTGGTGGCGATCGGCCCCGGGCTGGCAGCAGGCATGGGGCAAACAGGCCCTGCAAAAGATCGAGAATTTCGTAAACCGATGCTGTGGGATGCCGACGCGCTCAACCTTCTGGCAATAAACCCCGATAGCGTCACAATCGCATTCTGACGCCACACCCCGGCGAAGCCGCGCGCCTGCTTACTGCAGCGTGGCAGAAATTGAAAGCGATCGCTTACTTTCTGCTCAGCGTCTGGTAAAACGTTACGGAGGTGTTGCTGTTTTGAAAGGGGCAGGAACCGTTGTTGCCAGTGACGAGACGCAGGGCATTATTGATGCCGGAAATGCGGGCATGGCAAGCGGCGGCATGGGCGATGTGCTTTCCGGCATCATTGGCGCATTGCTTGGACAGAAACTTCCCCTTTATGATGCAGCCTGCGCGGGCTGCGTGGCCCACGGTGTCGCGGCGGATAAACTGGCCGCGCGTTACGGTACACGCGGCATGCTGGCCACCGATCTTTTTTGCACGCTGCGGCGTGTTGTTAACCCGGATGTGATTGACGTAGAAAATGACTAATCGAGCGATTCTTTACCTGATGAACAAGCCACTTTAGAACTCGGCAAGCGCGTGGCGCAGGCCTGTCAGGGGGCAACCGTCATTTATCTGTATGGTGATTTAGGTGCGGGTAAAACCACCTCAGCCGGGTTTTTGCAGGCGTTAGGGCATAACGGGAAAACGGGAATGTGAAAAGCCCAACCTACACGCTGGTAGAACCGTACACCCTTGAAAATCTCATGGTGTATCACTTCGATTTATACCGCCTTGCGGATCCTGAGGAGCTGGAATTTATGGGGATCCGTGATTATTTTGCCAACGACGCCATTTGCCTGGTGGAGTGGCCGCAACAAGGTGCGGGTGTGCTGCCTGACCCGGATGTCGAAATTCACTTAGATTACCAGGCACAAGGGCGTGAGGCACGCATCAGTGCTGTTTCCTCATCAGGCAGTTCCTTACTGGCTCGACTGGCCGGTTAAGCGTAGGGATGACGGGATGATAAATCGCGTTAAAGGTTGGTTGTTGGCTGCCACCGTGCTGCTGTGCGCGCAGGCCGGGGCGGCAAACCTCTCAGATATTCAGGTATCAAACGGCGAAAGCCAGGCCGGATCACGTTCAGCTTTATGGGCGATCCTGAATATGCGTTCTCACAGCCAGACAGCCACAGCGTGGCGCTGGATATCAAACAAACAGGCGTGATCCAGGGGCTACCACTGCGGTTCAGCGGTAACAACCTGGTGAAAAGTATCCGTTCGGGAACGCCGCAGGATAGCCAGTCGTTACGCCTGGTGGTCGATCTGACCGAAAAGGGCAAAACGAAGGCGGTGAAGCAGCAAAACGGGGCGAACTATACGGTGGTGTTTACCATCAATGCCGACGCACCGCCACCGCCTCCACCGCCGCCGGTCGTAGCGAAGCGCGTGGAAGAACCGGTGTATACGCCGCGTCCTTCTGAACCTGCGCGTAATCCGTTTAAATCGCAGAACGACCGCATTACTGCGGCAACCAGCAGCGATACGGTGACGCGCCCTGCGGCCAGCGCGCGACGCGCGACGGTCAGCGGTGACAAAGTGATTATCGCCATTGATGCGGGCCACGGTGGGGAAGACCCGGGGGCGATTGGCCCTGGCGGCACGCGAGAAAAAAACGTCACTATCGCGATCGCGCGGAAACTGCGTTCGCTGCTCAATGACGACCCCATGTTTAAAGGCGTGTTGACCCGCGACGGGGACTACTTTATCTCCGTAATGGACGCTCGGACGTGGCGCGTAAGCAAAACGCGAACTTCCTGGTCTCTATTCATGCGGACGCCGCACCGAATCGTAGCGCCACCGGCGCCTCGGTTTGGGTGCTGTCGAACCGTCGCGCTAACAGCGAAATGGCCAACTGGCTGGAAGAGCACGAGAAGCAGTCTGAACTGTTAGGCGGCGCGGGCGACGTGCTGGCGAACAGCCAGTCCGATCCGTACCTCAGCCAGGCGGTGCTGGATTTACAGTTCGGTCATTCGCAGCGCGTCGGGTATGATGTCGCCACTAACGTATTGAACCAGCTGCAAAGCGTTGGCGTGCTGCATAAGCGCCGTCCGGAACATGCCAGCCTCGGCGTTCTGCGCTCCCCGGATATTCCGTCCATCCTTGTAGAGACGGGCTTTATCAGTAACAACGGTGAAGAGCGTCTGTTGGGAAGCGACAGTTACCAGCAGCAAATTGCCGAAGCGATTTATAACGGTTTACGTAATATTTTGAGGCGCATCCTCTGCAGTCTGCGCCGCAGAGCGGCTCAGCACAGACGGCCAGCGCAGCGCTGCCGGGTGAGATGACCGCGACCAACTAAGGAGCATTCATGCCGATTCAGGTTCTACCGCCGCAGCTCGCGAACCAAATCGCCGCCGGTGAGGTGGTGGAACGCCTGCGTCGGTGGTGAAGGAGCTGGTGGAAAACAGCCTCGATGCGGGCGCAACCCGCATCGATATTGATATCGAACGCGGGTGGCGCGAAGCTTATCCGCATTCGCGACAACGGCTGTGGCATTAAAAAAGAGGAGCTGGCGCTGGCGCTGGCTCGTCACGCCACCAGTAAAATCGCCTCTCTGGACGATCTGGAAGCGATTATTAGCCTCGGTTTTCGCGGCGAAGCGCTGGCCAGTATTAGCTCCGTTTCGCGCTTAACGCTGACCTCCCGTACCACTGAACAGCAGGAAGCCTGGCAGGCTTACGCCGAAGGGCGCGATATGGATGTGACGGTCAAACCCGCGGCGCACCCTGTCGGCACGACGCTGGAAGTCCTGGATCTGTTCTACAACACCCCCGCCCGACGCAAGTTTATGCGTACCGAGAAGACCGAGTTCGGCCATATCGACGAGATCATTCGCCGTATTGCGCTCGCCCGATTCGATGTCGCCATCAACCTCAGCCATAACGGTAAGGTGATGCGCCAGTACCGCGCGGTGGCGGAAGGTGGACAGAAAGAGCGTCGCCTGGGCGCTATCTGCGGGACGCCGTTTCTGGAACAGGCTCTGGCCATTGAGTGGCAGCACGGCGATCTGGCTTTACGCGGCTGGGTTGCCGATCCAAACGCGAGCAGTGCTGCGTTCTCTGAAATTCAGTATTGCTACGTGAACGGGCGCATGATGCGCGATCGTCTCATCAATCACGCGATTCGCCAGGCCTGCGAAGACAAACTCGGGGCCGATCAGCAGCCAGCTTTCGTCCTTTATCTGGAAATCGACCCCCATCAGGTGGATGTAAACGTTCATCCTGCCAAGCATGAGGTGCGTTTCCACCAGTCGCGTCTGGTTCACGACTTCATTTATCAGGGCGTGGCCGCCGTGTTGCAGCAGCAGGCAGCGCCAACGCTGCCGCTGGAGAACGACGCCCCTGCGCCGCGTCCGCTGCCTGAAAACCGTGTAGCGGCAGGGCGCAACCATTTTGCTGAGCCTGCCGTCGCGCGTGAACCGGAAGCTCCGCGCTTCTCCCAGGCCGGGAGCGCACCGCGTCCAACGGGCGCGAACTACCCGAATGCCCAGCCGGGCTATCAGAAGCAGCAGGGAGCGTTGTACCGCAAGCTGCTGGAAACGCCCGCCGTGGAGCGAAAAGAGCACATTCCGCCAGCTCAGCCTTCTCTGGACGGCCATAGCCAGAGTTTTGGCCGGGTGCTGACGATTATCGCGCCGGATATGGCGCTGCTTGAGCGTGACGGCAAACTGATGCTTCTGGCCCTGCCGGTCGCCGAACGCTGGCTCAAGCAGGTGCAGCTTACGCCAGGCGAAAATGCAGCCTGCGCGCAGCCGTTATTAATTCCGGTTCGCCTGAAAATATCCCCTGATGAAACGAGGGTATTGCAGCGCGCAGAGCCGCAGCTGGCGCAAATGGGTATTGAAACTGTGCTCGAACCACAACATGTGACAATTCGTGCAGTGCCTTTACCCTTACGCCAACAAAATTTACAAAACTTGATTCCTGAACTGATAGGCTACCTGGCGCAGCAAACGTCGTTTGATGCCGCCAACACCGCGCAGTGGATCGCCCGCCATCTGGCAAGCGAACACGCGCCGTGGAGTATGGCGCAGGCCATTAGCGTGCTGGCGGAGGTAGAACGCCTCTGTCCGCATCTGGTGAAAACGCCGCCGGGTGGGTTATTACAACCTGTTGATTTACAAACGGCGATGAACGCCCTGAAACATGATTGACGCAAGTAAGGCGAGCCTGCCTAAGGCAATTTTTTTAATGGGCCCAACGGCCTCCGGCAAAACGGCGCTAGCCATTGAGTTGCGTAAAGTTTTGCCTGTAGAGTTGATTAGCGTCGACTCCGCCCTCATCTACCGGGGGATGGACATCGGCACGGCGAAGCCTGACGCAGAAGAGTTGCGTGCGGCACCGCACCGTTTGCTCGATATTCTCGACCCGGCTCAGGCGTACTCCGCAGCGGATTTCCGCCGTGATGCCTTAGCCGAAATGGCCGAGATAACGGCGGCGGGACGTATACCGCTGTTGGTTGGCGGAACCATGCTCTATTTCAAGGCGTTGCTGGAGGGGTTGTCACCTTTGCCATCCGCGGATCCGGAAATAAGAGCGAAAATTGAGCAGCAGGCGGCAGAGCAGGGTTGGGACGTTTTGCATCAGCAACTGGCGGAGATTGACCCGGTTGCAGCAGCACGGATCCATCCAAATGATCCGCAAAGGCTTTCCCGGGCACTGGAAGTTTTTTTCATTTCGGGTAAAACTTTAACGGAACTGACGCAAACGTCAGGAGACGCTCTGCCGTATCAGGTGCATCAGTTCGCCATCGCCCCGGCGAGCCGTGAACTGCTCCATCAGCGAATTGAGCAGCGTTTTCATCAGATGTTAGCTTCAGATTTTGAAGCAGAAGTGCGGGCGCTATTTGCCCGTGGAGATTTGCATACGGACATGCCTTCCATTCGTTGTGTGGGATATCGCCAGATGTGGTCGTATCTTGAAGGTGAGATTTCATACGATGAAATGGTTTATAGAGGTGTTTGCGCCACGAGACAGTTAGCGAAGCGCCAGATCACCTGGTTGCGCGGTTGGGAGGGTGTTCACTGGTTAGACAGTGAAAAACCGCAACAGGCGTTAAACGAAGTGATTGAGGTTGTTGGTGATATCGCTCACTGAATGTGTACAATTGAGACGTATCGTGCGCAATTTTTCAGAATCGCAAGGTTCTAAGTACAAAACAAGCATATAAGGAAAAGATAGAATGGCTAAGGGGCAATCTTTACAAGATCCGTTCCTGAACGCATTGCGTCGGGAACGTGTTCCAGTTTCTATTTATTTGGTGAATGGTATTAAGCTGCAAGGTCAGATTGAGTCTTTCGATCAGTTTGTGATTCTGTTGAAAAACACGGTCAGTCAGATGGTCTACAAGCACGCTATTTCTACTGTTGTTCCGTCCCGTCCGGTATCTCATCACAGCAATAACGCTGGCGGCGGCACTGGTAGTAACTACCATCATGGCAGCAGCGCGCAGGGTTCTTCAACGCCGGCGCAGGACAGCGACGAGACCGAATAAGGTTTCGCACTGTTATCCACACGGGGAGCCAGGGATCCTGCGTTCCCCGCTGATCTTTTTAGAGAGGTTTACGCTTGTTTGACCGTTATGATGCCGGTGAGCAGGCGGTGCTGGTACACATCTATTTTTCGCAAGACAAAGATATGGAAGACCTCCAGGAGTTTGAATCTCTGGTCTCTTCCGCCGGTGTCGAAGCAATGCAGGTGATTACCGGTAGCCGTAAAGCGCCGCACCCAAAGTATTTTGTTGGTGAAGGTAAAGCAGTCGAAATTGCGGATGCCGTAAAAGCAACCGGCGCGTCAGTCGTGTTGTTTGATCATGCGCTGTCTCCAGCCCAGGAGCGCAACCTGGAAGCCCTTTGCGAATGCCGTGTTATCGACCTGGAAGCCCTTTGCGAATGCCCGTGTTATCGATCGCACGGGTTTGATTTTAGATATTTTTGCTCAGCGTGCACGTACCCACGAAGGGAAACTGCAGGTTGAGCTGGCGCAGCTGCGCCATCTGGCAACGCGTCTGGTGCGTGGCTGGACACACCTTGAAAGACAAAAAGGCGGGATTGGTTTGCGCGGCCCGGGTGAAACCCAGCTCGAAACCGACCGTCGTTTGCCTGCGTGGCCGAATTACCCAGATCCTTTCACGTCTGGAACGTGTAGAGAAACAGCGTGAACAGGGCGTCGGGCGCGCGAACCAAAGCCGACATCCCTGACGGTGTCGCTGGTGGGCTATACCAACGCCGGTAAATCCACCCTGTTTAACCAGATAACCGAGGCCCAGGTGTATGCCGCAGACCAGCTGTTTGCGACCCTGGACCCTACGCTGCGCCGTATTGACGTCGCAGACGTCGGTGAAACGGTGCTGGCGGATACCGTAGGGTTTATCCGCCACCTGCCGCATGACCTGGTGGCGGCGTTTAAAGCCACCCTGCAGGAGACGCGACAGGCGACTCTGCTGCTGCACGTGATTGATGCGCAGACGTGCGCGTGCAGGAGAACATCGACGCGGTGAACGTGGTGCTCGAAGAGATCGACGCCCACGAGATCCCCACGCTGTTGGTCATGAATAAGATCGATATGCTGGACGATTTCGAACCGCGTATCGACAGAGATGAAGAAAACAAACCGATTCGGGTCTGGCTTTCTGCCCAGACCGGTATTGGTGTGCCACTGCTTTTCCAGGCTTTGACAGAACGTCTTTCCGGTGAGGTAGCTCAGCACACGCTGCGACTGCCGCCACAGGAAGGCAGGCTGCGCAGCCGGTTTATCAGCTTCAGGCGATAGAAAAAGAGTGGATGGAGGATGACGGCGCCGTGGGGATGCAGGTGCGTATGCCGATCGTTGACTGGCGTCGCCTCTGTAAACAAGAACCTGCGCTGGTCGACTATATCGTCTGATCAGAAAGGGGATGCCTGAATAATTCGCCCTTGCATAACAAATATGGAGCATATACATGGCGGTGGAATCAGCCCGGTAATAACGGACAAGACCGCGACCCGTGGGGAAGCAGGCAAAACCTGGCGGCAACTCTGAGGGAAATGGCAACAAAGGTGGTCGCGAGCAGGGCCGGCCGATCTGGATGATATCTTCCGCAAACTGAGCAAGAAGCTTGGTGGCCCTGGCGGAGGAAAAGGTTCTGGCTCGGGTGGCAATTCCACTCAGAGTTCGCGCCCGCCAATGGGTGGCCGCGTAGTGGGCATCGTGGCCGGCTGCGGTAGGTCATCATCTGGGCAGCCAGCGGGTTCTACACCATTAAAGAAGCAGAACGCGGCGTAGTCACCCGTTTCGGTAAGTTCAGCCATCTGGTTGAGCCGGGTCTGAACTGGAAGCCGACCTTCATTGACGATGTGACCGCGGTAAACGTGGAATCCGTCCGTGAACTGGCCGCCTCTGGCGTGATGCTGACCTCTGACGAAAACGTGGTGCGCGTTGAGATGAACGTGCAGTACCGCGTGACCGATCCTGAGCGTTATCTGTTTAGCGTGACCAGCGCTGATGACAGCCTGCGTCAGGCGACCGACAGCGCCTGCGTGGCGTGATCGGTAAATACACCATGGACCGTATTCTGACCGAAGGTCGTACCGTTATTCGTAGCGATACCCAGCGCGAGCTTGGAAGAGACCATTCGTCCGTACAACATGGGTATTACCCTGCTGGACGTCAACTTCCAGGCTGCGCGTCCGCCAGAAGAGGGTGAAAGCCGCATTTGACGATGCGATTGCTGCCCGTGAAAACGAACAGCAGTACATCCGTGAAGCAGAAGCGTACACCAACGAAGTTCAGCCACGCGCTAACGGTCAGGCGCAGCGTATTCTGGAAGAAGCGCGCGCGTATAAGACGCAGACCATCCTGGAAGCTCAGGGTGAAGTGGCTCGCTTTGCGAAGATCCTGCCGGAATATAAAGCGGCACCGGAAATTACCCGTGAGCGTCTCTATATCGAGACCAAGGAAAAAGTGCTGAGCCATACCCGCAAAGTGTTGGTTAACGACATAAAGGCGGGAACCTGATGGTTCTGCCGCTGGATCAGATGCTGAAAGGCGGTTCTGCGCCAGCAGCGAAGGCGAGCGACACCAGCGGAGCGAATAACCTGCTGCGTCTGCCGCCAGCCTCAACAGGCAGCGCCAGCACGAACACAACGCCTTCTTCGAACGATGGTGACATTATGGACCAACGCCGTGCTAACGCGCAGCGTAACGACTACCAGCGTCAGGGGGAATAAGGATGCGTAAGTCAGTTATATGCGATCATCGTCATCGTACTGGTCGCGCGTTATACCTCGAATCTTTGTGGTGAAAGAAGGCGAGCGTGGGATTAAGTTCCAGTTCAGCAGCGTCGTGCGTGACGGCGACAAACGCCCGGTGATTTACGAGCCGGGTCTGCACTTCAAGGTGCCGTTTATTCAGTCCGTGAAAACGCTTGATGCGCGTATCCAGACCATGGATAACCAGGCCGACCGTTTCGTGACCAAAGAGAAGAAAGACCTGATCGTTGATTCCTATATCAAATGGCGCATCAGCGATTTCAGCCGTTACTTCCTGGCAACGGGCGGTGGTGACGTTTCTCAGGCAGAAGTGCTGCTGAAACGTAAGTTCTCTGACCGCCTGCGTTCCGAGAGTTGGTCGTCTGGATGTGAAAGACATCGTGACCGACTCCCGTGGTCGTTTGACCGCTGGAAGTTCGCGATGCGCTGAACTCCGGTACAGCGGGCACTGAAGATGAAGTTTCAACGCCGGCAGCAGATGATGCGATTGCCAAAGCGGCTGAACGCGTTCAGGCGGAGACCAACGGTAAAGTGCCGGTGATCAACCCGAACAGTATGGCTGCGCTGGGTATCGAAGTGGTTGACGTGCGTATCAAGCAGATCAACCTGCCAGTAGAGTGTCGAGCGATTAACCGTATGCGCGCCGAGCGTGAGCGTAGCCCGTCGTCACCGTCACAGGCCCGCGAGCGTGAAGCGGGTAGCCCGGTCCACCGTCACAGGGCCAGGAGAGGCTGAGAGCTGCGGCTGCAGCGGACGAGTCCAAGACGCTGGCGGAATCTGAGCGCCAGGGCCCGTATCCTGCGCGGTGAAGGCGATGCCGAAGCGGCGAAGCTGTTCGCGGATGCCTTCAGCCAGGAGTCCTGACTTCTACGCCTTTATCCGTAGCCTGCGCGCTTACGAGAATAGCTTCCAGAGCAACCAGGATGTGATGGTGCTCAGCCCGGGACAGCGATTTCTTCCGTTATATGAAGACGCCGACTAACGCAACGCGATAAACTCAGGCCCGTTTGAGTATTCAAACCACCGCTCCCAACGGAGCGGTGGTTTTCTTTTATAAGGAATAAAATGAATTCAACGATCTGGCTCGCACTGGCTTTGGTCCTTGTGCTGGAAGGTCTTGGACCGATGCTTTATCCGCGCGCCTGGCGCCGAGATGATCGCCACGATGAGTCAGCTGCCGGATAATATTTTGCGTCGTTTTGGCGGCGGTCTTGTGGTTGCGGGCATCGTGATCTACTACATGTTGAGGGAAAACGATTGGCTGATCAAAAAGTAGGCGCAATCGGCGTATTTTGAGGTCAAAAAGTGCTGTATATCTGAAAAAGCGATGGTAGAATCCATTTTTAAGCAAACGGTGATTTTGAAAAAAATGGGTAACAACGTCGTCGTACTGGGCACCCAATGGGGTGACGAAGGTAAAGGGAAGATTGTTGATCTTCTGACTGAACGGGCTAAATATGTTGTACGCGACCAGGGCGGTCACAACGCAGGCCATACTCTCGTAATCAACGGTGAAAAAACCGTCTCCATCTTATTCCATCAGGCATTCTTCGTGATAACGTCACCAGCATCATCGGTACGGCGTTGTGCTGTCTCCTGCCTGCTCTGATGAAAGAGATGAAAGGTCTGGAAGACCGTGGTATCCCTGTTCGTGAGCGTCTGCTGCTCTCCGAAGCCTGCCCGCTGATCCTGGATTATCACGTGGCGCTGGACGTAGCGCGTGAGAAAGCGCGCGGCGCGAAAGCGATCGGCACCACCGGTCGTGGTATCGGTCCGGCTTACGAAGATAAAGTTGCACGTCGCGGTCTGCGCGTGGGCGACCTCTTCGACAAAGCAACCTTCGCTGAAAAACTGAAAGAAGTGATGGAATATCACAACTTCCAGCTGGTGAACTTCTACAAAGCTGACGCTGTTGACTACCAGAAAGTGCTGGATGACGTCATGGCGATCGCTGACATTCTGACCGGTATGGTTGTTGATGTGTCCGAGATCTGCTGGACCAGGCGCGCAAGCGTGGCGATTTCGTCATGTTCGAAGGTGCGCAGGGTACGCTGCTGGACATCGACCACGGTACCTATCCGTACGTAACGTCCTCTAACACCACAGCAGGTGGCGTGGCGACCGGCTCTGGCCTGGGTCCACGCTATGTGGATTACGTACTGGGCATCATCAAAGCGTACTCCACTCGCGTGGGTGCGGGTCCATTCCCGACCGAGCTGTTTGATGAAACCGGCGAGTTCCTCTGCAAGCAGGGTAACGAGTTTGGCGCGACCACCGGTCGTCGTCGTCGTACCGGCTGGCTGGATGCGGTTGCAGTGCGTCGCGCAGTGCAGATCAACTCCCTGTCTGGCTTCTGCCTGACCAAGCTGGACGTACTGGACGGCCTGAAAGAAGTGAAAATCTGCGTAGGCTACCGTATGCCAGATGGCCGCGAAGTGACCACCACTCCGCTGGCTGCTGACGACTGGGAAGGCATTGAGCCAATCTACGAAACCATTGCCGGGCTGGTCTGAGACCACTTTCGGTGTGAAAGAGCGTAGTGGCCTGCCGCAGGCGGCGCTGGATTACATCAAGCGCATTGAAGAACTGACCGAAGTGCCGATCGATATTATTTCTACCGGCCCGGATCGTACTGAAACGATGATCCTGCGCGACCCGTTCGACGCATAATCTTCGTGAATGCTGGCCTGCGGGGTGACCCGTAGGCCGGATAAGCGTAGCGCCATCCGGCGACCGCTCCTGGATCTCCGCTTTTTCGCCCCGTCTGTCAAATAAATTAGCCGCTAACTATCTGGCTGGTTTATCATCATTAATGAATATCTCTGCGGTTTGACCGCGTTTTCCCTTTTTCCTGAGGTTGATGTGCAGTTAACAAGTTTCACCGATTACGGCTTACGTGCGCTGATTTACATGGCGTCGTTACCCGAGGGGAAGATGACTCAGTATCTCTGAAGTGACAGAGGTCTACGGCGTATCCCGTAATCATATGGTCAAAATAATCAATCAACTTAGTCGTGCCGGATACGTTGCTGCCGTCCGCGGGAAGAATGGTGGGATCCGTCTCGGGTAAACCGGCACAGAGTATTCGTGTTGGCGATGTGGTACGTGAACTGGAGCCGCTGTCTCTGGTGAACTGCAGCAGCGAGTTCTGCCACATCACGCCCGCTTGCCGCCTGAAAAAGGGCTCTTTCAAAGGCCGTGCAAAGTTTTCTTATGGAACTGGATAACTACACGCTGGCCGATTTGGTTGAAGAGAATCAACCGCTTTATAAATTATTGCTGGTGGAATGAAGAAAATTTCCACCGGAGCTGACAACGGAGGAACCGACATGTCACATGATCCTTTCCAGGAACGCGAAGCCGAAAAATACGCGAATCCTATTCCCAGCCGCGAGTTCATCATTGAACACTTAACAAAACGCGAAAAACCCGCCAATCGTGAAGAACTTGCCGTTTGAATTAAACATTGAAGGTGAAGAGCAAATTGAAGCCCTTCGCCGCCGCCTGCGCGCGATGGAGCGTGACGGGCAGCTGGTCTTTACCCGCCGCCAGTGCTACGCGCTGCCAGAACGCCTCGATCTGCTGAAAGGGACCGTCATTGGTCACCGCGATGGCTTCGGCTTCCTGCGCGTGGAAGGCCGTAAAGACGATCTGTACCTCTCATCTGAACAGATGAAAATGTGCATCCACGGCGACCAGATCCTGGCGCAGCCCGCTGGGCGCTGACCGTAAAGGCCGCCGCGAAGCGCGCGTCGTGCGCGTTCTGGTGCCAAAAACCAGCCAGATCGTCGGCCGCTACTTTACTGACGCGGGCGTAGGCTTCGTGGTGCCGGACGACAGCCGTCTGAGCTTCGACATTCTGATCCCACCTGAAGAGGTGATGGGCGCCCGCATGGGCTTTGTGGTGGTGGTTGAACTCACCCAGCGCCCAACCCGTCGCACCCAAAGCGGTAGGTAAAATCGTCGAAGGCTTGGCGACAACATGGGTACCACGATGGCCGTTGATATGGCATTGCGTACCCATGAAATTCCGTACATCTGGCCGAAAGCGGTTGAAGAGCAGATCGAAAGCCTGCGCGAAGAAGTGCCGGAAGAATCCAAAGTGGGCCGCTTGGATCTGCGCTCCCTGCCGCTGGTCACTATCGACGGTGAAGACGCCCGCGACTTTGAGTGACGCCGTATACTGTGAGAAACAAACGCGGTGGTGGCTGGCGTCTGTGGGTTGCTATCGCTGACGTAAGCTATTACGTCCGTCCGCACACCCCGCTGGATAACGAAGCCCGCAGCCGCGGTACGTCGGTCTACTTCCCGTCCCAGGTCGTGCCGATGCTGCCGGAAGTGCTGTCTAACGGCCTGTGCTCCCTGAACCCGCAGGTTGACCGTCTCTGTATGGTTTGCGAGATGACCATCTCCACCAAAGGGCGCTTAACCGGCTATAAGTTCTACGAAGCGGTGATGAGCTCGCATGCGCGTCTGACCTATACCAAGGTCTGGCATATGCTGCAGGGCGACCAGGATCTGCGCGAACAATACGCGCCGCTGGTCCAAACACATCGAAGAGCTGCGATAACCTCTACCAAACGCTGGATCAGGCGCGCGAAGAGCGCGGAGGGATCTCGTTTGAGAGCGAAGAAGCGAAATTCATCTTCAACGCCGAACGCCGCATTGGAGCGTATCGAGCAGACCCAGCGTAACGACGCGCACAAGCTGATCGAAGAGTGTATGATCCTGGCGAACATCTCGGCGGCACGATTCGTCGAGAAAGCCAAAGAGCCTGCGCTTTTCCGTATTCACGATAAGCCGACCACGGAAGCCATTACGTCGTTCCGCTCCGTGCTGGCTGAACTGGGTCTGGAACTGCCCGGGGGCAACAAGCCAGAGCCGCGCGCGAATTACGCTGAGCTGCTGGAGTCTATTGGCGACCGTCCTGACGCAGAAATGCTGCAGACGATGCTGTTACGCTCTATGAAGCAGGCGATTTACGATCCGGAAAACCGCGGGACACTTCGGCCTGGCGCTGCAGTCTTAACGCCCACTTTACGTCGCCGCGATCCGTCGTTATCCTGACCTCTCTCTGCACCGTGCGATCAAGTATCTGCTGGCGCAGGAAGCAGGGCCATAAAGGGAACACCACCGAAACCGGTGGCTACCACTATTCGATGGAAGAGATGCTGCAGCTGGGTCAGCACTGCTCCATGCCGAACGTCGTGCCGATGAAGCAACACGCGACGTGGCGGACTGGCTGAAGTGTGACTTTATGCTCGATCAGGTCGGTAACGTCTTTAAAGGCGTGATTGCCAGCGTGACCGGCTTTGGTTTCTTCGTTCGTCTGGACGAACTGTTCATCGACGGTCTGGTGCACGTCTCCAGCCTGGATAACGACTACTACCGCTTTGACCACCAGGTCGGCCAGCGCCTGATTGGCGAATCTGGCGGCCAGACCTATCGTCTGGGCGACCGTGTGGAAGTGAAGGTCGAAGCCGTGAATATGGACGACCGTAAGATCGACTTCAGCCTGATCTCCAGCGAGCGCGCGCCGCGTAACGTCGGTAAAACCGAGCGTGAAAGGGCGAAAAAAACCGGTAACGGTAAACCGGGCGGCGGTAAACGGTCG
This sequence comes from Allium fistulosum, assembly GCA_030737815.1. Taxonomy (NCBI): domain Eukaryota; kingdom Viridiplantae; phylum Streptophyta; class Magnoliopsida; order Asparagales; family Amaryllidaceae; genus Allium; species Allium fistulosum. The sequence goes on along the minus strand of JASFAW010000009.1, from coordinate 558,303 downwards.
TCAGGCGGGCAAGAAGGTAAACTTCGAGCCGGACAGCGCGTTCCGCGGCGAGAAGAAACAGAAGCCGAAGGCGGCAAAGAAAGAAGCCCGTTCAGCGAAAAAAACCTTCCGCGAAAACGCAGGAAAATCGCTGCCGCCACTAAAGCGAAGGGCGCGCGGCCAAGAAAAAGCAGGCGGAGTAAATTCTCCCCTCAACCTGACCCTCTCCCGCAGCGGGGGGGAGGGGAAATACTTATTACGAGAACCATCAATGAGTGAAATGATTTACGGCATCCCACGCGGTGCAGGCCCTTCTCGAGCGCGCACCGGAGCGTTTTCAGGAAGTGTTTATTCTGAAAGGGCGTGAAGATAAGCGTCTGATGCCGCTGATCCACGCCCTGGAAGCGCAGGGCGTGGTGATCCAGCTGGCGAATCGCAGTTCCCTGGATGAGAAAAGCGAAGGCGCGGTCCCACCAGGGGATCATTGCCCGCGTGAAGCCGGGTCGTCAGTATCAGGAAAACGATCTGCCGGATCTGATTGCCGAGCTGGATAACCCGTTCTTCCTGATCCTCGACGGCGTTACCGATCCGCACAACCTCGGCGCGTGCCTGCGCAGCGCCGATGCGGCGGGGGCGTGCATGCGGTGATCGTGCCGAAAGATCGCTCCGCGCAGCTGAACGCGACGGCGAAGAAGGTGGCCCTGCGGCGCGGCGGAAAACGTTCCGCTGATCCGCGTGACTAACCTGGCGCGCACTATGCGTCTGCTGCAGGAAGAGAATATCTGGATCGTCGGTACCGCGCGGTGAAGGCGGGATCATACTCTGTACCAGAGCAAAATGACCGGGCCGTCTGGCGGCTGGTGATGGGTGCGGAAGGCGAAGGCATGCGTCGTCTCACCCGCGAGCACTGCGACGAGCTGATCAGCATACCGATGGGCGGGGGCAGCGTGTCGTCCCTGAACGTTTCCGTTGCGACGGGCATCTGCCTGTTTGAAGCGGTGCGTCAGCGCGGGAGAATAAACAGCAAGGCCGTCCACAGGACGGCTTTTGTGTTTTTCTCCCTCTCCCTGTGGGAGAGGGGGCTGGGTGAGGGCTCCAGACGGTGACAACCTCACTCCTCCAGTGACCGCAAATGGTCGTCCTTCCTCAGCGTCATCAGCGCGAAAATACTCACTAAACCCGCCGTCGCCATCACGTAATACGCCGGGAATATCCAGGTTGCCCGTCTGCTTAATCAGCCCGGTAATGATTAAACCCTGCGCATCCCGAGAAGATCGCGTTCGACAACGAGTAGGCCAGCCCCAGCCCCGTATAGCGCACGCGCGTTGGGAACATCTCAGACAGCATCGCCGGGCCCGGACCCGCCAGCATGCCCACCAGGACCGCCCCGCAATCAGTACCACACCAGCCTTCACCGCCAGCGTGCTCGACTCCGCCTGAAGAATTTCAGCAGCGGCAGGGCGAGGATCAGGCAGCAGCGCGGGCGGCGAGAATCATCACCGTGCGGCGCCCTATCCGGTCGCTCAGGATCCCCGACGGAATGATGATCAGCGCAAAACCAATATTTGAAATCACCGCTATCAACAGCGCCTGGTTGAACCCCGGTGTGCAGCGCCGGACTGAAGATAGGTCGGCATAATCACCAGGGTAGGTATACCCCGCCGCAGACCAGACCATGACGCGCCCAATCCCCATCACGATGGCCCGGAGCGTGGCGACAGTATCCGCCTGAGCGACAGGCCGGTTTATCCTGCTGCTGCACAAAGCTCGGTGGTCTCTTCCCATACTGACGCGAAGCCACAGCGCCACAACGCCCATGGGCAGGCGCCAGGAAGAACGGAATGCGCCAGCCCCAGTCGTGCAGGGCCTCTGGCGTGAGAAGGGTGGAGAGCAGCGCCACGATGCCTGCGCCCGCCAGCAGCCCCAGCGCCACGGTAAAGGACTGCCACGCGCCATAGAGCCCACGCTTGCCGCGCGGGGCGAACTCCGTCATCAGCGAGACCGCGCCGCCGTACTCGCCGCCCGCGAACAGCCCTGCAGGATGCGCAGCAGCGTAATAATCAGCGGCGCGGCAATCCCGATGCCTGGCGTAGGACCGGCACAACGCCGATGGCGGCGGTAGCGAGCGTCATCAGCACCAGCACGATAATTAGCGTCGGCTTACGGCCAATCCGGTCGCCGATGCGGCCAAACACCACCGCACCCAGCGGGCGGAAGAAGAAGGCGATGGCAAACGAGGCGTAGGTGAGGATCAGGCTGGTCAGCCCCGCCTCTCCTCAAGCTGGAAGAAGTTTTTCGCAATGACGGTCGCCAGAAAACCGTAGACCGCAACTCATACCACTCGATAAAGTTACCAATGGAGCCTGCAATTAATGCTCGCTTGTGCGCGTCCGTTGCATAACGATCCTCACTTAAGGTTGTAAGAATAAATTATTCAACAAAAGCGGAGTCATGAAATAGTTTATTCTTATGTTCTGTGAGCTATTTCACGAATGATATCAGCGGGATCGTGAACGTGTGACTCCCCTCCATGCAGCGTGCGCGCGGTCTGTCCATACTTATCGTCATTGCCACTGAAGGAGGGAGACAGCATGCACTGGCAGACCCATACCGTTTCAATCAACCTGCACCGCTTTCCAACAGCAACCTTTTCCTCTCGGACTGCGCCCTGCGCGATGCGGTCGCGCGTGAAGGGCCGAGTGGATATTGAGCTGCTCGCCAGCATCGGACAGCAGTTAGGCACCGCGGAGTCGCTGGAGCTGGGCCGGCTGGCAAACGTTAATCCCTCCGGAGTTACTACGCTATGACGCCACCGGGGGAGCGCTGGACGACGTGCGTTTTCATTCCGGCATGGCACTTGCTGATGCAGGGGCTTTGCGCCAACCGCGTGCATAACCTGGCGTGGGAAGAGGAGGCGCGTAAAGGGGCGTTTGTCGCTCGGGCCGCACGCTTGTGCTTCATGCTCAGGTGGAGGCGGGCACGCTTTGCCCGGTCACCATGACGTTTCGCCGCCACGCCGCTGCTGCTGCAGGCGCTCCCCAAAGCATTTCACGACTGGCTGACGCCGCTGCTCAGCGATCGCTACGATCCGCACCTTGCCCTGGCGCGCAAAAGCGCGGCCTGCTGATTGGCATGGGGATGACGGAAAAGCAGGGCGGCTCGGATGTGCTTAGCAACACCACCAAAGCGGAAAAATGCAGCGACGGCAGTTACCGGCTGGTGGGGCATAAATGGTTTTTCTCCGTCCCCGCAAAGCGATGCGCATCTGGTGCTGGCCCAGGCGAAGGCGGGCTATCCTGCTTTTTTGTGCCGCGCTTTTTGCTGACGGACAGCGCAACGCCGTCCGGCTGGAGCGCCTCAAGGACAAGCTAGGGGAACCGCTCCAACGCCAGCAGCGAGGCGGAGTTTCTTGATGCCTCCGGCTGGCTGCTGGGGGAAGAGGGCGAAGGGGTACGGCAGATCCTCAAAATGGGCGGTCTGACGCGATTTGACTGCGCGCTGGGCAGCCACGGGACTGATGCGTCGGGCGCTCTCGGTGGCGCTGTACCATGCCCACCAGCGTCAGACCTTCGGCAAAAACCCTCATCGATCAGCCGTTAATGCGGGAAGCATTAAGCCCGGATGGCGCTGGTGCTGGAGGGGCAAACGGCGCTGCTGTTCCGCCTGGCCCGGGCGTGGGACAAGCGTGCCGATCCGCAAGAGGCCGCCTGGGCGCGGCTGTTTACCCCGGCCGCGAAATTTAGCGTCCTGTAAAGCAGGCATCCCGTTTGTGGGCTGAGGCGATGGAAGTGCTGGGTGGGAATGGATATTGCGAAGAGAGCGAACTTCCCGCCTTTACCGCGAGATGCCGGTGAACAGCATCTGGGAAGGGTCAGGAAATATTATGTTGCCTGGACGTTCTGCGCGTGCTGGCGAAGCAGCCGGGTATTCACGACCTGCTTGCCGACGAGTTTGCGCAGGTGAAAGGGCAGGACAGACACTTCGACCGCAGCTGGCGACAGCTTCAGCAAAAACTGCGTAAACCGCAGGAGGCGCAGGGGCGAGGAGATCGCGCAGCAGCTTTTCTTGCTGGGTGCCGGAAGCCAGATGCTGCGGCACGCATCGCCCCCCGGTGGCGCAGGCGTGGTGCCGCATGATGCTGGACACCCGTGGCGGCACGCTGATGAGCGAGCAGGTACAAAGCGACCTGCTGCTGCGTGCGACGGGCAGAGTTGGCTAGCCTTTTAGCTGGAACAGGCTCACCAGCTGAGTCAGGTGTGAACCCTTCTCGCGCAGCGTTTGAGCGGTTTGCTCGCTGCGTGAGATGCGGTCGGCATTGATATGCGGACGCTTCGCCAATATGGGTCATGGCGAGGTTCACCTGGCCGATCCCGGCGGACTGCTCGCGTGAGGCATGGTTAATCTCCGTGACCAGCTGGCTGATGTTATCCGATATGATGATGATGTCATCCATCGCCAGGCGCGTCCGTTCAGACAGCGCATGACCCTCACTCACTTTTCTGAGCGTATCGCCAATCAGCTGCTCAATCTCCTTCACACGCGTTAGCGCTGCGTCCCGCCAGCGCGCGAACTTCCTGCGCGACTACCGCAAACCCTTTTCCGTGCTCGCCTGCGCGGGCCGCTTCCACTGCCGCGTTCAGCGCCAGAATATTGGTCTGGAAAGCGATGGATTCGATCCACGCGCGTGATGTCTTCGATGCGTTTTGACGCTTCGCGAATGTCGTCCATGTCGACCACCGCGTGGGTGACCGCTCTCACCGCCCTGATGGACCGCGAGCGAGGTTTCACCACCAGCTGCTGCGGTTTGCTCCATGTTGGCGGCATTTTGCTGCACGGTGGCGGCCAGCTGCTCCATGCTGGCGGACGTCTCCTCCACGCTGCTGGCCTGCTTGTTGATCTGCTCTGAAATCTCGCCAGTGTCGGCGGCCAGCGCGTTGGTGCCCCAAATGGATCTCGCCTGCAGCCTCACGGACCTGCAGGACAATTTTTTGCAGGCCGCCGCCGATGCGTTGATGGCATCGATCAGCTGGCCGACTTCGTCCTGACGCGTCACGGCAGGGTGGAACGGAGATCCCCTGCGGCATATTGACGGGCAAGATGGATCACGTTGCGCAGCGGTCGGGTCAGCAACGCGGCGAATAATGACCACGAACAGGCCAGCAAAAAGGATGGACAGACTACGCCGGCAGCAGGAAGCGAATCGCGCATGGCGGTAACGCTTGAGAGCAGCACCGATTTATCCACTTCGCCCACGATAGTCCAGTTCCAGCCCGGCAGCGGTATAGGCCATTTTCAGCGTCCGGCCGTCGTCGCTTGTACGCTCCAGCGTGCGGGTTTGTCACTCAGAAGCTGTTGCTGCGTCGCGCCGTCCCATTTCGGCAGTTTTCCCTCCTTCGCTGGCGTGGAACAGGTATTGCCACGCGTTTTGCCGTTGCTGCGATTCCAGCACGAAGAAGCGACCGCTCTCGCCCAGGCGGCGGTTGAGGATTTTCTCGGCGCATGACGTTCCAGGAGTGGGTGATGTCCACCCCGACAAAGACGATCGCAATGACCTGCCCTTCGGCGTTTTTAACGGGCTGGTACTGGTGATGTAGCGTTTGCCGAAAAGCAGCGCCAGGCCGCGGTAGACTTCACCTTTGTTGACGGCAGCAAAGGCCGGGCTGGCGTTATCCAGAACGGTACCCATTGCCCGATCGCCATTCTCTTTGCGCAGGAAGTGGCTACGCGCACAAAGTCGTTACCGCTGCGTACAAACAGCGGTCGAAATGGCTCCCGTACGGTTCAGGAAACTCGTCCGAAAGGATGTTATTTTCATGCAGCCCGGTGTCTCCGCCTTTCAGAAGCGGAACGCTAAGTCCGTTAATCGTCTGGTGTTGGGAATTATCAATGTTCAGGGGCTGCGGTAAAAAGGTGGTAAACAGACGGGTATAGCTCTCAACCTCTTCACTCAGGCTGGTATTAAACATCTGCACCATGTCGACCATGCCGGTGGACTGATTATGCAGATCTTCGACCCGCAAGGGCTTCAAGCTGCTGGCTGGCTTTTTGGCTGAGCAGAAAAGTGAATAGCAGAAAACAGCGTGGCGACACTGACGCCAGTTAGCAGCGAGAGTTTCGACCCCAGGCCCGCACGGCGGAAAAAGTTGATCATAAATTGCTCATCATTGAAAAGTTATGGTTCTTCAACGGCAGAGCGGGGATTACGTTTACTGTTTTAATGTAACAAAATGTTATTTAATTGTTCTTTATGGTTTTATATAAGATAAAAACTTTGCAAAAACGAAAAGCCACTAAAAATAAGTGGCTTTTATCAGGAAGGAGATTACACGTAGAGAATGGCCTGGTCCCCGCCAGCGATCGATATGGTTATCTTCCTGCATCTGGATGATGCGATACCATGAAGCACCCTGCTCATCGCCTTTAATGCCACGACACGTTCACACGTCTTGCGGGCTCCCCGAGATATTATTCACGGAGATCTGGCCAATTTCATTCAGGCCAGTCACACACATCAGCACTGGCGAATTCTGCTGACTGCGCGGTGGTGCTCAGCAGGCCTGCTGAGAGCAACAGTGAGGTCAAAGCAAGAGTTCGTTTCATCGTCAGCTCCATTCACATATATCCGGTATCCGCCGGGCAATCCTTCGCTAATAAACTCCCTTCCATTAACGCGGGCTTGGAGTTTATTGTGGGACAGGGAAAATGTCTATGGACGCAAAGCAGTGTAAATCTCGTTCAAAGGAAAACCATTATTTACGGTACAAAATGGCCTGTGATACCACTGTCCCGTTATGATGGTTTCGTCAATCATAATGATGACGTAATAATCTGCTTTGGCAGCGACGGCCTGTGCTTTTATTGCCGATTCTGCGTCATCCGGAGAACCGCGAACCAGCGCGGAGATGGTGCCCATTCGTTGTAATCCTTCCGTCTGATTACGACGAATCTCCTGTGGATGATCGGCGACCGGTGGAGCGGGTTGCGGTGTTCCCTGCAGCGCGCTACAGCCACTCAGCAGAAACACCAGCAATAAAGCAGCAAACCTGCGCATAACCATATCTCGTTCTGATAGCCATAGTGTAGTTGGCTGTGAATTTAGTTTTGGGGGAATGTTCCCGAAGTGTTATCTGGGACGTATATTTCGAATGAAAATGACGCGAAAGCGTAACCCAGTTCTCAACATTATGAATCATAGATTCGCACAGGGTCGACAATGCATTGAAATTGAAATACGCCACCTCGGCGACCATGAAATTTTACACGCGATGCGGCGGGTAAACGTGATAAACCGCTGCCTGTTGTCGTTTTTTATCACGGGTTTACCTCATCGAAGCTGGTTTATAGTTATTTTGCGGTAGCGCTTGCGCAGGCGGGTTTTCGCGTGGTGATGCCAGATGCACCCGACCACGGCGCACGCTTTACGGGTAATGAACAGGCGCGGCTGGGTCAGTTCTGGCAGATTCTGCACGGAGTCTGACCGAGTTTGCCGGGCTGCGCGATGCGCTTTATGGGGCAGGGCTGGTGGCCGACAATCGTCTGGCGGTAGCCGGGGCATCGATGGGCGGTATGACGGCGCTGGGGATTATGACGCATCATCCTGAAGTGAAGTCTGTCGCCTGTCTGATGGGCTCGGGCTACTTTACTTCGCTGGCGAAGACCCTTTTCCCCCCTCAGGATTTAACGGAAATGACCCGCGACGCTGGCAGAGTGGGAAGTGACCCGGCATTGCCGCGCGTGGCCGATCGCCCGCTGCTGCTGTGGCACGGTGACGCGGATGATGTGGTCCCGCCCGAGGGAACCTTCCGTCTGCAGCAGGCGTTAATGAATGAAGGGCTGGACGGTAATCTGACCTGCCTGTGGGAACCGGGCGTCCGCCACCGCATCACGTCAACGGCGCTGGACGCTACGGTGGCGTTTTTCCGCCAGCACCTGTAAACGCGCAGGACTTTGATGTCCTTATCTTCCCGCTTGTGGAGGATCTTTGTGGGGCTATTTGACCGGTGGTATTCCGGAGCCATTCACAAAAAAAGCCCCCGGGCAGGGGCAACGTCAACTATGGCTATGTTCTCGTTGTTGGCTTTCCTGGTGCTAGCGTTAAAGCGTTATCGGTAAATATCTGCACTGGCGTGCATGTTGCCGTTGCTGCCGGGCTCACGGGTTAACATCACGTGATAATAGGTTGCGCCCTGCGCATCGGTTTCTTCGTTTAATGCCTGATCTGCTTCACTTTCCGTGGCGAAATTATGATTGATGTAAATTACGCCCAAGCTTTGCACATCATCCATGTTTCTGGCCTGTCGGCTGTCTATCTTGATGGCTGCCATCGCGTTTGCACTGAGCAAAAGGCGCCGCCATTATGGCTAATGCGATTTTTTTCATGATATGCGCTCCACGACTACGTGCTGCGAGAGGGGGGATGCTCCTTCTTTAATTCAGGCGATCTCTGATTAAAGTGTAATCACTCATCCGGCGGGGATGCGTGACCCATTTCTGATGCAGTTGTTCAAAAAAAACAACGCTTCCGGGTGTGACCAATTTTAAATCACCCACTTAGACCCGCTCGCGCTTTGTGCGAATTATTTGTGCAATCAGCTTGAGTTTCCAGGGGCGCGCAAGTATTATGACGCGTCAATTTTTCAGCCGACCTTTAACACGTTCCTTGCCTCCCCGGGCCTCGGCTGACCCAGACAGGAGGCTGAATAATCCGTAAGGAGCAATTCGATGCGTCATTACGAAATCGTTTTTATGGTCCATCCTGACCAGAGCGAACAGGTTCCGGGTATGATCGAGCGTTACTCTGCTGCCATCACTGGTGCAGAAGGTACGATCCACCGTCTGGAAGACTGGGGCCGCCGTCAGCTGGCTTACCCGAATCAACAAACTGCACAAAGCACACTACGTTCTGATGAACGTTGAAGCGCCGCAGGAAGTGATCGATGAGCTGGAAACTACCTTCCGCTTCAACGATGCGTTATCCGCAGCATGGTTATGCGTACCAAAAAACGCAGTTACCGAAGCATCTCCGATGGTTAAAGCGAAAGACGAGCGCCGTGAGCGTCGCGATGATTTCGCAAACGAAACCGCAGATGATTCTGATGCTGGGGATTCTGAAGAGTAATTTCTGATGACCAACCGTCTGGCGTTGTCCGCATCGTATGCAGGGCTCCCCTTCGAAAGGTCAGTCCATCAGGAATTCCGCATTGCCAGTTCGTGCTGAGCATCGTTCTGTGCAAGAGGAAGCCGGGTTTCACCGGCAGGCGTGGTGCCAAATGCCCGTTATTATTAGCGGACACGAAAACCAGGCCATTACTCACAGTTTAACGGTCGGTAGCGCAGTAATCGTTCAGGGGTTCATCTCTTGCCACAAGGCAAAGAACGGCCTGAGCAAAATGGTTCTGCATGCCGAGCAGATTGATTTGATAGATTCTGGAGGGACTAGCCATATGGCACGTTATTTCCGTCGTCGCAAGTTCTGCCGTTTCACCGCGGAAGGCGTTCAAGAGATCGACTATAAAGATATCGCAACGCTGACAAACTACATCACCGAAAGCGGTAAGATTGTCCAAGCCGTATCACCGGTACTCGTGCAAAATACCAGCGTCAGCTGGCTCGCGCTATCAAACGCGCTCGCTACCTGTCCCTGCTGCCGTATACTGATCGTCATCAGTAATCAGGCACGGTCCATTAATACGACTTTAAGAGGATAAGGTAATGCAAGTTATTCTGCTTGATAAAGTAGCAAACCTGGGCAGCCTGGGTGATCAGGTTAACGTTAAAGCGGGTTACGCACGTAACTTCCTGGTTCCACAGGGTAAAGCTGTTCCAGCTACCAAGAAAAACGTAGAGTTTTTCGAAGCACGTCGCGCTGAACTGGAAGCCAAACTGGCTGACGTTCTGGCGGCTGCTAAACGCTCGCGCTGAAGCAATCAACGCACTGGGGCACCGTTACCATCGCGTCTAAATCAGGCGACGAAGGTAAACTGTTCGGTTCCATCGGTACCCGCGACATCGCTGATGCAGTTTCTGCAGCAGGCGTTAAAGTGGCTAAGAGCGAAGTTCGTCTGCCGAACGGCGTTCTGCGTACCACTGGTGAGCACGAAGTTGACTTCCAGGTTCACAGCGAAGTGTTCGCTAAACTGGTTGTTAACGTTGTAGCTGAGTAATTTTTTACTCTGCTCACGTTGAAACGCCGGCCTTGTGCCGGCGTTTTGCTTTTTACAGATCCGGGTCTTAACGCGCCCTGATAAAACTGCCGTCTGGCTGGCGGGTAAACAGCACCTGTTGTCCACTTCCCGTATCAATCGTTAACCCTGTCACCACCCCGCTGGCATTCTGGCGAACCTGTACCATCTGTCCATTCTGCGGTTACTACGCTTACGCGGCTTCACGCTTCCACCTTCGCCATGGCATACACGTCGGGGTTGGCGGGCAGGTTGTGGTCGCGGAACAGCTGTGCCAGCGTTTTGCCCGGCTCTACGCGATAGGAACGCCACTGTTGCTCAATGCCGGTAGGCTGTTGCGTCTGAGGCTGAGACGGGGCGGCGGCTTGATCCTGCGGCTGTTCATCCTGAATGGGCTCTGGCTCAACCGGCGCGACCTGTACCCGGATCGTTAGACGGGGTCACAAGCTGCGTCTGCATCGGCTGTGCGTCAGGCTGTGGCCGCGTCTGCGACTGAATATCCAGCTGAGCATTGCGGGCGACGGGTGCGGTATCGACATCATCGCCCCCGGAAGGAAGCAGGAAGCCCACGATCACCATCAGCGCGCCAATGATGATCCCTCTGCGATGCAGAGGATGGCAGCGGGTCCATGATGCGAAAATTGTCCGGCGCCTGCCAGATTTTCGCCAGGGTAGGTTTCAGTTCAAATCGCCCGGGCATGGCACTCCTCCTGCTCCGCGTATTTTTTATCCTGTGCCCCGAAGTATAGTTTGCTAACTGCCTGAACGGCGTAGTAAACCCGACATCCGTGACATCAGTTCGGGATTAATCCTGGTTATCTCTATTGTTTCTGTTTCGTCGCGGTTTGTCACCTTAACTTCAGACAAAGTTTTACCCATAAGGGCATGGCTGATATGCTGCCCGCTACTTTAAATGTGATGGAAGGGAAAACCCATGACCACCCCGACTTTTGACACTATCGAAGCGCAGGCAAGTTACGGTATCGGCTTGCAGGTAGGACAGCAGCTGAGCGAATCCGGCCTGGAAGGTCTGTTACCAGAAGCGCTGGTGGCGGGTATCGCTGACGCGCTGGAAGGCAAACAGCCTGCCGTTCCGGTAGACGTTGTGCACCGTGCGCTGCGTGAAATCCACGAACGTGCTGACGCCGTGCGTCGCGCGCGCTTCGAAGAGATGGCAGCCGAAGGTGTGAAATATCTGGAAGAGAACCGCGAGCGTGAAGGCGTGAACAGCACCGAGTCTGGTCTGCAGTTCCGCGTGATCAATCAGGGCGACGGCGCAATCCCGGCGCGTACCGACCACGTTCGCGTGCATTACACCGGTAAACTGATCGACGGTACCGTGTTCGACAGCTCCGTGGCGCGCGGCGAACGGCTGAATTCCCGGTCAACGGCGTGATCGCAGGCTGGATCGAAGCTCTGACCCTGATGCGGTCGGTTCCAAATGGGAACTGACTATCCCGCATAACCTGGCCTACGGCGAGCGCGGCGCCTGGCGCGTCCATCCCGCCATTCAGCACCCTGGTCTTTGAAGTCGAGCTGCTGGAAATTCTGTAATCGACTTTTCTTATTTCCTCTCCCCGGTTGGGGAGAGGAAAATAGTGTAAAAACCTATAGTTACGGTGCTATCAACATTTTATCTTGCAAACGAAACTGTTGCGTGTATTTTTGTGAGCTGTTCGCGCTGTATGAGTGATATGACACTTCACTTTCAACATATTATTAACATAATATCTAAATCATAGTATTCATCCCGCCGATTCTTACCTAATATCGATTAGCCCTTACAAGGGAACGTCATCTTTTGACGTATTTAAAGGCCAGAAGAGCCTTAACAACACAGACAGGCATAAACAGGAAAATATCACATGGTAGATCAGGTCAAAGTCGTCGCCGACGAAGAGGCGTCGTCTGAACAGTCGCTACGGCGCAATCTCACTAACCGTCATATTCAGCTCATTGCGATTGGGGGTGCCATCGGTACCGGGCTGTTTATGGGATCAGGCAAAACCATCAGTCTCGCCGGGCGTCGATCATATTCGTTTATATGATCATCGGTTTTATGCTGTTCTTCGTGATGCGTGCAATGGGTGAACTGCTGCTCTCGAACCTCGAATACAAATCCTTTAGCGACTTCGCTTCTGACCTGCTCGGGCCGTGGGCGGGCTATTTCACCGGCTGGACCTACTGGTTCTGCTGGGTCGTCACCGGTATGGCGGACGTCGTGGCGATTACCGCCTACGCGCAGTTCTGGTTCCCGGGCTGTCGGACTGGGTCGCCTCGCTGGCGGTCATTGTTCTGCTGCTGAGCCTGAACTCGCCACCGTTAAAATGTTCGGTGAGATGGAGTTCTGGTTCGCGATGATCAAAATCGTGGCGATTGTCGGGCTTATCGTCGTGGGTCTGGTGATGGTGCTCACCCACTTCCAGTCGCCAACGGGCGTTCAGGCGTCGTTTACCCATCTGTGGAATGACGGCGGCTGGTTCCCGAAAGGCATTAGCGGCTTCTTTGCCGGCTTCCAGATCGCGGTTTTTGCTTTCGTGGGCATTGAGCTGGTGGGCACGACGGCAGCGGAGACCAAAGATCCCGAGAAGTCTCTCCCGCGCGCGATTAACTCTATTCCGCTGCGTATCATCATGTTCTACGTCTTCGCGCTGATCGTCATTATGTCCGTGACGCCGTGGAGCTCCGTGGTGCCAACCAAGAGCCCGTTCGTTGAGCTGTTCGTGCTGGTAGGCCTGCCTGCTGCCGCGAGCCTGATTAACTTCGTGGTGCTGACCTCTGCTGCCTCGTCTGCCAACAGCGGCGTATTCTCCACCAGCCGTATGCTGTTTGGTCTGGCGCAGGAAGGCGTGGCGCCGAGCGCGTTCGCAAGCTGTCGAAGCGCGCGGTACCGGCAAAAGGGTTGACCTTCTCCTGCATGTGCCTGCTGGGCGGCGTGGTGATGCTCTACGTGAACCCAAGCGTGATTGGCGCGTTCACCATGATCACCACGGTCTCAGCGATCCTGTTTATGTTCGTCTGGACCATCATCCTCTGTTCATACCTGGTGTACCGCAAGCAGCGCCCGCACCTGCATGAAAAATCGATCTACAAGATGCCGCTGGGCAAGCTGATGTGCTGGGTGTGCATGGCTTTCTTCGTCTTCGTGCTGGTTCTGCTGACGCTGGAAGATGATACCCGTCAGCACTCATCGTCACGCCGCTGTGGTTTATCGCGCTGGGGCTGGGCTGGGTGTTTATCGGTAAGAAACGTATGGCAGCGTAAGGTAAAAGCAAAACGGCAACTTCGGTTGCCGTTTTTAGTTTTTCTATCCCCAGCTAATGCCCTCGGGAACAGAACGTTGTTCTCAAGACTGATTGTTTCCATCAGGTCGTCAATCATCTCGTTAATGCCGTTGTACATCGCTTTCCACGTTGTGCACGCTTCTGGCGGCGGCGTGACGTTGTGGGTGGTGTGTTTGATTACTTCCAGCAGTTCACCCGCGTCATCGTGTTCGCTTTCCATTACGCTGATAGGCCCCATCGCCCCTGGCTTCCATTCCCTGTTTAATCATCGGGAAGAGGATCTGCTCTTCTTTCATCATGTGGCTGGAAAGCTCTTCATGAAGCAGGGTCAGGTATTTCGCCAGACCGCGCGGTACGGAAGGTTTGTCGGCATGAACGCGCTCAACTTTGGTCGCCTGCAGGATCAGTTCCGGCAGCTGTCACGGTGACGGTCATGGTATCGCACGATGATATGTCGATGATTTCAGCGAGCGAGGCGGTTCGCCAGTCTTTGTCGACGGGCTGCCCGGCCAGCTGCGCCAGCTCTGCTTCAATCACCTCAACGTCCAGCTCCTTGCGTGAGGCCGCACGCGCCAGGGTTTGCTTACCGCCGCAGCAGTAATCCATATCGTATTTACGGAACAGCGCAGAAGCGCGAGGAATGGAGAGCGCCAGCTCGCCAAGGGGTTGGTCGCGAAAGGCCATAGCAGTTACCTCGTCATCAATAATATAAGATGCATATTAAATGCATCTTTAAGTCAGCGCCATAACCCTTTAGAGGGAAAGGGGAAAGTGAGATGCAGATCACAAAAAAATACCCCCGTTTAACTCTCTGAATGGACTTAGGAAAGTGGTTTAGAAACTTTTTAAAGGTGTAGAAACAGTAAACAACCCGCCGCGCCTGCCGATATATCCACGTCAGACAAACTGCATATAACAAAAGGCAACGCATGTTTAAACGTATAAAAGTCATTACCCTTCTGATTTCGGTGCTGCTTGTGCTCGGCATCATGCAAGTGATTTCCGCGGGTATCTTTATCAACGCGCTGAATAACGATAAAGACAATTTCACCGTGTCGCAGCTCTCCAGCAAGAACGTGGCGGAGTTTACCGATGCGTGGATCAGCCTGAACCAGGCGCGCGTGACGCTGAACCGCGGGATTGCTGCGTCTGCAAAGCAGCATGGCCTCTCAGATTAACGGTGGGCAGCTCAATGAGCTGGTCAAACACGGCGAAAAATCTGCTCGCCGATGCGCAGGTCCATTACGATAAATACTATGCCTTGCCAAATACGCCGGCCTGGACGAGAACCTGGCCAAGCGTCTGGAAGAGCAGTACCGCATTTACTCCTCAACGCTGACGCAAATGAACGTTCTGCTGAGCCAGGGCAATCTGGAAGACATGTTCAAGCAGAACGCGGAGCAAAAGCAGACCGCGATGCAGGCGGTTTACCGTGAATGGCGTGAAGCGGCAGGCAACGCTCACCGATAAAGGCATCCAGGACAATGAAAGCGACTACAAGCGCATCCTGTGGATCCTCTCTGCGGTTATGCTGCTGGTGATTGTGGTGATTATCTCCAGCTGGGTAGCCATGCGCCGCGTGCTGCTGCTGCCTCTGGAAGAGGTGATTAACATATTCGCGCCATTGCGGCGGGGGATTTAACCCAGCCGATTCAGGCTGAAGGTAAGAACGAAATGGCTATCCTGGCGCGCAACGTTCAGGAGATGCAGACCTCGCTGGCGAACACCGTGGGCGTGGTGCGTGAAGGTGCGGATACCATCTACACCGGTGCCGGTGAAATTTCTGCCGGCAGCAAACGACCTCTCTTCCCGTACCGAGCAGCAGGCCGCGTCTCTGGAAGAGACGGCAGCCAGCATGGAACAGCTGACGGCAACCGTGAAGCAGAACGCCGATAACGCGCGTCAGGCTTCCCGTCTGGCGCTGGACGCCTCCTCTACGGCGAAGAAGGGCGGTAACGTGGTTGAAGGCGTGGTGCGTACGATGGACGAAATCGCCACCAGCTCCAGTAAAATCGCGCAAATTACTAACGTAATCGACGGTATTGCCTTCCAGACTAACATCCTGGCGCTGAACGCTGCGGTGGAAGCGGCGCGTGCAGGCGAGCAGGCCGTGGTTTTGCGGTGGTGGCAGGAGAAGTGCGTACTCTCGCCCAGCGCAGCGCCCAGGCGGCGAAAGAGATCAAAGCGCTGATCGATGATTCCGGCGAGCGCGTGAACGCGGGCTCCCAGCTGGTTAACGAAGCCGGGGAGACGATGGCAGAGATCGTCAATGCGGTCACCCGCGTGACGGACATCATGGGTGAAATTGCCTCGGCCTCTGACGAGCAGAGCCGCGGTATCGACCAGGTGGGCCAGGCGGTAGCCGAGATGGACCGCGTGACCCAGCAGAACGCCTCGCTGGTTGAAGAGTCTGCGGCCGCGGCGGCGGCGCTGGAAGATCAGGCTGCACGCCTGAACGAAGCGGTGGCGGTGTTCAAAATCACCCGCAACCAGGCGGTCAAAGCGGCGCCGGTGAAAACCTATGTACCTAAAGCGCCAGCCCGTAGCGGCGGCGTCTGAAGGGAACTGGGAACGTTTTAACATCATGCGGGTGGCGCTGGCGCTTACCCGGCCTACGAAAACGGCTTCTTGTAGGCCGGGTAAGGCGGAGCCGCCACCCGGCAAAAATCACGCCTCCGACGCCGGAACGACCTCGGTTTTTCCGGCTTCGCTCTTACCGCCATCACCACTCCCACCACCAGCAGCGCGATCCCGCAGGCCGTGAATAGCGGCGGCACGCTCTGGCGCATCAGGAAGGTATAAAGCAGTCCGCCAGGGTTTCGAAGAACAATCAGCGGCCCTAAAATCACCGTCGGCAGCTTCTGGCTGGCAATGTTCCAGCACAGCGCGCCCACCCATGAGCACAGCACCGCAATCGCAACCATCAGGCCAATAAACACCCAGGGTCTTGGCCCGAAGGGCTGGGCGAAGTCTGGCTGTTGATGGCCTAACCAGATGCACGCCCCGGCATAGCCCACCAGCGAGACGGGCAGCGTGACCAGCGCCTGCGCCGTCGCCCCACATCATCGGGTGCTTGTCCCGGGTTCTCCCGCAGCCAGCGCGCGTTGCGCAGGGCATACCATGCCCAGCACGCCACGGAAATGAACGCCAGCACAATGCCAGAGCCGTAACGCCACAGGTCAACATCCGCCTGCCCGTGACGCAGCTCGGCAATATTGACGCATACCAGCCCCACGGCGGTGCATACCAGCGCCGGCACCATTTTTGACCACGCCAGTTTGCCATCGCGGTGGCTGTAGAGCAGTTAGCAAAGACGGGGATGACGACCGGCAGCGTGCCGATAATCATGGTAGATACCGGCGCACCGGTACGCTGAATGGCACTCGCAAGGCAAACGTAGTAGATAAGATTGCCATCATGGTCAGCGCCAGCGCGGTGCCCCAGTCCTGACGGCTGAGCTGACGCAAGCGCGCGCGTCCCAGCCACGCCAGGGGGCAGAGCAATCAGCCCGAGCGCCAGATAGCGTCCGGTCGACTGCAGTATTGCCGGATACTCGGGCACGATCAGCGGGCCGACAAAAATAAGCCCCCACATCATCCCGGCCAGCAGGGCATACAACACTCCACTAATCATTTTTCCATCCACAGGTATTTTACGCTGCATGCAGTGTAGGAGGGGAAAATGCGGTGCGTATTGTATGAGATTGCGCATTAGCGCCGGGTGACCTGCTTCTGGTAGCGCACGGGCGTAATGCCGTAGCGGCGGGTAAACGCGCGGGTTAAATGGGATTGGTCGGTCAGCCCGGTCGCGGCTGCCACTTCGGCGGCGGGCCATGCCGTGGGTGAGGAACGCTTTAGCGCGCCAGAGGCGAATGGCCATCAGCATCTGGTGCGGCGTAACGTGAAAATGGGCTTTGAACTGGCGCTGGAAGTGGTACGGGCTGAGCGAAACGACGCTGGCCAGCTCGTCCAGCGTCAGGGAGTGCATGTAGTTGTCGTGCAGGTACTCGCG
Source organism: Allium fistulosum (assembly GCA_030737815.1). Taxonomy (NCBI): domain Eukaryota; kingdom Viridiplantae; phylum Streptophyta; class Magnoliopsida; order Asparagales; family Amaryllidaceae; genus Allium; species Allium fistulosum. The sequence goes on along the minus strand of JASFAW010000009.1, from coordinate 540,848 downwards.
CACGCGTTCGAAGCGGTGCGCGCCTTCTGAATCACCGGCGCGTGATGAGCCAGCGGCTGGAAGGTCGCAATCAGATCCAGCAGTAATCCTTTTTGCGCAAGCGGCTCGTCCGTATGCCACAATCCGTAAATCAGCCTGCCGATTTGCTGCGAGCGCAGCGGGTCATGACGCGTGACATCGCTAAACCACACCAGTGCCGGAGGCCGGTCACCTCTTCCAGCAGATCGGGTTCGATATAGACCATCCGGTAGCGCCAGCCGCCTTCGGTGGCGGATTCGCGGTATGGATCTCGTCCGGGTTCATGGTGACGACGGATTTTTCCGCCGCGAGATGCTGGGTACCGCGATAGCGAAAGCGTTCGGCACCTGTTTCAATCGTGCCGATCCCGAAGGCTTCATGGGTGTGCGGCTCAAAGGCGTAGTCAGAAATATGCGCGTGATAAAGCTCCAGGCCCGGCAGCTGCGCAGATGGCGAAAGCGCGCGCTGTCTCTTTCATCATTAAAACTGTTCAGGTACGCCTTGCACGTTGAGCCTCCTCGTGGTCATCTTTTCATTATCAGAGATGACCGGAATTTATGCACTAAACATCTTTGCCCGGACGGTCTTACGGTAATCCCCGGTGAAACCGTTGTTTTATGCTTAAACTGGCGATAAAGTGCGCAATATCCTGATATCCAACCGCATTTGCAATCTCCTGAATACACAGATTGGTGGATTGCAGCATTGTCATGGCGGATTCAATTCTGGCGGTTAATAAATACTGCAGTGGGGACATGTCGGTGGCATTTTTAAAGCGGCGATTAAAGTTGCGCAACTCATGCCAGCCATATCTGCAAGATTCTGCATGGATATATCCGAGGCGCAGTTGGCTTTTATCCAGATTTGAATTTGAAACAATATCTTCATCCGGATGGGGTTTGTTTTCTTCACTGTACCACTGACGTTCAAACTGGCTACGAATTTCATGGAAAAATGTCCGTTGAGTATGGGTGGCTACACGTTTCCCGTATATCGTTTCTATAAAATGGATCGTCAGATCTGACAGGGCCTTAACGCTTGCGGCGCAGAAAATATTATCGGCCTGAGTGAGAAAATGTTTTGTCTGTAATTTTACGCTGGGGTAGTCGCGCGAGAATTGTTTGAAGTAGTGCCAGTGGGTGGTGGCAGGCTTTCCGTTGAGCAATCCCGACTCCGCCAGAAAACAGCAGCCCGTTCCGACGGCGGCGATGCGGGTTCCTCGCGCGGCCTGCTCGGTCAGCCATTCCAGAAGCTCAGGCTGTCTGACCACTGCGCGAGGATTGCGCCACCAGGGCAGGAAGATAGATAACGTCATAGTGCCTGTCTGCGGCAAGGGTGGTATCGGCGGTAATGCTAAAGCCGCTGTGCGTCAGGATGGGCTCGCTGTTTATGCAATGGTATTCACCTTCAGAATATTCTCCGGGCGACAGAGCCTGAAGGGTGACTTCTCCGGTTTGTGCGTGCCTGCGTGGGATGTTGTTTTTTGCTCAGCTAAATAGCTACTGGCTGCCGCTTTCCACATTTCAATCGGAAGACTGAGACCGGAACTTAGCATGCGTTCACATAACACAAACTATCCTTGTGTATTTGTCATTTTTGATTAATACCTGTTTTGACTATTATTTTTGGTAGCTCATCGTTGCCGTGGCCAAAAAAGTCAGCGTTTTGGCTGGATTTTCATATTAGCTTTTGTTGGTGATTTGTAAACTAATATCTGAAATTATCGCACTTGCTTAATAAAATAAATCCACGACCACGAGAGGATAAATTATGGTGAAATTACCCGTAATAACGGCTTTTGGCGGCTATAGTCCAGCTGGTCGTAGTTCTTCACATCATGCATTTCGTCGAATGATTATTGAGTCATTATCGGAAGAGGAACGGCAGGATACGTTATTATCGTTAGCCATCCTGATGGGCGTACTTAAATATGATGAAGGTGGGTATTACGATATTTCCGGTAAAAGATTTACACCTGCTCAGGCTGCCGCGAGGATAAAAGACGAGGCGCTAGAGGGAACCCTTATCAGAAAAATTACGCGCGACTATTTTGATGTCGATGCTATTGCCAGCCATGCAAAATTGAATATGGCTTCAGGCGAAGAGGGATTCAGTTTTAATATATCTGCCAGGCAATTACCTCAACCCTTACCGGCGGGATGGTACGTTGAAGAATTAGCGGATCGGCGTGTCCGTATTACCGTTCAGGGAGAGATGGACTGCAAAATTGAGGCGTTGCTGCGCACGGAGGTTCAGGCTGCAGGGCTTTTGCCGCAGGGATTCCGCCCGGGCGACCATTACAATTCGCAGTTCCATCCGCGGGCGTTACAAATGGCGATTGTCGGAGCGTCAGACGCCATCAACGCGCTGGGATCCCGTGGCGAGAGGTACAGGCCAAAATCACGCCGGATCAGCTCGGCGTCTATTCGGGCAATATCATGGGGCAGCTCGACGATTATGGCTTTGGCGGAATGCTGCAGTCGCGCCTGAAAGGCCATCGCGTCAGCGCAAAACAGTGCCCGCTGGGCCTGAACAGCATGTGCGCCGATTTCCTCAATGCGTATGTGCTGGGTAGCGTCGGTCATACCAGCTCCACGCTGGGGGCGTGCGCCACGTTTCTGTATAACCTGAATGCGGCAGTTGAGGATATCAAAGCGGGGCGCATTCGCGTAGCCGTCGTTGGCAGCGCCGAAGCGCCGGTCATCTCAGAAGTGATTGAAGGATTCGATGCCATGGGCGCCCTGGCAACGGAGAGCAAGCTTAAGCACATTGATGAAACGGAAACGGCCGACTGGCGCAACAGCAGCCGCCCGTTTGGCAACAGCTGCGGTTTTGTTATCGCAGAATCCAGCCAGTATGTCGTGTTAATGGACGACGAGCTGGCGCTGCAGCTTGGCGCAGAGATCCACGGTTCGGTGGGAATGTCTTCATCAACGCTGACGGCTTTAAACGCTCTATTGCGTCACCGGGGCCGGGGAATTACATCACCATGGCGAAAGCCGTAGCCTCTGCGGTATCGATGACCGGGATAGAGACGGTGCAGAAGGGATCGTTTATTCAGGCGCACGGCTCAAGCACGCCGAAGAATTGCGTCTCCGAGGCGGATATTTTTGACCGCGTTGCGCAAGCTTTTTCGATTCGCGACTGGCCGGTGACGGCGGTGAAATCGTATCTCGGACACTCTCTGGGCCCCGCCAGCGGCGACCAGCTAATCAGCTGCCTCGGCGTCTTCCGCTATGGTATTTTGCCGGGAATTAAAAGCGTGTCCCACATCGCGCCGCAGGTGAACAATGCGCGCTTAACCATTCCTCTTCAGGACTGCAAATTAGAGGAAGGCCAGGGACAAATCGCCTTTATTAATTCAAAAGGCTTTGGCGGTAATAATGCCACGGGGGTGGTTTACTCGCCAAAGCTTACCCATCAATGGTTGCGCAAACGCTATGGGGACGCGGTGTTTGCGGATTATCAGCAGCGTAATCGGCAGGTGCGACGTCAGGCTAACGCCTACGACGAGGCTGCGTCGCAGGGTGAACTCAATGTCATTTATCTTTTCGGCCAGCAGAGGATAAATGAGGAAGATATTAAGATTGATATGAATGGCATCACCATTCCCGGATTTGAAAAACCGATAACGTACGCGACGGATAAAGAATACCCGGACTTTTAATCGTTATATCTGATTTTATTATTAATAAATATGAGCGGGCCGGGTAAGGGAAATCACCCGGCCACAGGAAAGAACGGTGACACCGTTAAAGAATGGCTTTAATGCTCTGCGCCAGCGGGATCGTTGCGCGCCCGATCAGCTTGCTCAGCGTATGGCTATCGTCAAAGAGTCCCCCTTTGGACGCACCCACATCCGAGTCCGCCAGCATATCTGCCAGCCCGGCAGGCAGGCCGACGCTTTTCAGCGCGGCGGCAAAATCCGCTTCACTGAGATTCTGGTAGGTTACCGGCTTCCCGCTCTGTTTGCCGAGTTCAGCCGCCAGTTCGCTCAGCGTCCAGCCGTGGTCGCCCGCCAGTTCGTAGACCTTGCCCGCGTGGCCCTCTTCTGCGATCACTTTGGCGGCCGCCGCGGCATAGTCTGCACGGGTGGCAGAGGCAATT
>JASFAW010000009.1:298229-531837 GCA_030737815.1 Allium fistulosum | reverse complement strand
TTAATTTGAATTAACCCCTAAAGTGAGAGCCGTATTCAGAATGCCGCTTCAGCGGCATGAAGGCGCCAGATGACGTAAAAGATGGCTGAGAAGCTTAACGGCGCCGTACGCCCGGCGTAGCCGGTTACAGACGTATAAATCGTGCCATTCCCCACCTTTACCTGAACAACCTTGCGGGCTTTCAGCAATGAAGAAATTCAGGTAACCCCTTTTAACCCCGGTGAGCGGGCTTCACGGCGCTTGCGACGTGAAGGGCGTGATTTCCGGGGCCTTGGCGTCGGCAGCTTGCTGCTGACGCTTAGGGGGGTGTTAATTGAAACTTTCAGCGAAAGTTATGGAACTTAACACGGTAGCTGCAAAGCTAAACCCGCTTACCGCCGCATGAAAGTCACTGTACGCCGTCGGAGTGGTCACGACAAGGCGAAGCCGCAGTCGGGGCGTATCTCCGCGTCAGCGGGCCGTTAGGGCCGCTTACGGGCGTGTTCACTGTACCCTGCAGCAACTCCACTCACAGCGACACGAAAGCCATTAGTTACAACACCCATTAATCAGCCACTGCAGTTCCGGCCCTTCGGGCCGGGCGGCCGGGGCTGGTCAGTGGGGGCGATGGGTTTTCAGGTCCGGCTCCGGTCCCTGCCTGGAGGGGCACTCAGTGTGCAGGACTGCGCCGGTGCTGTTTACAGTGAATGAATGTATGCTGTAACTAAAATAACTGGTTTCGGGGCCCGCGTCAGCGGGAGCTACTTCAGATTCTGAGCGGCGCGGACGCCTGCGGCCGCTGCAAGCGAAGGCATTATTCACTTATCCACAATGTTGCGGGTGACAGAGATCATTCCGGGTTTATCGGAAGACCTTAAAACAGTGTTTACGAATGTTTTGCAGATTATCTGATATCCGTTTGCTGTTTTTTAAGGTTATCCCTTTGCGGATTTCTGTGAATAAAAGGACGGCGACGGGTTTTTGCGCGCACTTCCGGCGCATGAACGACGTCGCGGCCGGCATGAAACGGGAATAATGGCGAAGACGTGGCCGGAGCCTGAAAAAAACCACGGCAAAAGCCCCGGTTAAGGGGCATGGCCTGGATGTCAGGAGTTACGCGTCAGACGTGGGTGTCGTGTGCCTCAAACAGCTGCATCTGGAAGAGCTGCCGGATGGCCAGCTTCTCAAGACGCTCATCCGTGCAGTACAGCAGCTCGCCTGCGGGCAGCGTTTTACGCAGGTGTTTCATCATCTCAAACACCTGAACGTCGCGTGGATGGCTGCTCAGCCGGTTAGCCCGCTTACGCATCGCCCCCTGCTGACGACGGTATTTCAGCGACTCGATCCTCCTGCGGTCGTACCAGCGACGGCGGGCGGCCTGTGGCGAGATGTCTTCATCCTCCCTCATCAGCCCTTCCGCTATCATCTGCCGGCGCTCCTCGCTCCTGCGCAGCGCCTTTTCCTGCTCCTTTGCGAGTCTGGCAATGTCCGCGCCCAGCATCCGGAAGCCGGCATCGGTTATCCAGACATACTTCGGCAGCCACTGCCCGGACGCGCGGTCCCACATTTTTTCTTCCGACACCGCAAGAACGCCATACCGGACCTGTTCGCTAATCAGGCGGGACATGCGGCTTACCGTGACGGCCGTCTCCGGAATGACGTTGCCGTGTTCGTCTTTCGGACTGACCTCCTGAGCCAGCCGCGACGTGCACATGCCGACAGAATGTTTGCCCTTGTCGCAGAAACTGATCAGAACCGGCCAGGTGGTATCCAGCAGCCGGGCTTTTTCCGGTTTGAAATGGTTTTTACGCCCCGCCTTCTGGCGGTTCATCAGGTAGTAAGGGTGCAGCGACATCCGCATGCGCAGTTCGCTGAGGCCGGTTTCCGGATCGGTTTTCACCAGGCGATTGTAAAGGTAGCCAATCTGGCCACCTACCGGTTTGTAGCGCGCCGGCCGGAACCACCGCGGATTTTCGCATTTTGCGTGCGTGGAGTGTTCGCCCCTTACGCGCCGGGTCTTACGGGGTACGACGGGGACGAGAAACGAGGACGTTTCACCGGCATCGACGCCCTGCCAGAAACGTATCTGTTCTTCCGTACTGAGCTGACTCCAGTGACGAACAGGGGTGCGCTGTTTCATGACAGCGCCTCCCTGGCAGGCTGAGGCCGCTCTCTTCTCTGGCCAGAGGTATGCCGCAGGTCTTCAGTGACCGCCTGACGTGAAAACAGAGCAGCCGGAAAAAAGCCGCGGGGAAACCCACCGTCATGACTGCCGGTGTCACGGGCTAACAACACAGTTTTGATGTGAAGAGGTATTGCCGGCCAGTTTAGCCCGAAAACAAACTTCAGCAACGTTGCAGGAGCCAGGCCACACCTGATCGGGAGGCAAATGCCGGCAGCAGAATGGTAACAGCTGCAACGTCTGGCTTCATACGGGGTCGGGCAGTTTAACCCGATTAAAATCTGGTCATTCACCCTGTCCCGGACTTATGGCGGACAGAGGTTGTCTTATGAAATGCATGCGTTATAATCCTTCACAGGCCAGCGCCTGCTTTTAACCCCCCGATACTGTCAGCCCGCCAAAGTTGAGCAGTACCGGGGGGTTTTTGCATTCAGAATCCGGGCTCGCCGGACTCTGACCCTGGACGTTTTACGGATACGTCCCATCCGGATAGTCGGTGACCCCCGGGGCCGCGCATGTTCGGTCACGGAGGTTTGTGCCCTCCTTCTCCGCAGGCCGCCACAGCCCGCCGAAAAGGATCGTTACGATCGCGCCACACGATCGTCTGAAAATCATACCCTCAGAAAATTCTCAGATCCAGCCTGAAGTTAGATTTCGCAACCTAATAGGCGATGTAATACCTCTCTGCAGCCCGAGGATGTGAAGAAATCTATCGCCACTTTGTTTGTTCCGAAATCAGACTACAGCAAGAAATAAAAAAACCAGCACACAGGCTGGTTTTTTATGGAAGACATTTTAAAATTTTAACCGACTTTAAGCTTCTGCTTCTTCGCAACGGCCACACCCTTTCGGACATAGCTAACTCTCGTTGAGAGAATAATTTTTGGTTTGTTGCCTCTTCTGGCCACTGATTTCGTCTGTGGTTTCCTTCTTGGCCCCAATAGATCCATATCTTGGTCAAGAAGACCTACCTTTGCCAGTTTATCACCGTCAATGGCAGACCAGAAATCTTCGGAGCGTTGAGCTGCAGCCATAACTTCAGCTTTGTTGATTATCTTAGCCATGATGGCTCCTGTTTCACTTTCGCTCATTCCTTAAGATTTTACATCACTCCCGTTCATATAACAAACAACTGTTCAGGATACGTAAGGCATGTCAATTGTCAGGAGGAAGTTCGTTTGCTTTACGAAGCGCTATAGCCATAACATCAGCCACCTTGGCCTTCATTTTACGAGAATTTACCTGCAACAGACTGAACCCATACGATTCGTATTTAGGTATCAGAGCGGTATCAGGGTCATAAATGAAGAACTCATCTAGATTTAACCTTGGGCAAAATACCGTCGAGTAAATAAACGCAATAAGCAAAACTTTACCATTTAAAACAGTCTTTTCCCGAGCAAGAAAGTTTTCAAGCATTCCAATTCCAAACTCATCGGATTGCTCGTCGTATTTGCAAATAATGACAGCATGCAGCCCATCAGGATCATTACGGCTGGCGATTTTTAATTTAATATCAAGGATACCATCCTTGGGATAGCCAGCATAAGTCTGCATACCCCATTTCCAGTTAAGGCGCATACCCGGAATACCCTGGAGGAGAAGGAATGCATCATCGTCAGTGATACTGGATACATTGATATCAAGCCACCCCAAATTATCGATAATGCGTTGAGTCCTTATGAGGCATTCATCATGAATGTCCTGAATCATTGAGTTACTCAAACTACGTGTCCTTTTAGTTCTGGCTGTGCTGCCTGCTTCAGGCCCTGAATTTTTTAACTGTACACCATACGAGACGATGTTTAGCGTGTCGATTCATTTTAACTGCTAGTACGGGAGAGACACATTCAGGAGCCGTAATCCCGGCTTCTGCCTCGATTTGCTCGTCAGGAAAGCGCTTCTTCATGGGGATGTCCTCATGTGGCTTATGAAGACATTCCGGAGGAGGATGAAGTAAGTAAGCAGACAACTGGTTCCGGCACTATGTTTTTATTTCCCTGCGGCTTTTTGTATGGCCTGCTGCATCACCGCTTCGCTGACCACACCCGGCATCACCGTGGTGTTTGCTTCCGTGGCATTTTCCACCGGCATGACGATAATGCCCGGCGTTCCCGTCAGGCCCAGCATCTCTGCCAGCGCGTCGTTATTCCGGATGACCGCGTCTGATTTACCGTCGTCGGCACCGCTTTTATCCGTTACTCCGGCGGCTTTTGCCGCCTCATCGATGTCGGCGGTGGTCAGCTTCCCTTCGTTATGCCCCGTGTGGTAAATCCCGTTATGATAGGTCATGTAGGCCTGCGCACCCTGCCGCCGCCAGACGTCCAGCCCGCGACGTGAGGCCAGCGTCGATTCCTGAAAACGCGGGGCGAATATCGTCCAGTCGCGGAACGCAAAGCGCACGTCGGGGTTTGCGGCCATCACCTTTTCCATTACGGGGGCCATCATGCTGCAGGCGATACACTCATAGTCGAAGAACTCCGTCACCAGCACCTTTGCGTTTTTCGGCCCGGAGACGGGGATGTCATCCAGCTGCATCAGCAGCCGGTGCGCGCTGACTGCGGCCTGCGTATAAGCGGCCTGACGGCGTGCTTCCTGACGCGCCTGCAGCTTCTTGCTGACCTCAATCAGCACGTCCGGATGGGCGACCAGGTAGTCTGCCGCGATTTCGCCGATGCGGGCCTGCTGAGCCGGCGTGAAGGCATCACCGGCCGTCGCGCTGGCGCCGGTCGTGACCGCCGTGGAACTGAACGAAACAGATAACGCCAGCGCAAGCGCCGCGACTGAGAAAGTGTTTTTCATTTAAGGGTCCGTTAGCCCTGCACGGGCGTGAGAAAAATCGGGTTGTGGCCACGCAGCGTGGCCTTATGGAAATAAGAGATAAAGCTAGCGTTCTTTCTGTATCTGACGTGTACGCTCCGGCGTCAGCTCTGCCTGGACGCGCTCAGGTCCGGACGGCTGCAGCACTTCACGGGCCGCCCTGGCAAGGGCGTTTTCCGGCACTTCCGCCGCCTGAATGTCACGGGCAAGCTGCTGTTCTCCCGGGGCAGAAAGCTCACGCGTGCGCCGGGGTTCATCGGGCAGACGGATATCACCCAAGGCAATGGCGTCTGACTCAGCCGGCAGCAGCTGCTCCGCGATGCTGCGCTCATCAGATATGGCCGCCTCCCTTTGCGGTGTGGCCACGTCCGGCACAATGTCGTCAGGCTGCACAGCCTCGCCCAGCTCGCTGGCCAGTTCCGCCTCGCGTGACTGCATTTCCCGGGCCCAGTCGCCGTATTCATCCGGAACGGCCGGGACCTCCGGCATCCTGCCGTCGGCGGCGGCAAGCTGCATCACGCGGTCCTCCGGCAGCTCAGCAACATGAGCCGGTACGGCCTCGTCCGGAATAATCACCGGCTGTTCACTGGCCAGCCACGCGGACTGCACAACGTCCCCGTTTACGGCCGTGTGCCCGCGGGTGATTTTTAACAGCTGCTGAGAGGGCTCTCCGTCGCCGGTTCTGATGAGTATGCCGGCGTCAGGATGGGCCTTCGCCACGCTCATCGCGTCTGCCACGCTTTCCACCACGCGGGTTTCCCCGTTGCGGCTCCGGCGGAACAGGGCTGCCTGGGCATCCCCCGTGGCCACCATACGGATCTCCCCCTCACGGATGCGTCCCGCGTCAGGCCGGAGCGGCATCAGCGCCAGCCCCGCCGCCTTGCCGTTGCCGTCATACACCGGCAGGGCCAGGTGCGCATCCGGGTATTTTTTCATGGGCGGAATGACGCGCGCTGTCAGGGACTGCTCAGTGAGCCCCTGCTCCCGCAGGTATGTCCGTCCGATGGCCGTCTTCCTGATGGCCTGGCCCATTGACCAGATACGCCTTGCCTGCTCACGCTCAGCCTGCGGCGTCAGCGCATCATGCGCGCTGGCAGGCTCATGCTCCTTTTTCTCCAGCGACTGCAGCCAGTCAGCCTGACCGTCGGTCACGATCTGAACGTGCTCCCTGGCGCGCGACACGTTGATGTAAAAGGCACGCATGCCGCTCATCCATTCACGGGCCCCCTGCGTCCCTTCAAGCACCAGGGAGTAGCGGGCGCTGGCCCCCTGCCCGCCGTAACCGGTGACGGCCCAGGCATAGTCGAGGTGACGGTCGGCCGTGACCGCACCGGGGTGAATAACCTTTTCTCCCGCCTGGTTTTTCAGGAGGATTTCACCGTTCTCGCGCAGCGCGGCCACGCGGTACTGCTCATGCGCGGCATGCCCGGCCTGTTTCTGCGTTTTGTTCAGCCGCACACTGTCGCCTTCGCTGAGGCTGATTTCACGCTTCTCGAACACTTCCACCTCGGTGGCGTTCAGTTCCTTTGGCGAGTAATAGTGCAGCCGGGCGTTCTCGTCCTTCAGCGCAATAAGCCCGTTACTGATGTCTACCTCCGAGACCGTCAGATAACGTTCGTTTGCCAGTACCACCAGGCCTTCGCGCCAGTCTTTAAGGCGGTTAAAGTCGTGCCGCCCGCCGTTGATGCGGTCCAGCACCGGCACAGAGACGCTGTCTTTACCGAGTTCTCCCCGCTCAGCCAGGGCCTCGTGAATGCCGCGGTTGATGGCCCGGCGGTCATCGTGCAGCTGAACGAGGATCATGGTCTGATCGCGCGCCTCGTCCGTGCGGCTGATAAAATCTGCCACGATCACCTCCACCGGCTTACTGCTCTCGATGACGGAGCCGGCAGGCACCACGCTCCCCGGCCGCCTCGGCACCACCGAAGGCGACACGTTCTGCACATTTTTCAGGGCCGCCGCGACGTCACTGTCGATGATGTTGTACACCGCTGCTTTCAGGTCCGTGTTGCTCTGTCGCACGATTTCTTTCATGACGGCAACGTCAATCGGGCTGCGCTCCTGAATCAGCCGGAACGGAGCCCCGCTTTCGGGCGATGTGAGCTGGTCAGTGTCTCCGACCGAAACCGCCCGGCCGTTGCCGGCAGCAATGGCCTGGTAGACCGCCGCCGTATCCTGGTTGCCCAGCATGGATGACTCATCGATAAGAAACAGAATGTTGTCATAGCTGACCGTTTCGCCCGCTGCGGTGCGCTGCTGCCAGTCCAGCACAAACGATTTGACGGTCTGTGCATCGATACCGGTTGAGGCCATTTCCTTGACCGAGCGGTGAGTCGGGCCGAGACCGACGATGATCGGCCGCTTTTCCTCCGGCAGCAGGTCAATGGCGGCGCGAACCGCGCTGAACTGGGTGGTTTTACCCACACCGGCATAGCCCTGAACCGCCGTGAAGCGGTCAGTACTCTGCAGAATGAGCTCCGTTGCGGAACGCTGACCGGCAGTGAGTCCCGTCAGCACGTCCGGACTGACATGCTCCATCAGCGGTGACCGGGTATTTTTACCCGCGACGACGTGACCAATGATGGCTTTTTCCATTTCCCAGGCGGACCGTGCAACGTACCGCGGTTCACCAAGCACCTGAACAGCAATCAGCTCACCGGCTTTGACCTGACGCCTGATTTCCTGCCGGATATCCCCCGTCGTTCCCCCGAACGTCAATGCCTCCTCGATCAGTTTTACGTCAGAAAAGGTGACGTGACGCATCTGCGCGACGGCGCGCGCCACGGATTTTTCGTAAGCGTCTCATCCAGACCGTCTTCCATTTCTGCCCGTGTTTCCTACCATGGACACTTTCGCGAACATGGACACTACCGTGGACAGAAACACGCCTTACACCAGTCGACCCTGGATCACCACTGCACTCAGCCTGCGGTTTAACGACGCCCTGACCTACCGTGAAATTGCTGAGCAGCTGAACGTCAGCACTTCCGCTACGCATAAAATGTTCAAACGTTTTCGCCGTACGGGTATTAACTGGCCATTGCCGGAGGAATACACCCCTGAACGTCTGGAGGAAGAGCTTTATGCCTTCAATCTTGAGACAAATCTACCTGTAAAAAAACGCCGCCCGGACTGGCCTGTAGAATTTAAAATTCGCATGGCGGAGCTGACCCTGCAGCCGGACGCCTGTGTGGCTCAAATTGCGCGTGAGCATGGTATTAACGATAACCTGCTGTTTAACTGGCGCAATCTGCATCGTCAGGGGCTACTGGATCCTGCCACGCGCGCCGGGATGATACCCGTCACGGTTGACCCTTTTCCCGTTCCGGTCAGGCAAAACGGCGGCACTCCGGATTCACCCCCCGTCATCAGCTGTAAGCTGACGCTGCCGGGCGGCACCCTGAGTCTGACCGGCCCCGTGACGCCGGAGCTGCTGCGGGCGCTGGTCAGTGAACTCCGGGAGGGCGGACAATGATTAGCTTTCCGGCGGGCGCCCGCATCTGGCTGGTTGCCGGCGTGACAGATATGCGCTGCAGCTTCAACGGGCTGGCGGCAAAGGTGCAGAACACGCTGCGTGACGACCCGTTCAGCGGTCACCTGTTTATCTTCCGGGGACGGCGCGGCGACATGGTGAAAATCCTCTGGGCCGACGCGGACGGCCTGTGCCTGTTCACCAAACGCCTGGAGCGGGGCCGCTTTGTCTGGCCGGTGAACCGGGACGGCAGGGTGCACCTCACGCAGGCCCAGCTGGCGATGCTGCTGGAAGGCATCAACTGGAAGCATCCGCAACGGATAAATCCTCCTGGCCTGCGCGTCTGAACCGGCGTAATGTGGACGCATGGAACGCTCACTTTCTGCAGAAAATGCCCGGCTCAGGGCGCTGCTGGACACGCAGCAGCGAAGCCTTGAGCAGATGGCCGAATATAACCGCCTCCTGTCGCAGCGGGTGGCGGCGTACGCCAGTGAAATCAGCCGGCTGAAGGCGCTGGTTGAGAAGCTGCAGCGCATGCAGTTCGGCAAAAGCTCCGAAAAGCTGCGGGAGAAAACGCAGCGTCAGGTGCGCGAGGCTGAGGAGCGCATCAGCGCCCTGCAGGAAGAGATGGCGGAGGTCCTGGGTGAGCAGCATGACCCGGTACTGCCGCAGCCGCTGCGCCAGTCCTCCGCCCGGAAACCGCTGCCGGCCTCACTTCCCCGCGAAACCCACACGCTGACTCCGGAAGAAACAACCTGTCCGGCGTGCGGCGGAGAGCTCAGCGCGCTGGGCTGCGACGTGTCGGAACAGCTGGAGCTCATCAGCAGCGCCTTTAAGGTTATCGAAACGCAGCGGCCAAAACTTGCCTGCTGCAGCTGTGACCACATCGTACAGGCAGCCATGCCCTCAAAACCCATCGAGCGCAGCTATGCGGGGCCCGGCCTGCTGGCACGCATCGTCACGGCAAAGTACGCTGAGCACACGCCGCACTACCGCCAGTCGGAAATCTACCGCCGTCAGGGCGTGGAGCTGAGCCGGGCCACGCTGGGGCGCTGGTCCGGCGCGGTCAGCGAACTGCTGGAGCCGCTGTACGACCTGCTGCGCCAGTACGTGCTGATGCCGGGCAAGGTGCATACCGACGATATCCCGGTGCCGGTTCAGGAGCCGGGCAGCGGTAAAACCCGCACGGCCCGGCTGTGGGTGTACGTGCGGGATGACCGCAACGCCGGTTCGCAGCTGCCTCCTGCGGTATGGTTCGCCTACTCACCGGACCGGAAAAGTATCCACCCACAACAGCATCTTGCCGGGTACAGCGGCATCCTGCAGGCAGATGCATACGGGGGCTACAACGCCCTGTACGAAGACGGCCGCATCACGGAAGCGGCCTGTATGGCACACGCCCGGCGAAAAATCCACGACGTTCATGTCCGGACCCCGACCGGCATCACCACCGAAGCGCTCAGGCGCATCGGCGAACTGTACGCCATAGAGGCGGAAATAAGGGGAAGCACCGCAGGCGAACGGCTGGCGGCCAGGAGAGAGAAAACCATCCCGCTGATGCAGTCACTGTACGAATGGATACAGGTGCAGATGAATGTACTGTCGCGCCACTCGGATACGGCGAAGGCGTTCGCCTACATGCTGAAGCAGTGGGACGCGCTGAACCTGTACTGCCGCAACGGCTGGGCGGAAATCGACAACAACATCGCGGAGAACGCGCTGCGGGGCGTTGCTTTAGGCAGAAAAAACTGGTTATTTGCCGGTTCGGATACAGGCGGTGAGCGCGCAGCCGTGCTTTATTCGCTGATGGGCACCTGCCGGCTGAACGGCGTGGAGCCGGAGGCGTGGCTGCGTTACGTGCTGAGTCATATTCAGGACTGGCCGGTGAACCGGCTGCGTGACCTGCTGCCGTGGAAAGTCGCTCTCACCTCTGCCTGAATGTTAATACGGTCCTGATGTGATGCCTGCCGGTAGTCCGCAGTGGTAAAAAACGGCCTGTGCGTTAATGGGGCCGGTATGCCGTGCTTTCCGGCAGGCACGGCAGACAGGTTTAAGCACCACGTTTTTTCCACGGGCAGGTGCAGCCACAGATGACGGCCTCCGGAAGGCCGCCTGCCTGACATTTTCTTTGCTGAATTCCTAGCGCCCGGGACACCTCCAGCTCCATCAGGCGCAGGTCGTCAAACCACGCGCTGCCCTCATCGTGAGTCCACAGGCACTCTCTCAGTCTGGACCAGATATACAGCAGTTCGCTCTGTCCCGGGCGTTCACAACAGAGAACATCCAGAAAACAGAGCAGCGAAGCGCACTCCGTAAAGCCGTAGCGGGAAAGTCTTTTCCTGAGGCTGCGTCGGTTGATGTTGTCACCGGCCCGGGGATCGTCAGTGTAATTCGTGTCGTTCATTTCATTCGTCGGTTTAGTCCTGTCGCAGGTTTCCTGGCCAGCGTCAGGCACGTGGTGCATTGCGGGGTTCAGGTCCGCAGAATAAAGACTTGTCCCGGTTAATGAAACCGATGCATGGTTAAACCGCCGTTAACTTTCCGGAAGGTCAATGGCGGCCTCATCATCCTGCGCCGTCAAAAAATCAGGTTGTAAGGGCTTTAGTGCTGTGTCAGAAGGCCGCATCTGGGGGCGGCCGTTCCAGCGTTTTTCAATATAGTCCCTGAAGCTGGAAAAGAGTCGGGTCTGCTGCGCGCGGGGCCGCCATATCAGCCAGGCCGGCAGGTCAGGTATCTTCCAGTCCGTCAGAATCGTCTGCAGTTGCCCGTGCTGCAGATAGCCCGAAGCCAGCCATCCCGGCGTGGCAAGGCTTATTCCCTTCCCCTGAATCGCGAGGTTCAGCAGGGCAAACAGGTTGTTGGAGGAAATGCCCGAATCTGAATGCTTCTCAAGCAGGAAAGATTCCTCTCCCCGGGACAGCATAAGCGGCCCTGACAGTCCGTGGTGGTGCATGCCGAAAAGTTCATGGTTTTCCAGGTCGCGGGGGTGCGTGACGGACGGGCTGCGGCGCAGATAGTCAGGGCTGGCGCACAGAACCAGCTTCAGTGGGCTGAGTTTGCGGTGCACCAGGTCCTCACTTTCGATGCGTCCGCTGCGCAGAACCAGGTCATCGAGCTCAGGGGAGTCGCGGTTAAGGTCCGCGCGCTCCCGGGCGTCAAGGAAGACCTTAACGCCGGGGTGCGCCTGTGCGAAGTCATACACCCATTCGTTTGCCAGAAATTCACACACGATGGCAGGAGCAGTCAGCCTCACGGTGCCCCTGACTTCATTTTCTGGATTACGGACCTCCTCAAGCAGCAAATCAAAGGAGGTGGTGATATCACGGGCGTGCCTGAGGGCAGCCTCTCCCGCTTCCGTCAGGCTCATGCCGGCATGTGTGCGGGTAAAAAGCGTGACGTCCAGATACCGCTCAAGCCGGCTGACCGCCTTACTGGCGGCCGGCGTACTGATGTCAAGCTGCCGGGCCACTTCCGAAAGGCTGCCCGATTCGGCGGTGCGGATAAAAATCAGCCAGTCCCGCATTCCGCGGTTGTTGTCTCTGTCCATTTTCTTCTCTTGTTCATACAAAGCCGCAACGGGCGGCATGCGGGTCTGGGTGTAGGTGGCTGCAGATATTTTAGCCTGCCGGCAGCCTTGCTGCCACTGAGCGTTTCAGAAACGTTAACGGGATATTAACCACAGGCGTGCTTTGGTGCCAACCTCAGATTTATATCATGCCCGCCCTCAGACCGGCAGCACCGCCAGGCTGCCGCGCCCGCGGCTGTGTCCTGAAAGTTAACGCTGATGTAACTTTCAGGTGGTTTCGTGATGGCCATCACATATTTATTATGCGCGTCCTCAGTTAACTCCCCTGCAACGCACGGGCTCACAGATGGACGGAAAAATGATGAAATCCAATACCGGAAAATACGCCGCGCTGCTGGCCGGGGCGCTGCTCACCCTGAGCGTGGACAGCCACGCCACGCCGCAGACGGAAACCATGACAAACACCTTTCGCGTAACGCTCGGGGCTACCCGGGTCGTCTATCCGGAAAGGGCGTCCGGTGCGCAGCTGTCGGTGTCTAACCCGCAGGGCTATCCCGTCCTGGTGCAGTCGTCCGTGACCGGGCAGGACCGAAAGTCTCCGGCTCCGTTTCTGGTGACGCCGCCGCTGTTCCGGCTTGAGGCCGGTCAGCAGAGCCGCCTGCGCATCATCCGCACCGGCGGCAGCCTTCCCGGGGACCGCGAGAGCCTGTTCTGGCTGTGCGTGAAGGCGGTACCGCCGTCCGGGGATGACAGGGACGGAGGGACGGATAAGGTCTCTCTCTCCGTCAACATGGCCATCAGCACGTGCGACAAGCTGCTGTACCGCCCGGCCGGCCTGAAGGGTGACCCGGAAGAGGGCGCCGGCTTGCTGCGCTGGACCCGCGAGGGAGCCACGCTGCGGGTCAGCAACCCCACGCCGTTTTACATGAACCTGAAGGCCGTCAGCGTGGACGGAAAGCCCGCCGGCGGCCTGACCTACGTGCCGCCGCAGGGCTCTGCTTCCCTGACGCTACCCCCGGGTGCGGGCGGCGTGGTTTCCTGGACCGTGATTAACGACCAGGGCGGTGAAAGCCGGCGCTTCCGGATGAACCTCAGTTAATTTTTCAGTCAGCCGCAGACCTTCCGGGAGGAGCCATGCGACGTTTTGCTGCCCTCGGCCTGTCTGTGGCCTGTTTCACCGCAGTGGCCAGCGCTCGGGATTATCAATTTGACGCCGCCCTCCTCGGCGGCGGGGTGAAGCAGGCGGACCTTGCTTTGCTTGAGCAGGGTCTGCAGCAGCCCGGCACCTACCGGCTGGATGTACTGCTCAACGGCGAGCAGGTGGACAGCCGGGACATCACGCTGCGGCTGGTCAGCCGATCAGACGGCGCCCGCGAACTGCAGCCCTGCCTGAGCACGGCACAGCTGCTGCGCTGGGGCGTGAAGGTGGATGCCTTTCCGGGGCTGACACAGGCAGGAGGCAGCGCCACCTGCGTCAGGCTGGCGGCCATTCCGCAGGTGGCAGTCACGGCAGACGTGGTCGCTCTGCAGCTGCGCCTGGACATCCCCCAGGCTGCCCTGCAGCCGCATTACGGCGGTCTGGCCCCCGAGGCGCTGCGCGATGACGGCATCACCGCCTTTCTGATGAACTACAGCGCCGGCACCTCCCGTACGGACGGAGGCGGTGCAGTGCAGTCTTCATCCTGGGCGCAACTGCAGCCGGGCCTTAACGCCGGCCCATGGCGGGTCCGGAGCCGCTGGAGCTGGCAGAGCGGCGGACAGTGGCAGCGGGCGTACAGCTACGCCGTGCGCGGGCTGAGCCGTTTAAAAAGTCGCCTGTCGCTGGGTGAGAGGACCACGCCGGGCGACGTGTTTGACGGGGTGCCCTTTACCGGAGTGATGCTGGCGACCGACGAGGACATGATACCGGCCGGCGAGCGGAGTTTTACGCCCGCGGTCAGCGGCGTGGCGCGCACGCGGGCCCGGATTGAGGTGCGCCAGAACGGCTACCTGCTGAAAACTCTGCAGGTGGCTCCGGGGCCTTTTGATATTCAGGACCTGCCCGCCGGCAGCGGCGGGGGCGACCTGCAGGTGACGGTGCATGAGGCCGACGGCCACAGTCAGTTCTTTACGGTACCCTGGCAGACCCCGGCCGTGGCGCTTCACGCAGGCTACCTGAAGTACAGTCTGGCCGGCGGGCGCTACCGGCCCGCCGGTGCAGGAGCGGTCGCCGCCCCGCTGGCGCAGAGCACGGCCATGTACGGCCTGCCGCACGGACTCACTGTATACGGTGGTTTTCAGGCGGCGGCGCGCTACAGCAGTCTTTCGCTCGGGCTGGGCGTTTCGCTGGGCCGGTGGGGAGCCGTCTCCGCCGACACGACAACCGCGCGAAGTGAACTCACGGACGGCTGCAGGGAAACAGGGGCATCCTGGCGGATGCGATACAGCAGCCGCCTGGCAGCCACGGGAACCGGTTTTTCTCTGACAAGCACGCAGTACGCCTCACCCGGCTACCGTACGCTCACTGAGGCGCTGAATGTCCGGCAGAAGGGCGATGACCGCTATCAGGCCGTGCGGGGTCGCCAGCTGCGCGGGCGGAGTACCCTTTCGCTGAGTCAGTCGCTGGGGGCATCGGGCAGCCTCGGGCTGAACCTGACCCGGACCCGCTGGCGGAACGGTAAAGGCGATGATACCGGATACGGCGCCAGCTGGAGCACGTCGCTGCGTGGCGTATCCGTCTCGGTGAACTGGCAGCAGAACCGGCTCCGTTCAGGCTGCCGGGACAGCACCCTGAACCTGTGGCTGAGCGTCCCGCTTGGCGGCAGCACGAACGCCAGCTGGAGCCTGTCCGCGCCGTCCCGCGGCCCCCGGACGCAGGAAGCCGGACTCAACGGCCACAGCATGGACAACAGGCTGAACTGGGACGTCCGTGAGCGCTATCTCACTGGTGTACCAGCCGCACAGCGCAGCAGCAGTACCCTGCACCTGGGCTGGAGCGGCACCTACGGGCAGGCGGAAGCCGATTACGGCTACAGCCCCTCGGGAAGGAACGCGGGAGTGGGCGTGTCAGGCGGCGTGATTGTGCACCGCCACGGGGTCACACTGAGCCAGCCCCTGAGCGAGACGGTGGCGCTGGTGAGCGCGCCAGGCGCGGCGGGCGTGAACGTCAGCGGATGGCCGGGCGTCAGAACAGACCGGGGCGGATATACGGCGGTATCCGGCCTGAGCAGCTACCGTGAGAACACGGTCAGCCTGGACCCGACCGGCCTGCCTGACGACGCGGAAGTTACGCAGACTGACGTGAGGGTGGTCCCCACGTCCGGCGCGGTGGTGATGGCGAAGTTTTCCACCCGCACCGGCGCCCGGGCCCTGATGACGCTGCACCACCCTGACGGCTCGCCCGTGGCGTTTGCGTCGCCGGTCAGCGCGGAGGGCGTGGACGGCAGCGCGGGCATGGCAGGGGCCGGCGGGCAGGCCTACCTCACCGGACTGCCGGCAAAGGGCATCCTGCGCGTGCGCGAGGGCGCCGTTAGCTGCCGGGTCAGCTACCGCCTGCCGGCAGAGATGAGCGGGGCAGGGCTGTACGTGCTCAGCGCCGTCTGCCGGTGAATGACAGAAACATTCAGGAAAACGGAGGGCAGCATGGCTTACGACAGAAAAATATCCATATGGTCCGCGCTGCTGGCGGGTCTGATGCTGACAGGCCTCTGCGCCAGCGGCGCGGAAAATCCCGGCCTGCAGCTCAGGGCCGCCCCCGGCCTGCAGGCCGGGCCGGTACGTGACGGCACGCTGCTGATAGCAGGTCGCGTCAGCAGCAATGCACCCCACTCCGGGTTCCGGCTGCGCTGCGAAGCTGAAGCGGAGCCCGGTCATCCCGGGCGCTGTACGCTGGCCGGGCAGCGCGACCCCGGCCACCGGCTGCGGGTGCGACTGAGCGGCCCCGGCTGGCAAGCCGGAGCGGCGGGCGACGGCACCATGATGGTGTACACCACAGACGGCAGCACCGCCTTCCGCCTGGAAGCCGACGGTGACCAGCACGTGGAAGCAGACACCTGGACGGTAGCACTCAGCGCGTCCGTCATGAATTAATCCGGCTACGGGCCGGGAAAACCGCCGCGTCGCAGGGCGCGGCACACAACATATGATGAAATAACAACCAGGAGAAAGACCTTATGAAAATACGTTTACTGACCGCACTCATCACCACCGCCTGTCTCAGCCAGGCAGCATCCGCTGATGACCTGACCTCCGGCAGCATAACCAACCAGACCACGGCGACCGCCGACGTGGAGTTTAATCAGCCGGTTACGCTTGTGAACACGCTCACGCCGGTAAACGGAATAAAGGCGGGTGCAGCGAGCGGTGCTAATAATCCTGTCGAAATTGCCACTGGAAAACTGGCGATTAAAGAGGCCGGCGTCACTGCGCAACTGGCTTTAAAATCGGCTGGCGCAGATCAGGTACCGTTGATTACTTATGCTAAAGGGCATCAGGGTGAGCCGGCATACGCATTAACTTATCAACCTGCCATCATCGACGTAAGTCCAAATCAAGCAGGTCCAAGCGGATACAATTTTTTTACTGCCAGTGATGGTGTTTATACTGTAACCACCGAAAAAGAGAGTGAGTTGACCTATAGTGTTTTGGGGCTGGGGAGCGGTAATGCATTACCCGGTGCCGGGACGTACACCATCAGCATGACCGGCGCGGTGTACAACCCGTAAGGACGTACCGCGTATAAAGGGCCGTCCGCGCGGCGGTCCTCTTAAGCTGACGGAGAAAGGTAAAAAGGAACGCTGATGGACGACCTTTTTCTCAACCGGGTCATGCCCCGTACTGCCGACATGGCTGCCAGGTTATCCCACTACGGTTTCACCGAATGCAGCACTCTGCGGCATTTTCTGCTGAACGTCTGCGGAGAGTATCCGGACCCCTGCGCGCTGCTGTATATCCGAGGTATGCTGCGGACGTGCCTGAGCCGGCACGACGACGGCGGGCAGTGGTTTGCTGACCTGCGGGCTATGGAGCAACAGGTCTCCCGTGCAATGTTAGGCGGATACTCCGGGGGGGGCACATTTTCTGTCAGGGAGTAAGATTCACGCGCCACGGCAGGAGGTTGCATAGCCGGTTCACCGTCCAGACAAAGCGGTCCCTCTCGAGGCGTTTGGTGAACAGGCACAGGCCGTCAGCATCGCCCCAAAGGATTCTCACCATGTCGCCGCGCCGGCCCCGGAAGATAAACAGGTGGCCGCCGAACGGGTCAGCACGCAGCGTGTTCTGCACCTTTGCGGCCAGCCTGTTGAAGCTGCAGCGCATGTCGGTCACGCTGGCAACCAGCCAGATGTGGGCGCCCGCCGGAAAGCTAATCATGATTCCCCCTCACAGAGTTCACTGACCAGCAGCCGCAACAGCTCCGGCGTCACGGGGTCGATCAGGCTCAGGCTGCCGCCCGGCAGAGTCAGCTTACAGCTGATGATGGGGGCGAATCTGGCCCCCACTGCTCTGCCTGACCGGAACGGGAAAAGGCTCAACCGTAACTGATATCACCCCGGCGCGCGTGGCAGGGTCCAGCAGTCCTTGACGGTGCAGATTGCGCCAGTTGAACACAAGGTTATCGTCGACGCCGTGTTCCCGGGCCAGCTGCGCCACACTTGCGTCCGGCTGCAGGCTCAGCTCCGCCATGCGGATTTTGAACTCCAGCGGCCAGTCCGGACGCCGCTTTTTAACGGGCAGATTCGTTTCAAGATTGAAGGCGCAAAGCTCTACCTCAAGCCGTTCCGGCGTCTAGCCTTCGGGTAGCGGCCATTCAATAACCGTATGGCGAAAACGCTTAAACATTTTATGCCTAGCGGAATAGCTGACTTTCAGTTGCTCAGCGATTTCACAGTAGGTCAGGGAGTCGTTAAACCGCAGGCTGAGTTCAGTGGTGATCCAGGGTCGACTGGTTTAAAGCGTGTTTCTGTCCACGGTAATGTCCGTGTTCGCGAAAGTGTCCATGGTGTGAAATACGAGCAGAAATGGAAGACGGTCTGGATGAGACGCTTACCAGCGAACTGAGAACGGGATCATATATCGCTTTTCTGAATTGAATATCAATGCTAATAAATAGCATATAAATTCACTAAACAGAGGTTAAGTATGTCAGTTATCCGCCCCGTTGCTGCTCAGTTTGAGGCGTACAATGCCCATGATATCGACGCTTTCATGGCCTGCTTTGCTGATGATTTTAAGGGCTACCGGATGCCTGCTGAAACGCCCTCAACTCAGGGTAAACCGGCGCTGCGTGATTTCTACATCAACAACCGTTTCAACAATCCCGCCCTCCGGGCGGAACTGATCTCAAGAACGGTGCTGGGGAATAAAGTGTTTGATCATGAATTTATTCACGGCCTTTCACCCTCGCCTCTTGAAAGCATCGCCGTTTTTGAAATCACCGATGGCCTCATCTCAACGGCCTGGTTCTATTTCCCCTGATACCCTGCACGCTGCCGGAATAAGCAGAACGGCAGGAAGCGCGCCGCCAGGCGCGTCTTCTGACGTTCTGCCGCCGCAGGCGCAGGGTTTGGGCGGACTGACAGGCGGCCGTAACCGCCTGAACGTTGCTGATTATCCCCTGCCGTCCTGCTTAATGAAGCGGCCGCCGATGTAGACGGCACACTGGCAGGTCATGAAATGGCAGATTTCATCCACGACTTCCTCCGTCCTGAGTTCTCTCAGTCCACTGCTGCGGCGGTGCTCGTTAATCAGCGCCCTGTACTGGCGAAGAATGTTGCGGGTTTGCGGTGACAGTTTCATTTTCTCTCCTTACCTGTTTAAAGCCACTCTCGCCTGGGCGACGGCCTGCAAAATCGGGTCGGGGTCGTCCTCTCCTCCGGTCTGGACTAAGCGCCCTGCGGCCTCGATCAGCATCTGAAGGCTTCTGGCGTCAAGGCTGACTTCGCGCACCTGATGCATCGCCCGAATGTTGCTGAGATGCTCCCATACGGTCTGTCTGTTGATACCGTGCTCAATGTAGTCCTCATCCTGTGAGATGCGTCTGAGCACCTCGACAGACTCCTGTTCGGTAATGCCCATGTCTTCGCTACAGACTTCCACATCTTCAATTGTCCACACCAGAACGGTCAGGGTGCAGCCAGGGATATAAGTTTCCAGCAGCCAGGCGCAGACTTCATTTACGGTGCCATGCATGTTTTTTTCTCCTGTCTGGGGCGGCCCGCCGCCCCGTGGGTTATCAGTCAAGGGCGCAGAAAATCGCGGCGGCTTCGGGATGAATTTGTACAAATGCGGTCAGCTGGCGGTAGCGACAGCAGAAATGCGCGCACAGTTCCTCGTCGTCGTGGCGGTCGTAGAGCCAGCTGCGGTGATTCAGTACCAGCGCCGTGATGATGATCCCCGCCGCGTCCGAACTGATTTCAAGGTCAGTCCAGACGTGGGGGCTGGAAAACTGCCAGCGTTCTTCTCCGACGGGCTTCATGTAGCCGCCGCCGTGGGGCACGCCTGGCACCCGTACAAAGTCCCACACCGCCCCGTCATAGTTGGCCAGGTAGCGGTCGGCGTAGAGGTAAACGTTGTTTTCGGCCCGCATGAAGTCGTGGCCAAACAGCGCAGGCAGAAAATGCAGCCTTTCAGAATCAGCCAGCACGGACGCTGGCGGGTAAACCTGGAATTGTGTGTTCATCAGATATCTCCGCAGTCAGAGGGAATTACCGTTACGGCCTGTGCCGTGCCTGAATGACAGCCCGACGAAAAGCGGAGTGATCAGGAGCGACGACGAGGCCGCAGCGCAAGCGAGCGGAGACGTGATTACGCACGGCGCTGACGCGAATATTGAGCGGAAGCGCGACGGAAGTAAGCCCGGCGGAGGGAGTGCGAACGGGGGAGGAGTCGAGCGGAGCGGTCTCTTGATCACGCAGCGGTCGGGCTAGAGTGAAGGCACGGCACCGGCCGCAGACCGCACGGACCGGGTTTTCTGCCCTGTCCCGCCGGATGGCGGAATAAAGCGGCGCGAAGCAACCTCCTCATCCCCTGTTGTCCACAGCCCGGTGCATAAACCGGCCGGAACCCTGTGGACAAAAGCGCCGCGGCGGCAGTACCAGCGAACTGAAAAGGAGTGGTCACTTAATAACCACTCCGGCATCTTAATTCAGGTGACTGCGCATCAGGGCGGCACGCCGGTAAAGGTCAAGGAGCTGTAAATCAATGTCCTCAATCAGAATCCCCGCCATTTTCTGCGCCGGCGAGGCACCGCGGTAAAGGTTTCACTTTGCCATGTCCCGCAGCCGCCGGTGAAACTCGTAAATTGATTCCTCCAGGTCGTTCACGTCGTCGGTGAGCTGAGTGAGTTCTGTATTCAGGGTCTGGTCTGTCATGGTGCTGTCCCTGTTTCTGGTTAAAGGGGTAAATCAGGCGGCCCGGGCGGCGCGCAGTTCGCCGATGCGCTTAAGGCCGGCGGCGTTGTACTGCTCCAGCAGTTCGATTCCAATCCAGCGCCGCCCGCACTGGTCCGCGGCGACGCAGGTCGAACCTGAGCCGGCAAACGGGTCTAACACGAGGTCGCCGGGCCTGGTGAAGGCCTCGATAAGCGGCTGCAACACACTTACCGGCTTTTCCGTCGGATGGTGGCGGTTGCCCGTGGCTGCCATGTAAGGGCGATCTTACCTCTGCAGATTTGACCTGACGGATTATGGCACAATGTTGGATCTAATCTGACTGGCTGCTCTGTGCCAGGAGCGGACGTTGCTAACGTCTATCAGCATCAATCTGTGGGGAGCAGGTCAAAAGCCTGACAACGCCAGCGGACAACTGACCTGTAAGGGCGTCTGACTGCCCTGACTGGTAGAAATGGATGTGCAGGTAGTTTGACATGAATGCCCATAACGAAGTTGCTAAAAGATAGCGTTGCCTGATAGCTCAGAAACGGGAAAGGGGAAATCAGAGCGGCGCGTCATTATACTAAAAGAGGCCAGCATTCATATCTGGCCTCTGTCAAACATTACACTCTGAAAGTTTCCACAATCGCCTGAAGCGCATGCGCCTGATCGGACAAGCCATGAGATGCGGTGGAGGATTCCTGAACCAGCGCCGCGTTATTCTGCGTCACGCCATCCATCTGACTGACAGCGATGCTGACCTGCGAAATGCCCTGCATCTGCTCAGAGGAGGCCAGCGAAATTTCATCCATGGCGGTCGCCAGCGAGCCGACCATACCGACAATCTTCAGAATACTTTCGCCCGTTCCCTGCGCAACGCCAACGCCGCCTTCCACCTGAGCGACGGCCTGCTCAATAAGCTGCTTAATGTCACGTGCCGCCGTCGCACTGCGCTGTGCCAGCGTTCTGACTTCACCGGCAACGACCGCAAAACCCCGGCCATCTTCACCGGCACGTGCGGCTTCGACGGCGGCATTAAGTGCCAGAATATTGGTCTGGAAGGCGATGCTTTCAATCACGGCGATGATGTCGCGAACCTTCAGCGCACTGGCCGAAATAGTATGCATGGTGTCTGACATCTGCTGCACGTCGGTTTCACCCTTACGCGCCAACAACGCCGTCTCGCGGGCAGACGCTGCGGTCTTCTGCGCACTGGCCGCATTATTTTTCACTGTTGTGGTCAGTTCTTCCATGCTGGCAGCCGTTTCCTGCAATGCAGCGGCCTGCTGTTCGGTGCGGGAAGACAGTTCGGTATTACCGCGTGAGATTTCATCCGCCGCCAGAGAGACGGAGGCGGATGAGGCTTTGATCTGCGAGACAAGGTCGCGCAGGTTATCCTGCATGCCCGCCAGCGAAGCCATGAGGCTGACAGAGTCATCGCGCCGGAGCTTAACTGGCGTACTCAGATCGCCAGCGGCAATGGCAGCGGCCAGCGCCTGGGCCTGGGCTGGTTCCGCGCCCAACTGTTTCTTGATGCGGCGCGTAATCAGCCAGCTCATTACAAAGCCCAGGGCGATAAACACCACAGTAAGTACGCTCAGCGACACAAATACGCCGGCGAGGCCCGCTTCCGTTTTC
This sequence comes from Allium fistulosum, assembly GCA_030737815.1. NCBI lineage: Eukaryota > Viridiplantae > Streptophyta > Magnoliopsida > Asparagales > Amaryllidaceae > Allium > Allium fistulosum. Next base: position 509,872 of record JASFAW010000009.1, on the reverse strand, counting down.
ATGGCCGTGCCGCCGGTAACGCGATCCTGATAAGCCACCATATCGCTGACGGCTGCACGGTAGTTCGCCAGATCCGTCAGGACTGCTTTATCAAGATGCTCATGAACGAAATTGCTGTCCTGTTGCAAGGCACGCGTAGCACTTGCCTTGAAAGGCGGTGACGACGTTTCGATTTTTTTCAAAAATGCGGAGGCTTCATCTACTTCGCTGAGATTAATACCGGGAATAGTGCGCGCGCCGTTAATCAGCGTCCGGAAGTGGGCGGTGGTGTCATCACTGTTTTGCTGTAATGTCGCAAATTTTGCAGCGATATCCTTTACGGATGTGTTCTTGTCACCCGAGGATGCCGCCAGGAGCAGCGTGGTTTGTTGTGCAACGTTGTTCTTAATGGTCTGTAAGGTGCGCAGGTCGTTCAGCCGGGCCACCGTCAGCTTCTGCTGATCTCTGACCGTGCTGAGCTTGATACCGGCGAAAAGGGTAATACATACTCCAAGCATGATGACGGTCAGGAAAGCCGTGTTAAGCATCATGTTGAGTGACAATTTTCCTGGTCTGAACATAAGGATCTCCGTAATAATCGTTTCTGCTAATGCAGCAAGAGAATTATCGGCAGGGCCACACAGACAAGGAATAATTTACATAACCGCCCTCATCCTATTCTCCCTGAAAGTCCAGCTTTCCGGAAACGAACAAAAAAACGTAAACGGTCGTTTTTTTGGAATTCCCAGACGGCCTCCGGCCTCGACCCGGGATAAATTCTCGTCGAAGTGCAGATGCAGTGCTTCAAGAAGCCAGATCCAGTGTTTCATACGCTAATGTCCATTATAAATGATGGATGTTATTGTCACGGAACCGGAGGGAAATGGACCGGCGGTCTATATGAGGCGCTTACCCTTAAATTCACGTACCGTCATTTCTTTCATGTCGTTGTCCGGCGGGGATTACGCCTTCACTGCCAGGCTATAACCGCATGCGCGTCGCCGTCCAGCGTTTCCCACGCCCGTCTGCTGAGGCCTGTGGCCAGCCACAGGTCGTGCAGCCGGACGCAGGTTTCCTCAGTCAGTTCCACTCAGTCACACAACTGCGTGAGCCACTGCGTAAACGCGGCGTTCTCCGGGGTGTTTTCCCCCCACCCCGCCGCCGTCAGCGCCAGATAAGGCGCATACGTGTCGTCCGTCACCGGACGCAGCAGTAAGGCGCAGCCTGCCAGAAACAGCTGGATACCCTGCGCTTCCGCCCGCGCGTAGAGAGGGCGCACCTCTCCCCGCATCAGCGCCCGCACCTTACTCACGTTCTTCGCAAGGCCGGTCAAACGCAGCCTGTTTGCACACCAGTTCGGCATGATTCTCTCCTCAGTCAGTGGTTGCACGACCTCACCTGCACCGTGCCGCAACAGCAGCCGGGCGAAAAGCGGAGCAGTCACGGGCGGACGCGCAAGCCGCACGCGCCGCCGGAGCGGACTGAATGTCTCGCGCACAGCGGGGAACGGATGAGTGAACGGGCGCCAGCGTCCCTTGACTGCGCAGCGGCCCGGCTAACGTGAAGGCACAGTGCAGGCCCTGAAAAAAGAAAGGGAAGTACTTCAGAGGGAATCGGAGAAGTCCGGCGTCAGGTGAAGCCGGAGCGCCGGTCAGAAGCGGAGCGCAGCGACGTCCGCAACACCCTGTTTTGCCTGCTCTGAATGGGGCATCGCAACATTTGGTAAAGAAAAAGGAAATAGAGAAAGCGGAACGGTATGCCGATAGTAACCTACTGTAATAGATCAAAAAACACGCAGCAATCACACAACTACAAGAGACACAGCATGAAATTATCTACCCGTCTTGCCACAGGTTTTGGCCTGGTAATACTCCTTTCCGTCATCTGTACCGCGACGGCTATGCAGGCTCTGTATAAAGCCCGCAAGAGCATGGATGAAGTCGTTAACGTCAAGATGAAAAAGAGCAACCTTGCCCAGGATATGCTGGGCGACATCAAGGACATGGCCAGTGCAGTAAGAACCATCGGGCTGCTCAGCGAACCTGCGGACATGAAAAACGCCGATGAAAAAATGCAGAAAAGCAAAGCAGGTTTTATCGCCGACTACCTGGCACTCAACGAGCTTCTTAAAACTGACCCAACCGCTGAGGGAGTGTCAGCGATGAAAAGGCTGACTGAAACCAAAGACAAATTCTTCAGTGTTTTTGAACATGCCCGGCAGCTCGGGCTGGCCAACCAGGACAAGGCATTCATTGAGTACCTGAGAACAGAGGTCCGTCCGGTACAGTTCACCATGACTGACGCCCTGGCAGACCTGACGAATATTCAGAAGAAAAACAGTCGGGCCGCCGTGGAGCAGAACAGCGCTTCAACGGCGCGGGCTACCCTGATTCTGATGCTGCTTGCTGGCGCATCAGTGCTCATTGCAGTCGCTGCGTGCGTGGCCGTTATCCGAATGCTCACACGCCAGCTGGGCTGCGAGCCCGCACAGGCGCAGGCCCTGGCCGCCACCATCGCCGCCGGCGACCTGACCACCGCCGTACAGCTGCGCCGCAACGACACAACCAGCCTGCTTGCCTCGCTTGATAACATGCAGGCGAACCTGCGCGGTCTGGTGTCGCAGATTAAGGATTCCTCCGCATCCGTTGCCCTGGCCGCCGATGAAATCGCCCGAGGCAACACCGAACTGTCGTCCCGCACCGAAGAGCAGGCCGCCGCGCTGCAGGAAACGGCCGCCAGCATGGAGCAACTGACCGCCACGGTGAAGAGCAACACCGCGGGTGCACAGCAGACCGCTGAGTCCGCCCGCGAGACCGCGCGGACGGTGGATGGCGACAAGGAAAAGGTGCACCACATGACCGAGACCATGCACAGCATCCAGGAAAGTGCCCTGAAGGTCCGGGACATCACGTCGGTGATTGAAGGCATCGCATTCCAGACCAACATTCTGGCGCTCAACGCCGCGGTAGAGGCTGCACGTGCCGGTGAAGAGGGCCGCGGCTTTGCCGTGGTGGCCGGCGAGGTCCGTACTCTGGCGCAGCGCAGCGCCACGGCCGCAAAGGACATCAAGGCGCTGATTGAACAGGCCGTCGCTCAGGTGGAAAGCGGCGTGGAGGTCGCGTCGGGGACCGGACAGAGCATCCTGAAGATTGTCGGCATGGTCGGCGAACTGGCCGACTCCATGGACACGATTGCCCTGGCCTCGTCGGAGCAGATGCAGGGGATTTCCCAGGTGAGCGTGGCCGTGAGTCAGATGGACGGCGTGACGCAGAACAACGCGGCGCTGGTCGAGGAGTCGTCCTCCGCTTCGCAGTCACTGTCTGAGCAGGCGCATGCGCTGAGAGGTATGGTGGAGGCATTCCGTGTCTGATGATAACCAGCCTGGTTATGACGAGCGACTGATAACGTCCGTCAGGTCGATGAAAGCGGATCTGGACGCGATTTACACGCAGCTGAGGGACGGTACCTATGCTGACCCGGATACTTTCGTCAACAACTGGGCGCATCTGATAGACCGGGTCAACAAAATGACGCCGGTACTCAGTGAGCCCGGCGTCATGGAGGTGCTGCTGCGTACGGACGTGATGGCTGCGGCAGAGCTGCTGGCCATGACGCATGCCTAGGCATCATTGAGAACTTTATGCGGTGCCTAGAGCATCAGACCACAGAGAGAAGCCTTAAACCGCGATAAAATCTGACCTTACCTGACAATTGCATGTCACAAAGCGCGGGTTTACTGTGTGTCGCTGTGATGTGTTCGTTGTCAGAAAGATGTCCTCGCCTCCGGGCAGGCCCGTCGCCTTCGTGCTGACGGGCTTTTTTTGCCAGAATACTGCCCGTGTCCGGGATGAGTAGCCAGTAAACTGCTCATCAGCCCCCTGAAAATCGCAACAGGGCCGGTTTTTTTTCCGCACAGCCCCCCTTTTTTACCCCGGCTAAAAGATATCCACCGGTTCATCTGGCGCGGGTACATACCCGTCCGTAAGGCCCGTCTTTATCTGTGATTTTCACCCATATCTGCGCTCCAGAAACACACAAAGTTTCTGGTTGAGCCTGTCGTTGAATGTTAAATTTCCCGAATCTAACCGGATTAAGACAAGGAACTGACGATGTTAAAGGCGCTTGTGACAGGAAAATTAAGTCTGGCGAAAACATTCTGGGGATGGGGATTCGGCGGAACCGCGCTGATTGTGGCCATCAGCAAGGCAGGTGCATATGCAGGGCATTACTGGGTGATCCCGGTGAGTCATGTTTTGCAGGCCCTGCTTTCCCTGGCGGTGCTGTCCGGCCTGACGTTCATCCTTAAGGAGAAGCACTCCTTTCTGGGTGCCTTACTCGGCGGCATCGCTTTTGCCATTTTTCTGGCGCACTTCATCCTGAGCGCAATATTTGCCGTGCGCTTTTCGTCAGTGATTTTTTTCTGATTACCGGCAGGCTTTAAAATGAGATGGAATGCTTCAGCTAAAAAACCTGCACAGTGTATCTGTGCCAGATGACATTCAGGACCGGCGTCTTACCCCGGTCCTCTCAGGAGGGGGCTGCAGGTGAAGCCGGTAACGCCCTCTTACAGACTGACAAATTTTTTGAGTACCACTGCACGGTACGTTGTTTATCATGAATGTGCTGTGAGTTTCCAGAAGCCTCATAAGAGTAGTCACTTGTCCTTCCTGCCCGGTTGCCCGGGCTTTTTTAATGACCCTGACTGAGTTTCCTGAGTTCCGACATCGCCTGACGGACCATCCAGAAGCCGGGCGAGTAAAACACGCGCCCCAGCTTTTCTGCCACGGCAGGAGTGACAGTCAGCACGTCCCGCAGAATAAGCCTGACCTCATGCTCCTTCAGCCTGGAACGCCGGCAGAATTTGTCCACGCTCATGTCGTATTCGGCCAGCAGGGACGCTAGTAAACGGCCAACTGATTCATTCTCATCCATAAAACCCTCCTCCGTCTGTGGCTTTCCCGGAAGATAAAACACCCGGCCGTCCTGTTCAAGGCTCAGACAGCCCGATAATTCTGAACTTAAAACGTGAGCCGGCAACGCTCGCCGCAGAACACGGCTGAGGCGTACCGCAGCGCAGCGAGGAACGAACAGCCGTGTTGAGAAAGCGTAATTTCACTTATGTCAGCAACGACTGCTTACGCGCTCCCCTGACTGAAACTGCCCGACAAAAAAATAATTAGCCTGCTCAGTAACATAGGCATCCCTTTGACAGAGTACCGTTTCGTTCCTCTTGCCATGCGTCTCTGGCTCAACAATACTGTTTTTATATACAGTATTATTTATGGAGGAAATTTACCATGTCAGACTCACTCACAACCGCCCCGGCCTCAGGCCATGCAGCCCGTAGAGCGGCACCATGAAAGCGACATCCTCTCACGGCGGCCTGGCGATATTCAGGCCTGCCGATATCCGCCCCGTCATGCGCATCCCGCTGTTTGTTGAACGCTGCGCGGCCGGTTTCCCATCCCCTGCAACCGATTATGTCGAGTCCGAACTGGATCTGAACGAGCTCTGCATCACCCACCGGGCCGCCACGTTTTTTGTGCCCGCCAGCGGCAGCAGTATGGAAGACCTCGGACTGTACGACGGCGACGTGATGGTCGTCGATCGTGCGAAAGAAGCCAGCCACGGTGACATCGTCATCGCGGAGGTTGGCGGGGAGTTCACCGTCAAGCGCCTGCAGCTGCACCCACAGATTGCCCTGCGCCCGATGAACCCGGCCTATCAGGTGATATACCCCGAGGAGCTGCACCTGCTGGGCGTGGCCACCTGGTTTTTCCACAATACCGAGGCGCGCCGGAGGTAACCATGCCGATGTTTGGTCTGGCTGATGTCAACAGCCTCTATGCGTCCTGTGAGGCCCTTTTCCGGCCAGATTTGCGGGGAAAACCCGTTGTCGTCCTTTCGAACAACGATGGCTGCGTCATAGCAAGAAGCAAAGCGGCTAAAGCCCTGGGCATAAAAATGGGGGTGCCGTGGTTTCAGTTAAAAGCGCTGGATTTTCCTGAAAAGGTTCACATTTTCAGCTCAAACTACGCCTTATAGTAAGTTAAGTTGAATGCAACATTGAGCGTATAAACTTTGAACAGCAACGCTGACCTCAGAGGTAAACGTAATGACCATTTCACTAAACGACAGTGCCGTTTTACTGGCGGAACGCTGGCTGAAGCTGCTGTCCGACCTGGGGAGGGCACCGGCCAACCTGACCGCCTACCGCGCAGCCCTCAGCCACTATTTTGCGTTCTGCAGCCGGAACAATATTGAACCTGAAAAGGCCAGGTTTGATGACATGGCTGCCTATATCCGTCCTCAGTTACCCGGTATGCCTTTCCCGGCCGCCAGCGCCACGCTCCAGCTGCGCCTGTCGGCTGTCCGTCTCTGGTACGACTTCCTGATGTATCTTGACCTGTGTACGGTCAATCCGCTGCCCCGTTCCGGCTCGCCGGGCATGCTGTGTTCCGGCCGGGGGCTGGTCCCGCGCATCGTAAGGCTGCCTCGCATTCCTGACGATGCACAGTGGCAGCTTTTTCTGGCTCATGCCGCGGATTCTCCGCTTCGTGACCGGCTGATGCTGGCGTTAACCTACTGTGGTGCGCTGCGACGCTCTGAAGTCACCGCGCTGAGTACTGATGACCTTGACTTTGCCCATCGCCTCATCCGCGTCCGGGCTGAAACTACCAAGAACCGTCATGAACGGATCGTCTGTTACAGTCCTGCCCTGGCGCCAGTGCTGGCGGCTCATCTTTTACAGATGAAGCGGTCGGGGATGGTAAAAGGAGCCCTGTTCCGCTCTCAGTCCGATCGTAATCAGGGGGCACCGCTCTCTTACTGGACCTGGAGCAAAATGGTACGGAAATGGGCGCTTGAGTCAGGGCTGCCCGACATCTCAACCCATACTTTCCGCCACCTGCGGCTGACGCATCTGGCCCGTGCGGGCTGGAAACTGCACGAACTTGCTACCTACGCAGGCCACCGCGATCCGCGCACCACTCAGATTTATATTCACCTTTCCGGCAGGGATCTTGCCGCCCGGATGGCAGGAGCAATTGAAACGGCAGATATCAGGATGCGAACCTCATTTTCGGCTTGGAGGAATAAGAATGTTACCGTCGCAACTACCGGAGAATGTGTGGGCTCCCTTCGACCTCTCCGCGTACAGGCTTGATGCTTTACTGACTGAGGCTGAAAAGGCCGCACTGGCCACCTCCCACAGCCGGGGCAGACTGCTGCGGATGAAACCTGCTCCTGAGTTTATCAGGCCACTGAAAGACATCGCAGCAGAAAGCGGATGCAGCAGCGAGGTTGCTGACCTGATAATACTGGACCTCCTGCGTGAGATGAATTTGTCGGATATACCGTACTGGCAGTGGCCGCAGGAACGCTGGCAGACATTCAGTCGGACGGACGGAAAAGGACGGCCGCTGATGGCCGCTTTTGCCTGGCATTTCGCCGGACGGTATGATCCCCTCAGCAGGCCAGACATCAGAAAACCTGCCCTGTATACCTGTGCCATTTTCGGTCAGGCCATTTACTTCCGGGAGCTTCACCGCCTGACTGAAACCCTGAAATCGCTGGGCTATGCTGCGGGCAGCCAGGTAACGCATCTGTCGGGCATACTGGCCACGCTGATGATCATGAACAAAGATCCCCGCCTTGAAACCTTTACGCCTGAACTGTTGTGGGAAGCACAGAACAGCACAGATTACGGGACATCCCGGTACATTGGCCGGATTTCACACGGCCTTGCTGCACTGGGCATCTTCAGCGCCCCGATGAGGATGCGTAATTATACCCGATGGTATGAAAAGCCCGTCGACGGGATCGATCCGGCCTGGGTCAGGTGGTGCCGGCGCTGGCGGGAAACGTCTGTGCTGAGGCCTCGCACCCGCGAAATGCAGTACAGCTTTATACTGCGCTGCGGCCTCTGGCTCGCAGAGGCCCATCCGGAGGTACGGGAGCCCGCAGACTGGACCATGGAAGTCTGTGCCAGCTATATCGCGGCGGTCGGCCGGATGAACGTGGATGAGCTGCAGCTGGGCACGGAAAGAGGTGTCCGGAAATCAGCGCGTTCTGGCGAGCCTATGATGCCTCACTCCCGTGCAAATTTTATTTACTCTCTCCGTCGCTTTATGAATGACTATGAGAACTGGGGATGGGGGCGTCTGCGTTTCAGTCCTGCCCGTCATCTTTCCACACCGGATAATTCTCTGTTCCGCCGCGGAGTCAATCCGAGGGTTATCGACGATCCGGTCTGGCTGAAGCTGGTATGGGCCAGCCTGAATCTGCGTCAGGAAGACCTGTTAACTGAAATACATTACCCGCTGGCCATGCTACAGGCGATGGCTGTAATCTGGACCCATGCGGGGCTCAGGAAGGGTTAACTGCTCAGGCTGACCAGAGGATGTATCACACCGCAGGCTGAAGATATTGTGAAAGAGGACGGCAGCATCATCCCGGCCGGTACCCTGTGCTACCTGCATATTCCCGTCGGAAAAACCTCAAAAGCATTCACGAAACCGGTGGCGGCAGTAGTGAAGAAATATGTTGATGCCTGGCTGGAAAAACGGCCGTCAGAACAGGCCATGCTTGCTGACGAGCGGACCGGTGAGAAAGTCCGGTTTCTGTTTCAGTACCGGGGAAAACCTGCCGGCGGCGACGTCATCAACCGCACGCTGATACCGATGCTGTGTGCCAGATCCGGGGTTCCCGCTGAAGACAGCGGCGGAAAAATAACGAGTCACCGGGGACGCGCCTCAGCCTTGACCGCACTGGCCAGCGTACCGCAGGGCATGTCACTGTATGAACTGATGCAGTGGGCAGGCCATTCGACGCCCCAGTCCACCATGCATTATCTCCGTATCCGCCCGACGCAGCTGGCTGCCTCATTTGTAAAAGCAGACAGAGTCACGCACATGATCAGCGTACTGATAGACCATGATCCCGAAGCCGCCAGTCTGACCGGCCCTGCGACATATTATGATTTAGGCGATTCTTACTGTACCAACCCTTTCTGGAGTAGCTGTCCGCACAGAATGGCCTGTATCGGCTGCGACTTTAACCTGTTGAAAGGCAGTGCACACGGTCTGATACTGGAGAGTAAAGTCTCTATAAAAAGATATCTTGAAGAAGTTCCACTTACGCCTGATGAGAAAGTCATCGTGGAGCAGGACAAAGAAAAAGTAGATCAGGCGCTTAAGCGATTATCCATTAAACCTAAAGGGTGAAACGGGCCGCTCTGTGCCAGAAGTGAACCCTTAGCTTATCGGAGCTGATGGCTTTCTTAAAAATATTCCCGTGCTTTTGGGCACAGCCCTTCATATAGCGTCTCGTAGGTTCGATGTGTATTTACTAACAGGCAAGCATCACTCATCCTTGAACGATACGGCTGTTTCATGATGCTTTTTACGGCTCTGAACTTCGTTTTATTCCGGAGAACCAAGACGACGCTGCAGAAATTCCAGGTCCGGCCAACGGCCGAATTTGGGGCCATTTCAGACATCATTTCCGCCTCTGTAAATCCCAGTTTTTATACAATACAAGTGATGCCACGTTTTCTGGTTCAATGCCTGTGACCATAAGCTACTTACCCTGTTTTGTTGCCAGCATGATAAGCTCGTGCATAAGCGGCTTCAGCTCCGCGCGCATTTTTATGGATGTACACAGAGTGTTCACCGGTATATCGGTGTGGGGTAAGTGGGAGCGAAAATTTCTCTTTTGTTGCTGGAATACGTAATGGCTGAGAGTCAGGACCCGAAAATCAGCCATCAGCCATGCGTTTTTTTAAGGGGGGCTGAACCGCTCCCCTTAATTACACATTTATTAACGTTTGGCTTGTGTATCAGGGTCTTCACTGAAGGTAAGGAATTGATCGGTCAGCTCTGGCAAATGACTTATCATCCAGTCTGACATTGCCAGCTCCTGCTCACATATCTGCTTAAGTACGGGGATACTTTCAAGGTCGCCGACTCGCGTCGCAGCGTTAATCAGGCTGGTATAGTGGCCAATTTCCGCATTTTCAAAAACATACCCGGCAACAGCGCCCTTGATGACCTCATCTTCAGCAAAAACACCGCCAAACGCCTGTCCCATGGCGGCCATTTTCCCCATTACATCTTTCACGCTCGAATGTGAAATACCGTGGCGATCAAGGATTGTTTCTAGCTCCGCCTGTTGCTGGCGTGTTTCTTCGATATGGAGTTCAATGCGGGCGCGAAGCTGGGGATAATTTTCAAGGCGATTAGCCATTTGCTCAAGCATGGTTTCTGCCTGCTTTTCCATGGCATGAGCGTCGCGCAACCAGTCGTGATAATGAGAATGGATTGATGTTGTAGACATAAGCCCCTCCGGCCAGGATAACGCTACTGTTGCTCAGCAATAGTTGTGAGTTTTGCATCCGTGGATTTCTCCTCATCAAGCGTTTCTGCAAGCAGTTCACATGCTTCTTTCAGCCCGATTTTCGAGGCAAGCGCGATGAGCGTTCCGTATGCAGCTATTTCATAGTGCTCCACTTTCTGTGCAGCACCAATCAGTCCTGCATCACGCACCTCTCCCGCTTCAGTCGATTCGATCAGCTCCTGCGCTTCTTCAACCAGCCCTTCCAGCGCGTGGCATTTCATACGTACAATCCGGAGCTCCTCGTGCGCATCGATGGCCTTATCAATACGCTCGATCTGAACCTGCGTTTCGTTTAAGTGTTGCTGAAATACCGTTTTTAATTTTTCATCGGAAGCTGCACGTATTAACTTAGGCAAAGCACGCGTAATTTGCTTTTCAGCACTGTAAACATCTGAGAGGTCATGAATAAAAAGGTCGAGTAGGCTTTTTACTTTCATAGATTAACCACCATTCCGGCCAGTAATGAATATAAAAGGGAGAGGACTGCTGATATAAGCAGAGCTCTGTTAATAGCGTTCATGGAGCCTCCCTGCTCCTTACCATAATCCCTCAAGGTGCTGAATCAGGAATCACGATGGCTGTTTTTCCCACCTTTCTTACCTGCTTCAGAAGCCTTTTCACGGTCATTTTTAAAGTTACCACCGCTATTCTGGCCACCTTTCTTTCCCGCTTCAGAAGCTTTTTCTTTATCTTCAGCGAAGTTACCTGAACCACCACGATGCTCGGTCATAATACTTCCTCATTAAGTTAAAGTTAAATGCTTCGGTGCCACACATTGTGCGTGGCATTTATAAGACTATTAAAAAACGTTCATGTTGCAAGCGCATCGGGTAAAAAATATTCTCTGAGGGAAACATCTATACAACCATTCAATACCGTTCAAAGGCTTTTCTTACCGGGATCTAATTTCTTACTTTTTTCTTACTTGTCGCTTCGATTACTCCCGAACTACCGGCATAATAAACCGCCAGTAAAGCACCTGACCTCTTACCCGTTTACGTATAAATGAGGGGTAATCGCAAGTACATCTATTGTACCTGCAGGCTTTTAAATCAAAGGTACGCAGACCTGGTAACACAAAAGGCAATCACGCTTCGTACCGTGTAGATAACGCTTAAGTTTTTAGATTTTATTTCTCAATATTAAAACCTTACCAAAAAAAATATAACCACTTGAATTTATTTAAATTTTAAATCAAAGGCCCACATTTAATCACATGATAAACAATTTCTTTTGCTAATAATGTTATGTTTGACATAAATAGAGTGGGTAGTAACTTTCTTTATAAAAACACAACCAGTATTACTGCTTCGTTTATTATTAAATGATCAGTACACTTGACTGAGTCTTATAGGATTACTCCTAAAGCGATTTTAGTTAAAAGTTATACAACTCTCGAAAAGTATGTACAAATTCCATTTTTAACTCTTATGCAATCATGCAGTAACGAGCGCCTTAAAGCGAGCCGGTAAATTCTAACAGGTATTTCAGTGCGTAATAAATCAAACTCTCCAACTGGATTTTATTTAATAAAAGTACAAAATAAATCTCTAAAAACTTTAACTGAATGAAAGAGGTGAAGATCATGACTACTTATCGTGGTGGAGCAGGTAATTTCGCAGCAGATCCCCAACGCGCTTCGGAAGCGGGAAAGAAAGGCGGTCAGAATAGCAGTGGCAACTTCAAAAATAATCCTGAAAGAGCCGTTGAGGCTGGACGCAAAGGGGGGAAAGTCAGTCGCCGCAGCAGTTAATCAGGCAATCCTTTTACAAGGACATGAAACCCTCATCACCAGCCTTAAGTACGATATCAGCAGGTCGGTATATTGATACAGGGATGCACGGATAAACCGCTAAACGTACCGCTTTGATAATGACTAATTGTCATCAGCCAAAATGTAACAGATGGCATAATTAAAATTATTAACCTCATCGGCGTAAGTTGACATGATTATTAATAATGCTGTGATGACGCGTCATGACAATAACTGCAACAGGCTCAAGCCAGACTGAATAAAACCCATTGAGGGGAAATATGAAAGAGAAAAATCGCACCACTGGCGTCAAACCTTACGGTGGTTCAGCGGGCGGCTGGGGGGCATTAAAAGCTGTAGCCGATGCAATTCGTGGGCAAATGGCGGTTAAACAGGATGTTATTGCCTTGTTCAGGGTTAACCAGCCTCAGGGTTTTGACTGCCCCGGCTGTGCCTGGCCGGATCCTCAGCATGCTTCTTCTTTTGAATTCTGCGAAAACGGCGCTAAAGCGGTCTCGTGGGAAGCAACCAGCAAGCGTGCCGGGCCTGATTTTTTTGCTGTTAATCCAGTCAGTGAACTCTGGGAACGCAGCGCTCTGGAGCTTGAAGGTGAAGGCCGGCTGACTCATCCCATGAAATATGATGCGGCAAGTGATACTTATCATCCTGTAGCGTGGGAAACGGCATTTTCAGAGATCGGCAAGCGGCTCCGCAGCTATAGCGACCCGGACGCAGTGGAGTTTTACACGTCCGGCCGCACCTCTAATGAAGCAGCCTTTCTATGGCAACTTTTTGCACGCGAGTACGGTACCAATAACTTTCCCGACTGTTCCAATATGTGTCATGAGCCCACCAGTGTCGGTCTGCCCGAGTCTATCGGTGTGGGGAAAGGAACCGTCGAGCTTGATGACTTTGACCACTGCGATCTCGTGTTGTGTATTGGCCATAATCCGGGGACTAACCATCCGCGCATGCTCGGCACATTAAGGGAAGTCTCAAAGCGCGGAGCCACCATTGTGGCAATCAACCCATTGCGGGAAAGGGGGCTTGAGCGTTTTACCTCGCCACAAAGTCCGATAGAAATGCTTTCGCTGGGCTCTACGGAACTGGCCTCGACTTACTATAAAGTTCGGGTAGGTGGCGATGCCGCCATGCTCAAGGGGATCATGAAATTCCTTTTATCGATGGATGCTGCAGCCAGAGAAAATGGCGAACCAGGCGTGATTGATAAGAACTTCATCAATGAACATACCGAAGGATTCGACGCGTTAAAGGCCGATCTGGATGCCACCAACTGGGAGTACATCCTTAAGGTTTCTGGCATGGAGCGGGAAGAAATTCAGCATCTGGCCCGCCTGTATGCTGATGCAGAACGCACAATCATCTGTTATGGAATGGGGATTACTCAACATCAGTACGGGACGCAAAACGTTCAGCAAATCGCTAATCTGCTGCTGATGCGTGGCAATGTCGGCAAAAAAGGGGCGGGTATTTGTCCGTTACGCGGGCACTCAAATGTTCAGGGCGATCGTACAGTAGGGATTACAGAAATCCCTGCGAAAAGTTTTTTAAACAGTATTGAAAGGGTTTTCGGTTTTAAACCGCCTGAAAAACATGGTCATGGTGCGGTGGAGGCTATCCGTTCTGTTCGCGACGGCAAAACCAGTGCCCTGCTGTGTCTCGGTGGTAACCTGGCGGAAGCGATGTCTGATCCGCAGGTTACCTTTCCCGCCATGCGCAGTCTGGATCTGGTCGTACACATGGCCACCAAGTTGAACCGGTCGCATCTGCTTCTGGCAAAACACAGTTATCTTTTACCTGTGCTGGGCCGGACTGAAACGGATGAGCAGCGCTCCGGTGTACAAAGCGTAACGGTGGAAGATTCTATGTCGATGGTACATGCTTCACGCGGCACGCTGGAGCCTGCATCACCCCATCTGAAGTCCGAACCGTTCCTTGTCGCGAGCCTGGCTAAAGCCACCCTGCCCGATACCGTGGTTGACTGGGACAAAATGACACGCGATTACAATAATATCCGGGAAGCAATTGAAGCGGTTATTCCCGGTTTTGAAAACTTCAATCAGCGCATTAAACAGCCGGGAGGTTTTCGTTTACCCAATGGCGCTTCGGAGCGTATCTGGCATACACCGTCAGGAAAAGCGCAGTTTCTGGTCATGGCCGGTATTAATGAGGACCCACGCTCACTGAAATGTCACGATCTGGTTCTCACGACGCTGCGCAGTCACGATCAATACAACACCACACTTTATGGCTTGAATGATCGTTACCGGGGGGTAACAGGACGGCGTGACGTATTGTTCATTAATCCGGACGAGGCGGAAAAACGGCAGCTACGCGTGGGTGAACAGGTCAATGTTATCGCGCTTGATCCTGAAGGAAAGCCTACGCCCAGACGGATGAACGGGCTGACGGTTGTGGTGTATGACATGGCTTTTGGCTCTGTGGCTGCCTACTATCCTGAAGCTAACGTGCTGGTTCCGCTGGACAGCCATGATACCAAAAGTGGCATACCTGCTTACAAGAGCACGCCTGTCATGCTGGAACGCGTGCAACCGAATGTAAATCCAGACGCCGGGGCCATCCGTTAAGTGCATCCCGGCCGCACTATTACCTTTGTTTCAAAAACCAGTAACAGCCATTCGGTGGGTAATGCCATCCGAACAGCTATCTACCCTTCGCCTGCTTTCAGGACCTGAGAGCAGGGCAATCAACAATTTGTGCCCCTGGAGCTCTGCTCCTGTCGGGTTGCTGCTTACATTGCCCGATATACTTAACGGTCTCTTCCCTTCAAATCAAAGCACTGAGGCGGACAGAATTTAGACATGCGTGGCCGTCCCCGAAACAAAGTACCGCTCTGTCTTTGTCGGATTGATTCTGCACACTGCTTGTGCTCTTTCTGTTTATTACATTTCTTATATACCACAGAACTTGTTCAGGCTGTGCGCCGAAATTACGAATGAGATTCTTTAAACGAGGATAAGAATCGTTATCAATAAATAGTTTTTCCATAGCATTAAAAATTTATCCAAGATTCAGTTTTTTTAATTTTTTACAGCCTGTTTTCGCTCACTCCTAATTTAGCTAAATCAATAGGTTAAATGCTGCGATGATAATGAGCACGAGCCTCGTTACGCTTTCTTTATCCCGTATTTGCTACCAGGCTTTTCCCGTTGCCCGATTCACACTAAACAGGAGAAAACCATGTTTCATCACTCATCAAAACTTCAGTACCCTGTGCGAGTAGAGAAACCCGATCCTGAATTCGCCATGCTTCTTCAGCAGGCCATTGGTGGCGTCGAAGGGGAAATACGTGTCGCGATGCAGTATTTTTTTCAGGCCATGGGTGCCCGCGGCGATGTACGAATAAAGGATTTGCTTATCTCGACGGCAACTGAAGAGCTCAGTCACATTGAGATGCTGGGTCACGCGGTGGCACTCAACCTGGAGGGCGCGCCCCTTTCTTATCAGGAAGCCTCGGCGAAAGATCCCGTGGTCAATGCGATCCTCGGAGGAATGAACCCGCGTCATATTCTGTCATCCGGTCTGGCGGCACTGCCGGTAAATGCCAACGGTATGCCGTTTGATATGAGTCATATTTATGCCTCCGGCAACGTGGCAGCCGATATGCTGGCAAATGTAACGGCCGAAGCCACAGGGCGCGTGCTGGCAACCCGGCTGTATAATCTGACCGAAGATAAAGGCATGAAAGACTTCCTCTCTTTCCTTATCGCCCGCGACACGATGCATCAGCAGCAGTGGCTGGCGGTGATTGAGGAAATGGGCGGGCTGGATGCATCACTTCCTATCCCAAACAGCTTCCCACAGGAAGAGGAAGCACAGGAACATGCTTACTACTGTCTGAATACCTCGTTAGATAAACCCTTGCCGAAAGGCCGCTGGAGCGAGGGCCCTGCCTTTGACGGTCGCGGGGAGTTTAGTACCAAAGAGCAGCCGGAGATTTTAGGTGAGGAGCCCTTGTTGGGCAGCGCTCGTCCCGGCTCTGGCGCCCAGCAGGAACAAATTGACTGCAGTATGCCGCCGCTGAAACGCTGATCACCAGAAGGACCGTTTCAGAGGTCTGACGCTCAGTGGGAACGGAATCTCACGTTGAGAGGTTGTGGTAATGTGGTTATAGAAAAGGATGCGGTAAGGATCCTTTTGCGTGTTGCCACTACCAACGGCCGCAGGGATTACGAAAATTCCGTTGCAAGCTTTTTTAAACAGGACAGAAAAGGTTTTCGGCTTTAAGCCGCCGGAAAAACATGACCATGGTGCGGTCGGGGTCTGGCAGGCTGAGCAACTTGTTTACAACGTTAATCCACTGATACCTGAATATCCCCCCTGGCAACAGGATACTCAAGGGGCAATGAAGGATTTATTGATATTAATCTGCCAGGCTTACTTGCAGCGATAATCCGGACATTTAAGTTAATCATATAGTTATTGTAGTGGCGAATTTCTGATTCTCGATGCCATCAAATACGTAAATAATGTGTAGATTTTCCATTCCACATAAATCATTCATTATCGCAGAGAACCATGTCAGCGCTTGAGGAAATGACGCCCAGAGTCGAGCAGTACTCCATCGATGAAATGTTCCTCGATCTGACCGGCATCGATGGCTGTGAGGACTTTGAGCACTTCGGGCACCGGCTGCGTGCCCACGTTCTGGCCAGAACCGGACTGACGATTGGCGCCGGCATTGGCCCGACCAAAACGCTGGCCAAATCAGCACAGTGGGCCTCCAAAGAGTGGCCACAGTTTAAGGGCGTGCTGGCGCTGACGCCCGGAAACCCGAAGCGGACCGAGGCGCTGCTCATGCGCCAGCCCGTCGAGGAAATCTGGGGCGTTGGCAGGCGTATCGGCAAGAAACTGAATCTGCTCGGCATCACTAACGCGCTCGAGCTGGCGCGCACGCATCCCGCCTTCATCCGGAAGAACTTTTCGGTGGTGCTGGAAAGGACGGTGCGGGAGCTGAACGGCGAAGCGTGCATTCCCCTGGAGGAGATGCCGCCGGCAAAGCAGCAGATTGTCTGCAGCCGCAGTTTCGGTTCACGCATTACCACCAAAGTGGCCATGCAGCAGGCACTCTGCCAGTACGCAACGCGAGCCGCCGAGAAGCTCCGGGGCGAACGCCAGTACTGCAGGCACATCAGCGTTTTTGTCCGTACCTCACCGCATGCTGTAGGCGAGACGTTTTACGGCAATACGGCCGGGGAAAAACTCACCCTGCCCACCCAGGACACGCGGGACATTATCGGCGTGGCCATGCGCGCGCTGGACCGCATCTGGATAGACGGCCACCGGTACATGAAGGCCGGCGTCATGCTTGATGACTTCACGCCTCACGGCGTCAGCCAGCTCAACCTGTTTGACGACAACCGGCCGCGGGCGAACAGCGCACAGCTGATGCAGGTGCTGGACGGCATTAACCAGTCAGGCTTGGGACGGGTATGGTTTGCGGGTCAGGGGATCGATACAGAGTGGAAGATGAAGCGGTACATGCTGTCACCGGCGTGGACGACGCGCTGGAGCGATATACCGGTCGCAAAAGTTACCTGATGAATACTGCAGCTACGGGTATCAGAAACGCCGGGTTCAGCACAGATAATACTCCTCCCACTATGGCCAGCATCAGGAAAACAAACCGCAGTTTTCTTCGCTCGGGGGAAAGCGATAAATAGATCACCGCGCCTGCAACCGCGATGGTCAGGATTAAAGGGAAGGCATTCATCATCGCCAAAAATGAAGGTAATGGTAATTCAGCGATGAGGTCGATTACGGATTTCACTGTCATATCGCCATGTCACCCTGTACCAGCGCCTTGAGCGAGTGACAGTGCGAACTGTCATTCAGATTGTCCGTCATCCGGAATGAACCGGTGGGCCCCGTATTACAAATGTGACTCGTCAATAAGCACAATCCTGTCGCCTGTGGGGGAGATGACATTCAGGTTTTCGTCGGCGGCGCTTCGTAAATCTTCCATGCTCTGTACCATAGAGGCCACCGTCATAACTGAAGAGAAGAGTAAGAACGGGTCATTATTCCCCGCCACAACGGGTACAGCGGGAAAGAAAATGGTTGCCTTCGGCTCGCCGAGAATTTCGCGGATGCGTGACAGTTTATCGTCCGTCAGCGAAGCCGCAAATGCCCGCTGTCTTTCCCCGCTCAGCCCGTTCGCACTGATCGTGACTTCCACCCTGTTGGCCGGTTTAGACGGCCGTAGTTTCGAGAGGTCCCGCAGGTCTTCCTGCAGCGTTTTGTCCACCAGTTCGACATTCATCAGTTTGCCTGCTTCAAACCCGAGCCTGTACTCCACCCAGTAAATCAGCTTTTGATTGTACTCTTTAACTGATGTGTAGATATCGACTGTGCCCGTATGCGGCACAGGCACTGCAGCGGCCTCCCCTGCCCCGGCATCACAGACATTCCTGTAGAGCTGCGCGTTGAAGATACAGTATTCGGCCATGCCGTATTCCACATCCAGGTCTTTGGTCTGGAAATACTGGCCGTTGTGGCTGCGGTCAAACCCTTCGTGGGTGATGTTAACCGGCCGGATATCGCTGAAGTTGCCCATGGTGCCTGCCTTAATAATTGCGATTATTTATCTGCGGTGAAATTAAGCGCTGATTTCTGCAAATCGGTTACTGAAAGGGTCAGGGTTTTTGTTTGTTTTTTTTCCACGTTTCGCTGGCCAGAAAAGCGGATCGTGTCCCGACGGCCGCCCACAGCAACTGCAGCACCACAGAAACGATGACGCCGGGATGTTCCCAGAACAGCAGCGGAACGATAAACAGCATACTGATCAGGAAGCCCCACTCCCCTGCACTTTTCCTGTCTTTGCCGGTGAGTGTTCTTAAACCCATGAATCCTGAGATCAGCAATAAAATTCTATCCATAAGGTCCTCAACGTGATTCGGTTAAGATTAACATCACCTTCTACCAGTCATTCAGCACAGCAACCCACCATCAAAAAAATATTACTTTAATATTAAAGTAATCATTATTAAAATTAAAATGATAGGATAGTAGGCCTTGTCTGTTGCACAGGCTACATTCAAAGTCCAACCATTCGTTTAGAGAGTTGATGGCAACAGAACCATCCAAAACAGCATCACTTTAATATTAAAATAATGTCATTCTACAATCAGGCAGGATTATTTTAATGTGACTAGCCTCCAACCTGAGCACCCTTATCAAGTAACTGACGAACGGCCATTCGTATCAGAGCAGCACGAGATAACCCCTCGTGTAACGCCAGCTCATCGAGCTGAGTAAGTATCGCACTGTCGAAGGTTACGGTAATTTGTTCACGCTGGCCTTTTTTGACGCCCCGCTTTTCTGCTTTGTTACCATCTGGCGCTTTGTTGATAAATTCATCAATCTGAGCCTGTTCCGCTGAAGTCCCGCCAGAGGCTTTAGGTTTAGGTGTAATCGCCATAGATGTCCTTTCAATATCTATTTAATATTAAAACAACATCATATCAATCTGGAAATACGATTGAAATAAGTTTTTCCAGTTCTGCTTTAGCTGGCCGTTCATGGGGCTTCAGTTTCATCTCAACAACTGAGCGGCCACTTCCTGCAGCATTTGCAAAGGCTTTCCTGGTAAAGAGAATGTGCTCAAGCACAGGAAGGTCAGCAGCATATTCAGACATGGCTTCATGCATTTCCTGATTGTCTTTGGTACGCGGATTAACATCGGCTCTGTTGAGAATTGAAAATGCCGGAAAATCATCACGAATACTTCTGGCATCCCTGAGCATGTTTACGACATCCTCCATCGCCCATGCTTCAAAGCTTCCAGGGACGAAAGGAACGAGCAGATAGTCAGTGAGTGTCAGTGCAGCCCTCATTGCAGTAGAATCGCGGCCACCACATTCAATGATCACATCATCGTAATTATCTTTTTGCTGTAAAACCTGCGTCCTCAATACAGGCCCATCAGGATAGTGTGAACAGGCAATTCCGGGCTGAATATCTGCTTCTGAACGAATCAAAATAGCGGTTTGCGAAGACCCCTGTTTGTCACCGTCTACAAGCCAGACTTTCTTGCCCTGCATAGCTCGGGCAACTGCAAGGTTGACAGCAAGAGTAGATTTACCGACACCACCCTTTGTGTTAGCAATAGTTAAAATCATATCCTTATAACCCCATTTTAATATTAAAACAATATCATTAAGATATGTAGATGATATAGCAATGTTAGACTATTGCAGAAACAAAAACAATCGAAATAACATCATAAAAACATCAATTTAATATTAAAATAATATTATTTTAGTAGATATTTAGTGTAGCAGAGGGGTAGGGTAGGGCTGGCAGGGGACTAACAGTCCCCGTGTTTTCAGCTTACGGTATGAATGTGCGAAAAAGTTTTAACCAGAATGGAGCATTGTGGAAAACGCCTTATCTAATACTCGCATACGATAGATATGGCGAGGTATTTATTAAGAAACATAAGGCGTTAGTAACAGTTGAACCTCACCTGTCACGGAACCGATGAATAAGGTAGGCAGCAAAAAAGATTAAAAGCACAGCAAGAAACTGATAGCCACCTACACCGTACCAAGGCCGTTCGTCAAAAAAACCCATTTCGTTAGCGCGCCCTACAGCGCTGCCGAACTGCTTTTTATCTGCAATATAGTTAAGTAGTGGGAACGTACCCACCATGAACCATGCCGCCAGCACACCGTTAACAAGCCATTCAGGAAACAGATCAATAAAGTCTGATAGACCGCCACCACTCCATGAATCACGCCGCGCGTCACTGAAAAAGTTATACCAGGCTGCTACTAAAAACGATCCCCAGATAAGCACTGCTAAAAACAACGCTTTACCAAAATTGACACTGTCATTAATCCCATCAAGCATATAATCCCCTTTTGACCTTTGTAACTAAGAGGTCTTATTTAATCATTTTTTCCCTGACAATTCTAAATTAGCTTTATAACTTCGTTGCAGAGGGCGAAACTTAAACTATTATCAAGACATCTTGTTAGATGGCCTGTAAAAATCGGACCCCTGAACGTGGAAAAATACCCCATCGAGTAAACAGATAAAGGATAGGGGCAGTCTGGCGCTTGTAATAAAAGGGTTAATGACGTTTGTCATTCCCCTGTTTCATGAGTTCTTTTTTACGGGCGAGACATTTGTACTAAATACAGAAGTGACAACCAGTTTTGGCGGGTACTGGCGAAGATATCGAGCTTTGCCTCATCTTTTACTTCATCATATCGAAACAAACAGATGTATTTGCCTGAAGGATCAATCCAGCGTCGTAACCGCACTCCAAGCTCTAATGCTTCGTAATCTTCTCTATATTGGAGGGGGTTTGCTTCAATGTCATCGATAGCTTTTTCAAGAAGGTCAGACGTGAAAGCCTGAGCCTCGGATTGGGTCATCCGTTGTTCTTTAAAGGACTCGATAATTTTGAGTGTGGAATCGGTTGTATCAGATGTTAAAGCTATCGTCATTATATCTCCTATTCTATTCTACCTGCGCAGCTCGCCTCCGTGCCAAAAGGTCTCGGGCTGAGCTATAGCGACCTTGTTCATAATCATGCTGAGAAAGATTAACCAGCTTCAGCATCGCATTTACTTGTTGCAGCTGATGGCGTTCAGCCATTTCCGCTTCACGTTCTTCAGCGGTCTGGATGAAAAGCTCAGCTGCACCATTTTTTGTCACAAAGACACCACCTCTGAATTGCTCTGGCGAACCGAGCATTTCGCGGGCCGACTTCTGCGAAATCGTTGTCATCGTTTTTACCTCTATTTTGGCAACTCGTTATATGTTGCCTTACTTCAGATAGTGTTCGCCAACCAGTTTGGTTGTAACACATGCGTCATAGTAGAGGATAGCAACCTCCATTATAAGAGTCAATATTTATGACAAATTTTACCACTGTTTTTATTTACACCTTACTAATCACAACCAATGAGGCCCAAAGAATATGAAAGTAGCCTGCAAATATTTAAAAGACTATAAAATAGTGAACTATTTAATTGCTAACTATTACCATCAGCACTATATATAACTTTAGTTACAATAATCAGGAATAAAATATCAATTTGAAATAATACCTAGTGATATTAATTAAAACCTACCGAAAAGGCCATTTTAGATGGCCAATAAATAGCTGGCCAATTTAAACCCCCAACTGATATTATTGGCCTGTAAAAACACATAGGTTAAATTAAGTATACGTCGCTTCCACTCTCACCACTTTGTACTTTCCTAATGCTCAGATAATTGCACTGTAGTCAAACTCCAGGTACAGCCCTCGCGCGCATTCAGCTCTCCGGTTGAGAGCAGTATATTGCTGCCTGAACAGACTACGTATTAACAAGCTGTATAAGAATAATCCCGTGATAAGATGTGAGTTTTCCGGAGAGGTCAGTGAATGGATATCTTTTTGTGGATTCTGATAGCGGCAGGTTTGGTTATTTATCTCACATTCTCCGGCAAGGGAAGATCCAGGAAGAGCAGGTACCAAGACACGCCGGGCACTGAACGTAATCGTGTAGAGACAGATAAAACTTCAGACTCTATCAGCAATAAAAATTTTGCAGAGTCACAGCTGAACAGCGTCAATAACAGTATGTTCAGGAGGCGTCCGCTGATGAACAAAGGCGAATATGCCATTTTCTGCAAGCTGGAAAAATTACTGTCACAACTGCCTGGAAGATACCGTCTCTTCGCACAGGTATCACTCGGAGAGATTCTGCATACTGACAACGACCAGGCATACAAGTCGATTAACTGTAAACGGTCTGATTTTGTGATCATCGATCGTGCCGGATATCCCGTGGCGGTTATCGAGTATCAGGGCGGTGGCCATTACCAGAAAGATGCCAGTATCCGCGATGCAATCAAGCGCGAAGCATGTAACAGCGCCGGCATCGTATTTACGGAACTGCATGAGCGCTACTCAGACGATGATTTAAGAGCAGTAATTTCTAAACTGAATGCAAAGGCTGACTAGGCCAGCTGGCACTGTGTATCTCTCCAGGCCTGCATCTTTCGTGGCGCTTAAACTCTGGACGAAATAATGGCGCGCAATAGGGTTAATTACGTTCCTGACAGGCTTGTAGAAAAACACTGACGCCAACACATTTTTTGCCGGAAAACCGCCCGGAACGGCCCCTGCTATTCCGGAGACAACGGTTTTCAAACTGCCGGCTCAGGTTCAGCTTATTTAAATGTACGCCTCTGCCCGGATTTAGCCATCTCATCTCTTAAGCATAGCCACAGCCTCATTGCCCGGCATCGAAAACTGCACCCGGTGGCGTGCCGCCACATCGAGCGCAAAAACCTTCGTATAGACCTCCGTCGACTTCAGGCTCTTGTGGCCCATCAGGCTCTGCAGCGCCTTCAGCGGGATCCCCGCGTAAAGCATGTGCATCGCGTAGCTGTGCCGGAAAGTGTGCGGCGTCACCGGCACCGAGAAGGTCACCCCGTCGGCTAAAGCCGCTGCCACAGCTTCGTTGATCCAGGTCCTGACGGTACGGTCGGTCACCGTCCAGAGGCGCACCTTTTCCGTGCGGCCGGTGTCAGGATTGCGCCGCTCGACCGGAATACGCAGCGTGGCCACCATCATCTCCAGTTGGGCGATGTACTGCGGATCGGATAGCGGAACCAGCCGGTGAGGCACCACGCCGGAAGGCGCACGACCCGGCCCACGGGCGGCCTCTTCACCCCTTTGCTTCAGCGTGGCCAGCTGCACAAACGGGTGGGGCGGCGTCAGGGTAAAGTCGGCCCGTGTCAGGGCAAGCGCCTCGTTGATGCGCGCGCCGGTGTTCCACATGGTGGTCAGCAGCATCTTCCGGTGCAAGTCCGGCACATAGTGCAGCAGGGCGCTGACCTCCGGCGCCAGCAGATATTTGGGTAAGTCGTCAATCAGCGCCGCCATCTGTCGCAGCGCCAGCGCAGCCGGATAATCAATGGCAACCGGGAGGTGGGCTGTGTCTTGATGAGGCATATAGGATACTGGCAAATTCACAGCTGTCTCCGGTAAGCATTAATGAGAATTTTCATAAGCGCGGCACTAAGGCTCGTAGCGTAAGTCGCTCATTACGTCTAAAAACGAGCTGTATGTTTCAGCGACATAAGAATCCATGCAGTCAAGTTCATAACAGGCCGCTTTCATCTTCTCGCCAAACAGCCGTGTATTAATGAGGGAAATGCCGGTCAGACTTGGCTCTCCTTCCCTGGTCCGGTCATACCGGAACGCCGTTGAACCAGAATCAATGGCAATCAGTTCCTTGATGACGGCGTCCGTATTACTGTGGTTGGCGCGCGGGAAAGAAGGATCAACCTTTCTGACCAGTTTTCTGGCGTGGTCCCACAGAACGTTAAGATCGTGAACGGCTTTTGGCCCTTTAACATCCGGGTCATCTATCTGCAGCAGGCAAAGCGTGATAATTCGCTTGAGGGCCAGTTCGACATGATGCCGGTAAAGGAAAACTACAGGGTAGACAAGCACATCCTGATCCCGTCCTTTGGTATCTATATGCTCAATAAGCAGTTCAGCAGCATGCCGATATCCGGCCGCATAAGTTGCACCGTGGTCGCGAGACCACTCATTCAGACACGCGTTATTGTGCCAGTCGTCATCTCCGGCAAACAGCTCCGACACAGATTCCTTTTTCATTATCGATTAGCCTTAATTTCATCAGCCAGCGCCACAAATCCCTGGTGCTCTGTCTCGAGGTAACGGCTGTAAATACGCGCATCCCGCTCCGTCAGGTTGTCAGGGTTGCCCTCAAACCAGCGCAGCAGCACCCCGATGGCGTGCTCCAGGGTGTCGAGGTCATATTCATGATCGCCGGACACGCCGGCGTCGCGCAGCTCCTGGCGGAACTGGTTATATTTTTGGCTGAGAACGTCAAGCCCGAGCCGGGTGGCGGCATAAAGGTTGTTTTCACCTGGTGACGAAATGGCGTTGCGGATTTTTTCAAACGCGTAACTGAAATAGTTGCGGTCCAGCATTGATTCAAACATGACAGTTCTCCAGAGGATTATGTGGGCGCTACTGATAATGAATGTTACTTAACATGCCAGATATCATCACTCGCTAATCTTTAACTTACAGAACTTTAAGTAATGTTATTAAAAGCCTGATCATATTCCCGCACCGCAATTACCGGAAGCCCTCAGTTGCCGGATCCGACTTTTTCCGTATCGGGCAGTAACCGGAAGGGTAGCACGGCGGCGGGGCGGGCGGAAGCGGAGTTTTCAGGTCGGGATTTCGCTGACGCGTCCCCTATGTTGTGTCATGTGCAGCTGAGTGAGCCACAACATGTGGTGTGCTGCGCAGAAAACGGCCGGTGGCGGGGAGAAGATCCGGTTTCACCTTTTTTCGGATCTGCGTGAGGTAACAGAAGCGCTGTGCGCAGCATGCAGTGAATAAGGCGGTAAATACTCAGACAGCACCATAAAAGCCTTAAAGTCAGCTTTAAGTACTAAAATGCAAAATCCTGCATACCGGAAGTATTGATAACTGCATGCAGGATTTATGATAATAAACGCTAATGATGCCTGAAAGCTGAACTGCAGTGTGGAACAAACCTGATGCGCTGACGGGCTTCATTCACGTTTAGGGACTGGATGAATCCGGCCTTTTCCAGCAGGCGCGCCATTTTGATGAGGGCCTTCGTGTAAGGCACCGAGCGGTGCGCTTTGGTACTGAGAAAAACCCGGTAGTCATCGTCGGAAAGGGAGCTGAGAACCAGCGTAATGATCTGATGGGAGAGATCCCCGGCGCTGAGCGCCTGCAAAAGCAGAGCAAGCCGCAGGTCATCATTTTTCAGCGCAGGCACAATGTGCCTGAGAGACTCTGCCGGTATAAACAGCTGCTCTTCAAAGACGTCAGGGTCGTAGCCCCACAACCAGTTCAGGGTACTTATGCCAGCGGATTTCATGACTTCGTCATTGCTGAACAGCCTCTCAGCCAGGGGAAAATCGGGCTCATCATCATGCACAAGGACCGTCAGCGGATGGTTTGTGAGCAGAGCCGGATACTGAGAAACGAGACTGGCCAGTATTTCACTCACGCCCTCATCACTATCTGTATAGGTGTCACGGATCTCCGTGAATACCGCGGCTGTCGGTGCAAGCCTACCGTATTCAACCATAAGAGCGACCTGTTCAGGGGGAAGATTCCCGGGCAGAGACAGAAACACCACATGGAGGTTGGCAAGAATCTTTTTGCGGGAAGATTCGCTCAGCGCGGGAGAATTAAAAAAATGCTGCATCAGGTGGTAAGAAGAATCAGATGAATGTGAAAGGATATTGGTATCTTTAAATGCGAGGTGAGTTTCATCAAACCATTTTGCGATGGTCAGGACTGAGAAAACTTCCTGGTGGAGCAGGTAACTCATCTGTTTCCAGTTTGTACTGACCCGGTAATATTCTAGGAGAAGAGAATATAAATCATTGCCTTCCGGCTTAGTTTCAGCCCCGTCGAACATTACTGATCGGTTTTTAATCCCGCTGACTTCGTCGATAATGAACTGCATTCTGGTTACTATATCAAAACATCTTTCAGGGATGACTGAATTATTATTGAGCAGCTCAGGTATGCGGGAGTGCTCCTGTGATTTAATAAAGTAATCGACTATAAAATTATTGATATTATTCCACACGAGTGTTTTAAGCGCCGGAATATTCAGCCCCTCAATGGCTGACAGGGGAAAGTTATGAAGATATTCACGGTCAGTTTCCGCGTCCTCAGTCAGCATCACGAAGATATTTTTTAGGTTATCCGCAGAGTATGACCACTGCCCGTTATCAACAATACTTCTGACAATTTTTCTTCCCTCCGCTGACTCACACACGTCCAGCCTTGAAAGGTACAGACGCGTGTCAGTGACATTCCTGATGAACGTGCTGAGGTATCCTTCCGGCACCTGGTCAGGGAAAGTGGCGTTACTGGCGAGGATGGACCGCGCCCATCGCTTCATGTCGGTTGTTTCATGATTCCACCTGAGCCTGGAAGAACAGAGCTGCAAGAGCAGGAGTTCAGACGCGGCCACACTTGCTTTCATTTCAGAGAGACGCTGGACAAACGCGAATGCCTTTTCTTTAGTGGAAGCAATCCGTTCAACGTAACGAATACGCTGCGGCATACTCCACTTTTTAAAGGTATGTTCTGCGAGCTGAGCCAGGCACCAGTCATCTGCGGCCTGAACCTGAACGATGGGGTGAAGTTTACTCAGGTCATTTTCAAGCAGGTAAAGCAGGACGTCAGGATGCCAGGCATTGGCATCCATCATCAGCCCCAGACTGAACAGCTTGGCTGCGACGTTTTCGACCTGCCTCAGTGGCATGTCCAGTGTATAGTTCAGCCCCCGGCCGATACTGACCGCCTTGATAAATTCATTGTCCCCATGGCTGAGGCTGCCCGGCCTGAATACCGACCGGTAAAACATGTAGTCAGACGCAATATAGCTGTGGCTCAGAAGAAAATAGAGGAACTCCAGGTGTTCAGTCCTTTTTTTATCTGTTCCCGGCTTTGGCTCATCAGCGTTATCGTTTACGTAAACCCATTTTAAAAAACCGTCATGGCCCAGAATGCGGGCTAAAGCAACCAGGCTGGTTTGATTTAGCCCATTAATCTCATCATTAAGGCTGTCAATATCATCTCTCAGCTGAATGACTTCGCCATTCGTCTTTTTATCCAGAGCGTTTTTCCTGTCCTCATAACACGTCATTATCTCCCTAATAGCAGCTTGATTGATTGTAAAAACATTGCCTCCCCTTTCACCTGAATATAGGTATAAAGCATTAACGCTCCTTAATTTATTAAACAAACCTTCATTCTGAGAAAGCGCATCTAAACTAAAATATTCACCCACGCCAAAACTGAACTTAAAATTCGGTTCTTGCTTTGGTGTGATATATTCAGAAAGGATGCTTCTCCTTATTTCTGCGACGCTTCCTGCGTCATCACTGAGAAGAGAATCAATTTCAATCTGAATTTTTTTTATTTTTTCAAGCCTTTCCTTAACCGGTTCTTCTTTTAACCCACCGGATACGAAGGCTCTGACGAAGGAATACAGCACCCCTTTTTTTTCATCAATACTGTGATAGTCCTCAGCGAATATATTTTTGTATGCAATCATGGAAAGAAGGCGCGTGATGTCACCGGCACCGTTTACCAGATTCTGATAGATCCTGAATTCATTCGCAATATTCCTCATGATCCGCATATCCGGTATGAAAAGGGCAAGGCTGGAGACACACTTAGTGAAGTCAGGATCCCCGAGTTCAGTTTCCCTGAACATACTGCTGAAATGCTCTGCGGCATTTTCGCTGTCCATGACCGGTATCACCGGGATCACAAAATCGAAAAATTTCGTCCTGGCTTCCGCGGTTGAGAAAAGCCCGTCCCTGACGGCGTAAATGAACCGGACAGGTTCGTCGTCGGGGCGGGTGTTATTAATAATCTGATTTATTTCCCGGAGCTTGATAAAAATGGCCCCGTCGTTATGGCGATCCAGATCTTCAAAAATCACCACGTTGTGCCCGGTCTGCTCAAAGAAATACACAATTTCGTCGATGTAGACATTAAGAAGGGACGGGGAAGAGGGACGGGTTGATATGGCCCCTTTCAGCATGTCGATCTTGTCAACGCTGACACGACGGTCAAAAAGGCCGATACGGTGAAGTTTTCTGACAGACAGAAACAGCGCGGTAAAGAGCAGTACTCCGGCCAGAACAAGTCTCCCTACTGTCCTGTCGATAAGATACTGGCTGATCATCCCGGGCAGGGAAAGTTTATTACTGACGTACTCCGGAAAGAGACAGAGCAGGCCAGCCAGCATAACAATCAGGATTAAAAGCAGGTCTGCGGCTACTGAAGCAACCTGAAATGAAGAGATATCGGTAATGCGTTCAATACGTGAATAGGGAAGCGAACTCTTTTTTTCTTTGTACAGCAGCTGCTGAAGGATGCTGTACTCGATGGTTTTTTCTTCCGCTGCGGCTTTTTTATCGTCGGCAGAGCTCGTGTTTCCTTGCTTGTCGGCGGGCTCAGCTTTTGGACGTGAAGCGGACTGCATCTCGAAGTCAGCCAGTGAGACGGTCATGATGCGTAAATCGTTATCAGGACACTCCTTCCATGTCCGCAGGACAGAGCTTTTACCCGCACCATAGGCACCGGTTACGGCAATGTTTCTGATATCCCCACGGGAACAGGCGAAGTTTAGTGCATCTGTATAAGTGGACGACTCCTGCGGCTCGATGATACTGGGCGTAAGCGCTTCATACTCATCAGCAGTACTTATTTCGTCTGGCTCCGGAGAGGCTGCGTGAAAAAGAACATCAGCCAGCCTTGGCTCTTTAAGCATGTTGTCACCTTATTATTTTTTGTAATTCACATCAGTATATCTTCACTTTCCTGGTGAGTTTACTGTAATAAAGTACCCGAATGGTGGCAGCGACATATATATTGAGGAGGAGCATCAGACAGTGATGCGGTACCGCCTATTTACGAATGCCGGTACGTTAAAAAAGGCGTCATCAGGGTCAGCATCCCGGACTGTTGCGGGATTAAACCGAATCTAATGAACGGCCTGATGCGTTTTAAATGATTCAGGGGAAAGTTAAACCGGGGTAGAGCTTTTACATACGAAAACCGCCCGTGATATTGCACACCGATAACACCAATCCCGGCAGAAAAGAGTCAGCACTCCTGTGCTCAAGGAATTCTCCCTGTCAGCCCGTTGACGGGCTCTGCACAGAGTAAAGGCCCGGTAATCCCGGTGCAGGGCCTTCCCGGCTTTAATCCACCGGCGCAGCGGAATTCTCCATTCCGCAACGGGCTGCATTTTTTTTCAAGTAAAGATAAACATTAAGGGCAAGCATAAGAAAAAGCAGGACGGTATCAGCAGATAAAACCCAGGCAATTTCACCGGACTGCAACGCTGTACCTATAGTGGTCATCCCGAAGAATGTCACCACTGAACGCGGCACGCGGAATGCGGCCATGGTCTGGCCATATTCACCTTCATGACTTGCAGCCCTGACCTGACCGGCAATAAAAATTGACCACCATACTCCCGTGAGTTCAAGACAGAGGGCAAGAGAGGGAAGAAACCACGGCTTTTTGTCGTAGTCCCAGAAAGTAAGTAAGACCGCTCCCGAAAAAATAACTAAAAAGGTGCACAGAAAAAAACGCCACCGGAAGTTAACCGTAGTTTTCCCCACCGAGCGGGGATAAAACCACGAAGCCAGACTGTCAAGAACGCCGCTGATCGCGCCCAGAATAAAAACAGCAGCGAAAGGTGTGGTACCTAGTGAAAATGCAATCACGTCAAAATTGGTATTAAACGACGTCTCCGTAAACGCCATCACGCACATAGCCAGCGCAAGAAACCAGTTGCGTTTAAGGCACCGTAAAGTCTGACGATAGATCCCGGAGAAGTCTCTTTTATCCGTCTCAGGGACAGCCTCATCCGGACCGGCGCAGCTCTTACCGCGGATCAGGGGAAGAAGAGTAAGGGCCGAAAGGAGGAAACAGCCGGCGGCCACACTGAAAAACAGGGAGGGTGAATAGCGGTCATAAAGGGCGGCAAGCACCAGTCCGGTGACGAAAACGGCGATCCCGCTGATATATGACGCCACAGCCACACTCGTTTCATAATCCCTGTGAAGTTCAGGCAGCAGATACTGATTAACGATAATCGTCGCAAAATTTACGGTGAGAGAAAGGGATATAACCAGTACAGGTGTGACTACGAGACTGAAATGCGACTGGTTTCCGAAAGCGAAAACCAGAAAGCCACAACACGCCTGCGCAGTCATCAGCCAGAAGAACCGGTGACGGCTCCTGTCGATGAGCCGCCCGGCCAGAGGCCCCCACGCCAGGCTGGACAGCGCAGTTGAACCAATCAGTACTGAAATAAAAAGGGGGTCGGTTTTGATTTTAACCAGATAAAAGGAAAAAAAACCCAGATAAAGGCAGAAACCGAGTGTGGACAAGAGTATGAAAAGACACAGCGTAAGCTGCCGGAAGCTCTTAATCATGCACATCTTCCCTATCCAGAAAAGCATACTCCATCACCCGCTTTCTCCCGGCACGCTCAGCGGCGCGTATTGAAGGATGGTTACTGCTTTCAATGGTTCCCCACAGCGATGCCGGTGTGCGGAGCGTGCTGAGAAAAGAAAGTAAGGCCTGTTGTGCAGAACCCGCAACGTGCTTTCCTCGAAAGCGCGGAATAACGATCTCTTCGGTGATCCACAGTCCTGATATAAACGCCCTGCGTCCGTTCTCACAGATGATAAAACCGGCATGCGCCCCTTCATAAACTATGATGAACAGGTTTCCATCCTTAATGGCATCGCGAATGTCTTCTTCATCTGCAGGAAACACCTTATCCTTCAGGAAAGGATAGCGGGAATACGTCCCTGCATAGGCCAGTTCCAGAGCCTGAAGGCACCACTCAGCTGACTGTGGGCAGGCCCGCTCAATGCAGACAGTCTGGCCGCTGATAACCGCTTCATTTCTTTCATGCATGCTTTCGCCGACATAGAAAAACTGATCGGCACAACCACGCGTATCCTCAGACACGGGCCGGAGAACGCGAACTGAACAGGCGCCCATGGGATGCCATACTTCCAGTATTGAGGCCATTGCCCGCCGGGTCAGAGGAGCAGAGCTGGCGACCAGATCAATGAACGGCTTCTTCAAATCGCCGCCTCTGTATCGTGGACCGGTGAGGTAGTCATTACCGTCGCAGGAAACGATTTTCTGAAGAAAAAAATCCTGAGGCAGGCCGGTCTCCCGGAAAGGAAAGTTTGATGAAAAATTGCTGTCCTCACACCAGAGCAGCTGTTCATCAATATAGTCTTTCATGCCGTTTCTGAGTAACCCGGAGTCAACAGGCAGCCTGCTGAACTGCTCAACCATGTAATCAAGCATTAACTTGTTCCTTTTATTTCCACGGGGATGCCTGTTTTATAGAAAGAAAGAATGAGGTTGATGACGTCTTTTCTGTCAGCTCCGGGGCGTGCAGAGAAACTGGTGAGGCTCCGGCGTTCAAAGATGTGATGAAAGACTTCTTTCGTTAATTCAAGGACATTTTCCCTGTAAATGAACCGGATGTAAGAATCCTCCTCATCCAATAAAACATCCTGCCCCGTATGCAGTACCGGTTCAGCCCCCCCGAGCAGATTGCCTATACTCCGGAAAAATGTCACCGCTGAGACATCGCCAGGGTGATCTCCTGCAGACGCGGGTTCGGGGAAAGCAGGGAAAGATGACACCCCGTAAACGAGCCCCACCGTCAGGTGCAACGACTGGTGTCCGTCTTCCGTAACCGGGTCATGAAGCGTGCCTTTACGGACGAAGAGAATATCGCCTGCTTTTAACGTGATGTCTTCGTGTTCAAACCTCCATTTTTTCTTACCCGCGAGCTGCACGATGACCACATCATGGTCATCAGTGTGGGCACCGGCACCGGTGCTGCCAGCGGGCGACCAGTAAATATTGTAGTGTGAAAGGATCCCTTTTTTATCAGCCAGATAAGTGTACAGAGAAAAGTATTCCGGCATCCTTTTCTCGAGGTGGTTGAATACGATGGTCCGCTTACGAAGCAGCATAAGGGCCATAGTGTAAAATCCCAGTATTCCGTCAGTACACGTCTCACTGGCAGGATAGTAGACATCGCCACAGCAGAGCAATTTGATGTCTTTTTCAGGATGACGGATCCCGCGAAAAAGATAGTGAAGTGAGTAATTAAATAAAGCCTCAGAGAAGGAGGCATTTCCCTCTGACAATACGTAGTCCTTTTTAAAAGGTTCAGTGTCTGTCAGCAGAGCCGTCAGCTCATTCATTGGAAAGGTAATCATACCAGCACTCCGGTACGGATCAGTTGCGTGATAACCTTATTGAAAACACCTTCCGCGTCAGTATCACGGAATTCAAAGCTGAAACCAGATCTGGCCATCTCATTTTTAAGATCAAACAGCTTGTCCGCCACTTCATTTCTGACTAAAAAATCTTTTCCACGGAGGTATATCCGCGTTGAGCTGCATTCCGTTTCACCGAAGACGATGTCACCATGATATTGATAAGGCCTGTTAACGGTCATTCGGGCGGGTGAAGTATATTTGAAATAACTGTTACTTTTGAGCCGGTTTATTAGCCGTGCCAGACCTTTGTGTGCAATATCACCGAGGCTGTTTTTTGCAGAGTCAGGAGGGATAACGGCTGTAATAATATCGTTAACGTCAGCTTCGGCCCTCAGAGGCAGAGTGATATAAGGATCCTCGGTATCATGGACAGCCAGGAAATCTGACAAAAAAGACGTCAGTAATTGTGATCGTTTCATTTCATAAGGAGCAATACCCAGCGTGACGGAAAATTCGGGATTTTCCAGAACATGATACCAGTTCTGAGGAATAAACAGTGCATCCCCCGGGCGCAGAGTGACCTCCGTCGCCCATGAGAGGGTTTCCTTCAGATTAAAGGAGTCAGACTTCACCACCGGCGCAATGTCTTTTATGGCCGGATCCCACACCCATGCTTTTTTGATTCCGGGGCCGAGGTGATAAAGAAACGTATGCTCCTGATCTTTGTGAATACCAAATGGTGTCAGGCTGTATCGCCCCATGAAGCTGTAAACATCAATCCCCTGGCTCGGAATACCGTATTTCTCAACCCATTCTTTATTGAAATCCCGGTTAATTTTCTGTGCCAGAGAGTCGGACCATCCGTTAAGCCCGTTAATAACGGCACAAAAACTGGATGCGCCGGTTATTCGCTCAAGCCATTCACTGAGGCGCTCGTCTTCGCGAGGGGGATGATTCGACACACTGTAACCAAAGTCATCACGGGTGCCATTATTAATAAACACACGGGCATTGAGCAGGCTTTCTGAAATACTCCTTCTTTTACGGATAATATGCTCTATATCGGCAAGCAGCGCGCCAGGATCCGTCAGAACTCCTGCCTGATGGTAGAATTCATTGATATTAAATTCTGTCAGGTGACCGGTTAACATGCTTACACACATCTTTACCTCCTGATCTATCAGCTGATAATGAGAGAAATTATTTTATCCAGCAAGGGCATTTCATGGTTAAACGGATTTCCTTTTTTATCAAAACCACAGGTGAACTCCATGATATCGGCACCCACGACGGAAAGGCATGAATTCTTAATCAGGCTCAGAACATCCGTTATATTTTCCTCGTTCATCCCCTCATCCAGCGGCGTCGTGACGTGCGGAAAAACATCAGGATCCATCACGTCTGCATCAAAACTTATATAGACATTTTTCCCCTCGATTAACGACGCAAGCTTTATTTTATCGCCGGTGCTCATTACTGCACTGAACTGATTAATGGATGAAGATTGAAGGTAATCCATTGAATATCTGATTGTTTTCTCTCTGACACCAATCTGTATCACTGATCTGATTGCGTTATCAGCAATGAGTTTTGAAACAAAATTTGCATGGTAAAGAGGCGCGTTTGACTTATCCGTGCTGGTATTGATATCGGAATGCGCATCCAGTTGTATCAGCACGAGTTCAGGGATAAACCGCGCGGTTTCTGCCACGGAAAAATAAGTCAGCGAGTGATCGCCACCGAACATCATCGCTTTATTGTTTTTCGCTCTGATTTTGGCGACAACATGCTGAATTTTCTCCCCGAAGCTGTATATATTATCAGTTGTACTATAAGCGATGTCGCCAAGATCCCTCATTTCAGCGTGGTTGCGTCCTAATTTACGGTAAATATAGGGGCCATGCGCCGGCGATCTGGGGGGGTCTAATGCAAAATCTGCCGGGGCACCAAAAAAGCACCACTGATCCTGCGGGGTGTCAGGTATGGATAATGCCACCTTTTGTATTCGCGCAGGGTTATACAAAATGCCGTCTTTTAGTAACTCATCGTCCTTCCGGGAGATTAATATATCGTTAAAGTACAGAAGTGAAGTAATTTCTTTAAGATGCGCATTGTCTGTCGAAAGCAGGTCTTTAAAGTTTATGTCCTGTTCTGTTATTTTTCTTAAAAGCTGATACAGCTTACCACTGACCGTCACACTGACTCTTCTTTCATTAAGCGTGAGCTCAACCTTGTCACCTTCTTCGTTGATAACCGTATTTCTGTTAATAACAATATCATCTTCATGCATATTTCACCCCCGCCATGGATAAAAAATAATTACCTCATATTCAGGTAATTTCAATATCCTTTTCTAGACGATTCAACTTTTCTCAAAAAAAATAACTAATAACCTCATGATTATCTTATTAAATTACATCTAAAAAAAACATAACCATCCCAACTTAATAGTTTAAACCTATCAATTTTGTTCAGGTTAAATTAGTTTTATTATTAATAATAAAAGGAAAAATTTTTTTAAACTTCATTTTTTACTATTCAACTGAAGATAAAAGAAATTTATCCTTGCGCATTTTTTTTACTCTGTTAAATAAGTTTTTTTCATAACTTTATGAGTTGACTTTCGTTCTGGCCCAATACAAGAATTCTTCTGCCAGGCGTTGCTGGCAGTTTGACCAACTTTAAATATTGGAGGTATGTATGTCCTTGAATAAATATGGTGAGTCACAAAAAGATAATCTGGATAAGATCGCGGCTGAGCTGTCAGCTTTCAGCCACGATGATGTCATTGTGGAAGTAAAAAAAGACAGTAACAATCACATCGACATCGGTGGTGGCGGATTAGGACGTGATCGCCGCGATACTGGTCACTGATGAAAAAGAGGAGCAGCCGACAGGCTGCTCCTTTGCTGATTAACAGGGCTTTGCTGGCTGAGTTCAGAAAATTACCATTACTGATACCCGCTCAGGAAAATACACTTACAGCACCCGGAAAAATTGCTCCTCCTGGATGTGACAAGATTCTTTGTACAGTTTTAAATTTTCACTATCAGTAACAGGGTAGACATCACAATAAGAGAGATGATAACCAGTTTTCTCCGGAAGTTCTTCTCTCCGATGAATAATGCGGACAGAATGAACCCCACCACAAGGCTCATTCTCCTGAATACCGAAAGATATGTCACATTAGCATCGGGGTCTGTGATTGCAAAAAAATAGATGAGTTCCGCAATAACCCATGAAAAACCAACCAGGGGAATGTACAGACTCCACATGCAACGCAGGTTGCTCCGCCCAAGCCGGATAAACGCAAAGAGAAACGCTGCAGCGAAGATAAACCGGTAAAGTGAAGAATAAGCCTGAATGGTATACGCCGATATATCGAGATTATGAACGATATATTTGTCAAAAACGGTTGTTAATGAGGAAAGTATGGTTGCAAGAAGCATCATGGCCACGGGGAGACTGCGTAGCGTGTTAATCCCTTCCTTTTTGCCTGTCTGTGATAACCCGTAATAACAGAGTACGGAAACGAGTACCGCTGTGAACTGCAGGGGGGACAGGAACTCGCCGAAAACCACGCTGCCGCCCGCAAGCGTCCATAACGGCCCTGAGGCCCTGACGGAACCTGAAAAGGACATCGGCAACTCTCTTACAGAAAAATAAGCGAAAACCCAGGACAGGGTCATCATCAGACTCTTTACCAGAATAGGCCACTGTTCTGCAAAACGAACAGGACCTATTTTCAGCTGCGGGCTCAACGCCTGTACCTGAGGCAAAAATACGGGCAGCCACAGCAGAGCTCCAAAAAAAGAACTGTAGAAAACCACCTGAAACAGACCATTACCTGACATGGCCTTTTTAGTCCAGAAATCATAAAAACCCAGAATAACGCCGGCTGAAACACCGTAATAAATCCACATGTTCGATCGGTCCTTCAGCCTGTCAGGCCTTTTTCACTGGGTGATAAACTGACTGCAGTTCAATTCCGCTCTCTTCAAAGCGTCCGGCGCCGTTGATGACGCGGCCTCGGGGTATGTTAAGGTTTCGGGCTGTACCAAATCCCTTCAGCAGCCCGGCTCTTTCATCAGGTGAAGGCTCATGCCAGCCACCGCCGCTTTCGAGTGTGCAGCTGTCAACGGTAATCTGCCCCAGAATCTGGCTTCCGGACTGAAGGTCGGAGACGCCAAAAACTGACGCGCCCCCCAGATAACGGCCGTGGTTACCTATTTTTACAACGGCACCGGTTCTGTTAGCCTTAACGGTGAAGCCACCTTCACCAAACTGGTTTTCTGACCCAATAAAAACCGGTCCGGCCGAGGCATCGATCGATGTATTGCTGTAGAAGGTGTTGGAATCTCCTATCTCAAGGGTGTTTCCGTTTTTGCCAGCAAGAATTACGTTAGGGAAGAGAATGTTTCCCTTCCCGATTTTTATGTCCTTGTATATAAGTGTCGAGAAGGGATCGTAAATAATATTCCCGGCTTCACACAATCCACAGAGTTCGTCGAGCGTCAGAAATCCACTGTCTTTTCTCATACGGTTAAAAATAGTAATGTCCATCACGCAATTTTCTCCAGCACACGGAACTCATCACAGGGACGCATAGCAACAGAAGCGTTATCTATTGCGTCATGAAGATAGGCGACCAGCTTGTCAGTTAAAAACGGGGCTTCCGTCATTTTTCCGGGTAAGGCGAGTATATGGCCTGGCACCGGCTCTGCGATGGCAACGTTGAGTGAACGGTTGCAGTTCAGGGATGTCTGCAGATCCACTTTGACGCAGGCTATACTTACTGAATTCCGGCTGTCCCAGCCGGGAAATATTGAAGCGATGCCCCTTTTAATATTTTCTGCTCTTTCATGAATCACCTCATAATCGGCACATGGCGACAGTAAAGCGTCTTCATTGAAACCCACAATGCTGTGGTCACCGTGATGCATCATCGCAGCCTGATGCGGGTCCAGATAAAAAACGCCTTCTGCACAGAGCCTTGGTGTGATGATGAGATGACTTTTCCAGTACCTGATAGGAATGGCGAGGTCATGATGTCTGGTAAATAAATCCCTGGCCCCGGTACCGGAAGAGTAAACGATGCGCTGACCAGCTATTGCGGCTTTGTCACCCGAGAGGCTTTCGAGGTGAAGTGTCTGGCCCTCGATCGCGGTAATCTCATGCCCCAGGTAGAATACGCATCCTGCTTTCTGAGCAGCACTGATCAGCTTTCTGTAGAGTAAGCGGGTGTTCAGGCTGACGTCGTCGACCGCAAAAATAGCTTTCGTCTCAGTAAAATCGGCTTCAGGAACCAGGCTGCGCGCTTTTGACAACGTCAGCGGGGTAAAGGACACGCCGGCTTCATTCCAGCGGGAAATAACCTCATCCGCTCGCGATTCATCCTTTAATAACGCGAGAGGCCGCTTGTCAATATCCTCCAGGGCTTCCGGGGCAAACTCACGTATGTATTCGTGTCCATAAATACATCGCTTAGCCACCTGCACAGCCTCCTGCCTGTTTTTAATTGAGGTCGCGTGATAAGTCCCCTTATGGAGCCAGCCTTCATTGCGTGTGGACGGGCCAGCTGCGAACACAGGTTTGTTTTCAACCAGCGCCACAGATAGGCCAATATTACAGAGCTTATAGGCAGACATCAGTCCGGCAATACCCCCGCCGATAAGAACAACATCGTAACTGTTCATTTTATTTTATCCTTTTTTGGTGAAGCGCTATTTTTATGAACATATTGTTATTTTTCTATTTAATTTTTAACAGACTTTCATAAAACATCACTTTCAGAAATTAGCAAGCAAACTAAAAAAAACCAACCTCATGATTACAATGAAAAATAATAAAACACACATTGCAATTAAAATTTCATTAAAATTAAATAACAATGAAACACTAACAAAAAAATAAAATTTCAGTCTGAGTTAACTCATAACCTCAGATCAACATGCTTGCAGAGCCTAACATCTCAAGACCAAATAAATTGAAATAATTCATTTTCTGGAAATATGAGCGCCAGAAAAACCATAAAAGTGATGTCAGCCCTGAAAGTGGAAGCTAAATGAAGCTTGTGCAGATTTTCAGTCCGTCAAATCTCTTTAATTTCATCGCCAGCAGGATTTCAGATACAGCTTTGATAAAAAAAAGGCCATTAAAGGTATACTCAAAATGACCGTAACAAGACCTTAATAAAAAAGGGGTTATGCATGCCGGTGACAAAAACGGAAACTTTTTCGGGAAGGGTGGAGCGCGTTGTACATGTGGCCACTGTCAATGACGTTAACCTGATGCTGTATGGCGTTCTGCTTTCAGGAGAGCCGGAATGGTTGCGCATCTGCACGACTGAGATTAAAGACGCTGAGAAAATCGCGTTTCTCAGCCCGGATGCTTACGTTGAAATCAGGGTACGCGATGACATAAGTATCCAGGGGACGACGTACAGGGAATTTCACTCCCTCAGTTAACATCGTTTGCCCGTATCGAAAACATTCCCGGAGATCGCAGTGAAACCCTTCAGCCTTTTAGTAAACCATCCACTGGATGAAACTTATCTCAGTCCCCCCGGAGACTTCTGTGCGGAGGGTGAATTACCGGCAGAAGAGACTGAAGTGCGTCAGGCCCTTACATCAATGCATGTTCTGACAAACCGCCTGATGAACATCGGCTTATGGGACTGTCTGTTCAGAACCAGTAAATACTCGTCAGCCAGCCGTTCGGCGACAGAGGCGCAGCGGCAGCTGATAGCGCTAGTGAACAGTACGCCCCTTCATAAAGCCGCGCTGAGACGGATTGTGAGCGTCATGCCTGAAGATAACGGCGGCCGGGAAGCGCTCATGGATTATTTACGTTAAGAGAGTGGGACCGCTGAACCTATGCAGATTGCACGTATTTATCTTCGCGTCAGTACGGATGAACAGGAACTGACGCGACAGAACAGCATTATTGAAGATGCCCGGGGCAGGGGTTTTTATGTCGCCGGCGTCTATAAAGAGAAAGCTTCCGGTGCCAGAGCTGACCGCCCTGAACTCCAGCGCATGATTGCCGATCTGCAACCCGGTGAAGTGGTTGTGGCCGAAAAAATTGACCGCATCAGCCGTCTTCCCCTTAATGAGGCCGAGCAGCTGATTGGCTCGATAAAAGCTAAAGGGGCAAAGCTGGCCATCCCTGGTATAGTGGATTTGTCCGAGCTGGCCATAAGTCAGGACGGCGTGGCCAGAATCGTACTTGAGTCCGTCCAGGACATGCTTCTTAAGGTGGCTCTGCAGACGGCGCGTGACGACTATGAAACGCGAAGGGAAAGACAGCGGCAGGGCGTTGAGCTGGCAAAGGCATCGGGTAAGTACAAAGGGCGAAAACCAGACAATAAAACACATGAGCGCATTATTGCGCTTCGTGAATCCGGCATGACGATTGCGCGCACAGCGACTCTTGCCGGATGCAGTGTGAGTCAGGTAAAAAGAATATGGTCAATGCACAGGTCTGCTTTGGTCAGTGATTAATTTGATATCACTCAATTGAAGCGGCCGAAGATATTCTCATTGGGATAATGAACACTTAGGACAGAAAGGAATCACAGCTTTTTTTTGATACATTTTAATATTCCTCTGTCCTTAAAGGCAGAGGAATATTATGATAAATTCATTCTATTTAATAATAAGATTAATAAAATTCAATTTCATCACTGTTTTTTAATCGCTTGTTGATAGTGTAATGAGGCTTCTTTAATACCATTAAAAAAGTCCCTATAGCTTTTTGCCACTTCATTCATAAGCTTATCACTGAGATCATCGTATTTTTTAATGTTATCCACTATATCAAGAATTTCTACAAATATTTGAATTACTGCTGCAATAGCGGCTACTGCAAAAGCTATTTTTCCACAAAAGTCTACATTTTTGTAAGTAGTATCAAGCGATGAAATGCGTTCTGGAGGTGGAAGATTGTCAAAAAGTACCGGCCCCTCTACTACTGGCCCTTCAACTACTGGCCCTTCAACTACTGGTCCCTCGACTACTGGTCCCTCAACTCCTGGTCCCTCAACAACCGGCCCCTCAACTGCCGGATTCTCGGTTACCGAGCTTCCTGCCTGAGACTCCCCCTCAGATGGTTGCGAGCCATCACTTCTCTGTCCTCCTGCGCCAGTTAATTCAACGTCACCCGATGCCTCAGCATGAATATCTAATGGTCTATAATCAGTCCTTACCCTGCGATATCCTGCTGCCGTTAAAGCAGCTAATTGTATGAAAGATAGTTCGCCATGACTAAATAATTTTGGCGCGGAAATTTTCTTCTCAAACTCTTCAATATCCGAGTTTGTTCTTTTACTTAAATTAAGGTCATCAAGCGCGTCATAAATTGCGTTGATTTCATCACTTTCAAAAGCTTTTCTGGCAAGACCTGCATAGCGTCTAAAAGATTCTGCCGTTAAACTTTCTTTAGCTTTAACAAAAGCCATAAACTGGAAGAGAATTGAACGACAACTGCTTCCATCCATCCCTATAGGTGCTTTACTGGAAATAATCCTATTGTTATTTTTAAATAAATCTATATATAAAGAAACGTCTGGGCTAATTCCTTTCGATATTCTCTCATCGATTACAGCTAGATTTTCCATCAAATCTTTTGTTTCATCTTTGAGGAATAACCGGTATACAGAACTTTGTGCTTCTAATGCAACAAAAAGAGCCATACCTAACCCGAGAGAAAAAACAGAGCTTACTGCTGCGACATTAGCACCAATAGCCGCTACATCTGCTCCAATTGCATTGGATTTCATTTGGTTTACTAAAGAAACCAGCTTAATGAACTCGTTATTAATTATCGAATCCGATTCAAAATCACTTAAAGTGGAAAATACATTTAGTTCTTCAATTAATTTATCGATGTGGTTATCTGACTCATGCTCCCAGGTCGAGATGTAATTCAAGTAGGTTTGATATGTTGTGCTGCTCATTTTAGTCTCCTGTATATAGAATTAAGAATCATATTTTTTTAAAAAGCTATCTACTCATTTGAAAACGACAAGTTCCTTTTTTTACGTTTAAGAACCTGTAAATTGGAAGGTTATAACTGCTAGAAGGAAGAATACATACCTTGCTGCCATGACTGATCGCCCACATATTAAAAGGCTTTTACCTGATAATCCTCAGCATCTCAAAAGGGACTGTTTTTTCAGGGACATCCCATTCAAGCATAATACTTTGGTGAAGTTTGAGCGTCCGGTTAGCCATGTCCATTTCATCCTTAAATTTTACAAAATCCCTTCCCGCCCTCACTGAAGTCTCGCTCCAGTCGTGACACTCGAGTTTAACTTATCAGTCATAGCACCATCGCCTGGCCCGGGCTGACTCGATCAGCATCCCGATGGTAAGAGGGATGGCCTCACATGGTTTTTTCGGATAGTAGAGACTGAACATGACCTGATCAGAATCCATTCCAAACGCATCAAAGACGTTCTGCAGGCATTCGGCCGCATCTTCCGGATCCAGCTTCATGTCCAGATTGAGCGACATCTCGGGCGTGAGCGTTTTTTTCCGGAACGTCAGCAGGGAACGGCCGTTCCACGGCTCGATGAGCGCCATCACGCGCGTCTGGGTGTCGTCTACCATAACTTATCCTCCCCGCGGGCGATGGTGTTATACCGGTTGACCGTGTGAAAACTGATATCGGCAACATCTCTGGCCAGAATCACCCAGCCCACGACAGGGATCGCACGCCCGATAAAAGTGCTGAGCTTGTGCGTCCATCGTATACGCGCCGTCCAGGGTGGGTATCCTCCTACGACAGTTGGGAGCTGAATGCCGAAGGGGAACTTGGCTGTCCGGAATACTCTGCGCGCAGTACGTGAAGCGTAGGATGTGCCCTTTTCCGCATCGCGGGGTTTTGCGCGGGTCGTCAGGACATTACGGCCGGAGAGGACAGCTACGATCGCCCCGAAGTCATCGATTCCAAGCTGCTCGGCAACTTCTTCACAAAAAATGATGAAAAAGAGTTCACCGGCGGCCAGGTTCGGTCTGCCCGCGTAGAAATAGGTGTCATTGAGTTCTTCAGTCGTGTCCACTGCCTGCTCCCATATGTTCTGACTGAGCTGTTTTCATGACGCGTGAGTGAAGATACCCCTGCCAGTGATGACTGACAACCTGACGGTCAGGCACAGAATCATGAATTGCAGATAGTCCCCTGATGATCCTGCTGAAGACGGCACAGTTTCAAACAGGGGGAAATGCCGGCATGTCTGACTTCTCTGCAGCGTTCCAGTACCACCAGTGGCCCGGACCGTATTCCGAATCGTAATGAGCGGTTTTAACTTGTTTGTGCTGCAGGTACTCAGGCGTGTTCATCCCGAAGACTTCCATCGGCAGCGCATCGACGCCGGGAACGTCCTTCAGCACAAAATCCGGGAATACGTCTTCGTCGCCGTCGTAGCGCAGCGGCTTGATAAAGGTGCGTTTTTCCTGCCACAACCGGTCTTCGACCATTCCCTCATAGCCCGAATCCAGCGGAATAAAGCGGGGGCTGACCGTCATCAGCGCGACGTCGATGACGGTGCTGCAGCTGGACGGCCGGTTGCGCCCGTCAATGTGTCTGAACGTCGTTTCGGGCGGTTCCGTTTCCGCAATGACCACGACTTTCATTCCCCGGTGCCAGTCGCCCAGCTCGCGGCCAAAGCTCCTTTCCAGGCGCAGGCGCACGTCTTCCGGCAGCACAAGGTCAGGGAAGCCGAAAAACAGGCCCAGCGGCAGCGTTGTCTGCAGCCGTGCTTCAGCAGCCTCATTCCAGCTGGCCAGCACGGACACCACGATGAGCCGCCGTTTGTTCTTTTCGGCTACTCTCAGGTGTTTCCAGTTTGAAATGACCTGCGGCGTGCCCTTGGTGGCCATGAGCAGCAGCGACTCTTCCAGTGGAACGCGGCCGACGCGTATCCGGCCCGCCGTCTGCTGCAGGCGCCAGCTCACCCAGCCGGGCGTGCGTTTCTTTTTGTCGAAGGCGGGATGCCAGACGTTGATGCCGGACTGTTCCCACAGCAGGTGAAGCAGCCCCAGCAGGCGCATTGAGGGCCGGCGCTTACG
This sequence comes from Allium fistulosum, assembly GCA_030737815.1. Taxonomy (NCBI): domain Eukaryota; kingdom Viridiplantae; phylum Streptophyta; class Magnoliopsida; order Asparagales; family Amaryllidaceae; genus Allium; species Allium fistulosum. The sequence goes on along the minus strand of JASFAW010000009.1, from coordinate 465,796 downwards.
CTTGACCGGTTCATCACCGGACACGTCTTCAGCCGGTTTTGACTCTGACGGCGCCTTTTTCTGCAGGCCGGTGGGCAGCCTGACCACGATGGTGCCGTCCGAAGCGGAGCGGACCGCATCGCCCTGATAAATCTCCGCCTGCCGTTCGTCTGACCACACCGAATAAAACCGGCAGTCCGGTTTGTGTTCGTTACCTGTAAAGGCATATGAAGAGAGCCAGCAGCGTTCAGTCTCCTGAGAATAATGCACCTTCAGGCGGCGTTTTACGGGATCGGTCTCTGCCGGCAGGCAGCTGCAGGTGACCACCGTGGTCTTTTTGTTGTCGCGGGCGTGCTTCAGCCAGCGCTGCCAGGTCCCGGTTTCCTCCTGCTGGAAGGCTTCACTGGCGTCCCTTTCACCGCGCTGTCCCCGGAAATGCACCGCGTAGGTTTTCTTTCTGGCCATGCCCGTTCCCTCCGTCCGGAATTACGTTTCGCAGTAGCACCGAAAATCACGCATTTATTTATCCTGACACGTCACCGGCGTGGATTCATTCCACAGTCTTTCGAATTCTGCGTTATATTCAGCAGCAACTGCTTTATTATCAAAAACTGCCAGCGCATTTTCCGCATTGCGCTTTTCAGCCGATGAGGTGTAATTAAACGACCCGGTTTCCGTATTCACTCCGTCGGCCACAATAAACTTGTTGTGCATGATGCTGTAGCGGTCGTCCGTCCGGACCGGCACCCCGCTGCAGGCCAGCAGGGAAACCAGCGAATGACGGTCGTGACTGACCTTTTCATCCGCGACAAGCCGGACCGCCACGCCCCGCTGCGCCTGGCTTATCAGCGCCTGTGCGACGGGCCTGCTGGTAAATTCGTAGGCCGCGACGTCCAGCGTTTTTCCTGCCCCCGCGATAAGGTTCAGTATAAGGCGCTGCGCGCTTTCGCCCGGCGAAAAACCCACGGCGATATTGTTTCCTGCGGACACAGACACACTGAATACGGCAGACAAAATAAACAAACTGATCCGCACGCTTTTCATTATTTATTCTTTTCCTGAACAGATATCCGGATGGTATTATGCTCCTGTTCCGTCGCGGAATAACAGTACACAGTCAAAGTAAAATTATATATATAAAAGCAGGTATTCTCTTCCTGAGATTATTTCTGCGTCAGAACACAAAGGGGTGGCCGTGTTATACATGACGTTGTGTCTTTTCCTGATGGTGATGAGCCTGCATGAACTTTTCTGCCTCCGTCACGCCGCAGCGGAAGTCAGGGCCGGAACCGTTCTGCTGGCATCGGCCATTATTCTGCTCCCCCTGACGCTGGTTGCACCGGTTCTGGCGGGGTTCCTGCCAGCAGGTATTGAAATCACTCAGCACACCCTGGATGAGCTGGCCATAACGGCCCAGTGGATGGGAGCCGCAGGAGCGGTTTTACTGAGCGGACTCTATTTCATGCTGGCCCGGCGCGCCGGCAGGCGTTTCTGGTACACCGGCGCTTTCATTGCCTCGGCGCTTCTGGCGTTCATCTTCTCCAACAGTCTGTGGTTCGTGTCGTACAGAGACGCCTTCATCGCGTCGCCCGTGCTGCTGGGAGAGGGTGAGGAAGACTGCGATGCGCCGGCCATATTTATTCGCTATCACCCGGATGCGCCGTCTGACTGGCGCTGCCCCACCGGCATAGTGCTGATGGGCGAATCGTCGCATCCTTTCCTGCCCTGGCCGGACTACCGGCAGGGAAAAAGTCGTCAGATGAGCGACAACATTAACGTCCTGATAAACCTTGCGCAGGAGAAATCAGAAGAGAAAGCCGGATGATATGCCGTCGTCACCCTGCAAGGATTGCCAGGTTACAGATGCTGTCATAATCTGTTATATACATCAGTCAGTCAGACTAATGTCAGGATTCAGGAAATGAATGTCAGCGATGAAGCCCTGCTGAAATCAGGTATCAGCCAGGCAGATTTAAGCAGAATAAAACACAACGTGTCGGTACACGGCGGCACGCTGGAGGACGCGGTAGAAAGCCTTGCAAACCGCTTCCGGGCCCTGACATGGGTTATCACGTTCAGCGTGCTGGTGATGGCGGCCCTGCTGGTATTCAGCTCCCCCGTCAAAATTATTGCGGGTGGGGTGTCATTTTTGATCGTGATTGCAATAGTGCTTTCCGCCCAGCCCGTAACGCTCGCCTGGAAATGCTGGCGTCACCGGAGAGCTGAACGTCGTTAATTATCCTGTGACCTGGCTGTTTCAACGAGATCAACAACAACCTTGCCTCTTATACCGTAGTTGACAATTTTAATCGCCAGTTTTGGCCGGCTCATTGAGTCCAGCTTATTTCTGAAATCACTTCTTAACCAGCGGAAAAGCCGCCAGGACTCCGGCTTCCTCGTCAGTCCTACCAGGCCGTAAATATTGGCCGTCAGTGAAACGGCATTATAGGCGGCCAGACCGTATTCGGGTCTGAATCCCATAAAGCTGGCTATTTCGGTTGAGGCATCGGCAATGATGCCCTCGGAAGGGCCGTAGGACGTGCGGTTAATAATCTCTTTAGATATGCTGTTAAACCCGTCAATCATGATGATCGCGCCAGCCACAACAGCAACAGGTGTCATCGTGGCCAGCAGAACAAAGCCGCCGTAAACCGTCAGGCCGTTTAGTACCAGATTGACGGCAGACACGGCATAGCCCACGATCCTGTTATTCTCTCTGATAAACTCCACTTTTGCATAAAGCTTCGCGGCCTGAGTGCGCAGCATTCGGGCCTGATATTGAAGGCTGTCGTTCTCTGCTCGAAGATTTTTGACACAGGCCATGCATTCTTCATCGGTTTTTGCCTGACGGGCCAGGGCGAACTGAGCTTCTATAAGGTATCTGATTTCCTGAACGAACTGAATGCGGGAGAGTCCGTGTTTCAGATGGCTGGCAGCGACAACATTAGCCGTGTCGGCCAGCTTCCTGGCTTCAAGGTTAACCATCGTCTCTGCCCAGGCCTGATTCCGACCGCCTGAGCGCATCATTGAAAGAAGGGCTGCATCCATTTTATTTCTCCGAGGCTGACAGAAAATATACAGGAACTGAATCCCGAATATACAGATTAATCCTTTGGCTCTTTATGATAAACAGGATCGTTCACGCCCGGCAGGTTCAGCGAAAGATTACGGTAATTGGCCAGCCTCTCTCTGAAGTAGTCTCTCAGTTCTTCAGGCTGCTGATGCTCAACCTGGGCAGGAATGACAGGCGGGTTGAGCCGTTCCCGGTAAGCGACACCTGACGCGGCCAGGTCCACATTAACTTTATCCCGTTCGGCCCTTTCTCTGGAGGCCAGATTATGCGGCATGGTAACTCCTCCTGAGAACAGTATACCGAACTATCCTTAGTCATAACGACGGAGGTCATTATGTGTGGACTGTTTGCGCAGTGCAGCTGCAGAGACGAGTATTTCGAAGCCGCAGGTATCGCGCCGGAAGAACTGCCTTTCGACGCTGAACCCCTGGGGCGGTACAACGTGGCACTCGGAACGCGCGTGATGCTGCTGAGTCAGCATGCAGGGCAGCTTCATTTTGAGCCGGTATTCTGGGGCTACAAATCGGACTGGTGGCACAAGGCCATGCTCATTAACGCCAGATAGTAAACGTCCGCCTCAGGCAGAATGTCCAAACCACTGTGGCAGCACGGCAGGGCAGTCGTACCTGCCAATGGCTGGTTTGAATGGGCCCGATCGGATGACGGCAATCAGCCGTATTTTATCTATTACCGCTCACGCCAGCCGCTTTTCTTCGCGGCGATCGGCAAAGCGCCCTTTGGTCAGGGCCATCGCCATGAAGGGGTTTGTCATCGTGACGAACGAGAGTATTCAGGGAATGTTTGATATCCATGACAGGCGGCCGCTGGTACTGCAGCCCGACACTATAAGGGAATGGCTGAGCGAAGACGCCAGTGTAGAAAGAGCCAGCGAAATAGTACATGAGTGTGCTCTGCCTAAGGGCGACTTTAAATGGCATAAAGTAGATAATGTAGTAGGAAACACACATAACCAGGTAAAGGTGCTGATAGAGCCTGTTTGAATGCTTTTTAACTACAGTCCGGCATTAACTTTGATCATTCACTGGGAAAAAATGAATAAAATAGAATGGCTTATGAGGTTTCGTCGCTGCCGTTCAGTGGAGACGCTTGAAACCGTGTATGAACATCTGATGTATTCAGACGACACTGAAGAACAATATGAAATCACCCGTGCCTACGATCACCGTAAGGCGGAACTGGCCACAGGTAAGCTGTATGACCGTGTCCCTGCTCATGTCTGGAAATTCGTAGAGTAAACCTGCCATATCAGCTCTTTTCAGGAACTGGCTTAGCGAATACAAATTTTTTGTGTTCGCTAAGCCAGTTGAACAAGCCGAAGGCGCGTTAGTAATGATCGCTGTTTATCCACATGTGCACAGGCTCGATCCAGTAAATATTCCAGTAAGATCCTTATAGCTCCAAATAGATCCCGCTAACTCTCAGGCCTTGTGGGGACTGACTTCAAGCCGATTACAGATGTGTGCTGGTGGGATAAACATGTGTGCTGGCGGGATAAGGATGTGTGCTGGCGGGCTGGTAATGTGTGCTGTTGGGATGTAATGTGTGTGCTGGTGGGATAGAGGCGATCTTTACTCACAGTAAGATCCTATGACTACTAAGTGAGATAATTATATGAAAGATGAGTCATTTATCGGTGATGCACTTTACAGTGACATGGTCAGTAAAGACAAACAACTCACAGTTAATTCCAACAACACCGTTCAGCCTGTAGCACTTATGCGCCTCGGTGTTTTTGTACCCAAACCCACGAAGTCTCAGGGCGAAAACAACGTTGTGGATGCATCTGAATTATTCTCTCAGTTAGAGATAGCACGGGCTGAAGGGTACGATCACATTAACATTTCTGGGCCACGTCTCAATATGGACAGCGATTTTAAGGTCTGGATTGGAGTTATTTATGCATTCAGTAAATATGGCCTGGCATCAAACAAGATCGAACTGAAGTTTACTGAGTTTGCCAAAGGATGTGGATTTTCTGCTAAACGAATTGATGCCCGTCTTCGGCTTACCATTCACGACTCCTTGGGAAAATTACGTAATAAATCAATATCTTTTAAGCGTGGCAGTGATGCGAGGGGAAGTTATCAGACAGGCCTTCTGAAGACGGGTTATTTTGATGCTGAAAGAGATATTGTTCAGCTGGAGGCTGATGAAAAACTATGGGAGTTGTTTCAGTTAGATTACAGAGTCCTTTTGCAGCACCACGCCATTAAAGCACTTCCAAAAAAGGAAGCCGCTCAGGCGATTTATACTTTTATCGAAAGTCTTCCTGCTAACCCGATTCCTGTCAGCTTCTCAAGACTCGTGAGCGCCTTTCTCTGAGCAGTTCTGTAAGTGAACAAAACCGTACGATCAAAAAGGCGCTTGAGCAGTTACAGAACATTGGTTATCTGGAATTTTCGCTCGTTCGTAAAGCCCGCGAAAACTTTGTTATTATTCACAAACGTAACCCGAAGCTGAAACCTTCCGACATTTAAGTGTGTGCTGTTGGGATAAATACGTGTTCGTCAAGGTTGTGTCCGGCTCTGCAGCATCGTTCCTGCCGATGAACCCGCCAGCACACACTTTGCTTTTTTTTTTGCGAAGACGCGCCTGTCACCACACATATTCATTTCCCCACTGTGATGTAGCACCTGCCAGCACACATATTCAATCATTAAGCCAGGAGGTTTCCCGCCAGCACACATTTTCACGCGTGAAAAACAGAATTATTACCCGTCAGCACACACATCAGTACTGGTTGCTTCACAGTAAGCTTTCACCAGAAATGCCTTGCAAGTATCTGCAGCCCGCCAGCACACATCTACTCCTGTTTAGAATGCATGTGAGTAACCCGCCAGCACACATGATTACACCTCAGGACGTTATTTACACCCGCCAGCACACACATTTGTGTGTCCTAAACCCGTCAGCACACACCGAGCATTGGCTTATTTTGTCTGTCCCCCGTCAGCGCACATACTTTCAGGTTCATATCCGTTGAATCTGCAGCAGCGTATTACAGTGCAGAGAGCGGAACCACCCCGCCAACACACATATCGAACTCGTTGGTTAAGAAATGGTTTGCGCAGCCATATAGTTATTGCCCAGGCTTGGTAATGTCTGTCTATAACGATGCCCTTAAAAGAAAAGATGCTAGTCATTCCGACTGCTCATGTGTCTCAAATAGGTTCCCCTTCAGGACACACATTTGTTCATTACTTATCCATCATCCCTTCGGCGCACATGTTCAAGGGAGAAGATATAACATCCCTTCAGCACACATCTTTATCTGATTGATTAAAGAAAATAGTCAATAAGCACCAGAAGACACGTTGGGTTTAGAAGCAAATTTATGCCCGTAAGGTACCTACTGCACAATCTCATCAGACCCAACTCGTGTGTTGACGAACAATTGTATCTGATACATCAATTTGACGTTTATTGCTCATGGTGTAAAACGTAACCTCAATCCTGTAAACCCCAGACAGATAAATCAGATAGCATTTCTCTTCACTAAAATTGCAGACAATACATATGGGAATTTCAATCTGAAATTAAAAATTAAATATCAATAAAATCAATTAAATAAATAATTATTGGCACAGGGTAAGTGCTTGCTAGCTTGTATTCATCTGATGAAAGTTTTTTTGAATTTTTGCCTTACGTGGATGACTTTTGAATGACAGACTACAGAAAATTGACAGTTGGTATATTTTCCGTTTGTACAACATTTTTATGTTTTGACGAAATAAGTTGATCTGACGTTTTTCAGATGTACAATCAGTTTCAAAATTGACAACGGAACGGTTAAATGAAAAGTCATTACGGTGGCGTGGACGAGACGGCCCGCAGAGCGAGCGCGATGCTGCGCAGCATGAGCGACGATATTTCAGTCAGAAGGAATGAGTTTGGCCTTGATCAGTACTATCAGACGTTCACTCGTAATTCCGTAGCTAACCTTCCCAAACTCAGCCGCCGTGCCGTTGAGCAAGCCATTGATGAAATGGAATCACAGGGACACGTTTTTGGCAAAAAAGATGCAGGTAATACCCGGCATTATGCGCTAACCATCCAGGACGTTGTCGATATCTATGCTCACCGTAAAGTGCCTAAATATCGTGATGTGCACGCGGGGGATGGGCCTTTTGTTATTTTTGTTGTGAACCTGAAAGGCGGGGTATCGAAAACCGTAAGTACAGTAACCCTGGCGCATGGCCTTCGGGTTCATCAGGATCTTCTTCAGCACGATCTTCGTATTCTGGTTGTTGATCTCGATCCTCAGGCCTCCAGTACCATGTTTCTCAGCCAGGAAAACAGCATTGGTTCCATAATGGAAACAGCTGCACAGGCAATGCTTAACGATCTGGATGCTGGCCAGCTCAGAGAGGACATCATTAAACCCACGATTATCCCGGGTGTTGATGTTATTCCTGCTTCTATTGACGATGGTTTTATTGCAAGTCAGTGGAATGATCTCGTCAGAGAGCATTTGCCTGACAGGCTTCCCTCTGAAGTCTTGCGCCGGACGATTATTGATCGTGTGGGTTCTGATTACGATTTCATCTTTATTGACACTGGTCCTCACCTTGATGCCTTTATGTTGAATGCACTCGCCGCGAGTGACTTGCTGCTGACGCCCACACCACCCGCGCAGGTTGATTTTCACTCTACCCTTAAGTACCTCACGCGGCTGCCTGAAATGATTGAGCAGCTTGAGGAAGAGGGCATCACGCCGCGGATAAAGGGAAATATTGGCTTCATGTCGAAAATGACCTCGAAGCGGGATCATGAAATGACACACGGGCTTGCCCGTGATGTTTTTACCTCTTACATTCTTGATGCAACATTGCCCAGGCTTGACGGATTTGAACGCTGCGGCGAAAGCTTCGACACCATTGTGAGTGCCGATCCCAGTTCCTATCCAGGAAGCGCCGAGGCGCTCAAGAAAGCGAAGCGTGAGGCGGAGCGTTTTACTCAGGCCGTTTTTAAAAGGATTGAATTCATCAGAGGTGTGAAATGAAAAAGGAAATGGTCAAACTGGGCCGGCAGCTGGGTAATTCCAGTTTTTCAAAAATGATGAACGAGTCAGACAGCGAGCGGGTGTTTACCCTCAAATCCGGTGCTCAGGCCCGGTTTGTCCTGACCAAGATACTGCATGACGAAATCGAAACGCAGACGTTCGTTGATGCCACGGTAAACGGCCGTGACCAGGCATTTCTGACGCGCGAATCGGTCAGTGATATTTCCCGGACCATCCGGCTCCAGCAGTTCTTTCCTGCCATCGGACGTGAAGTTAATGGTCGAACAGAGATACTGGATGGTTCACGACGTCGTGCCGCCTGCATTTACAACGGAACCGCATTTGAGGTGCTGGTGACGCGTGATGCCTTGTCTCTCTCTGATGCCAGACAACTGGCCGTGGACATTCAGACAGCAAAAGAGCATACGCTGCGTGAACTCGGTAAACGCCTCAGACTCATGTATCCGGAAGACATGAATCAGTCAGAGATAGCCGCTGCAGAAGGGCTGTCTGCCGCCAAGGTAACCCGGGCTTTTCAGGCTGCTGCCGTGCCTGATGAAATCATCTCGGTTTTTCCCTCTGTCAGCGAGCTTTCCATCAGTGACTACCGGGCCCTGCTGGAGGTGACGGATAAAGCTCGGGCAAGACACATCCCCACTGACGCCTTAGCTGATTGTGTCCGAAGCCGGATGGAAGAGGATGCTTCTCATGATATTGCCGAGCCCGCTTATAAGAACAGGATAATCAGCTATTTTCGTGCTGAAAGCGAAGGACCCCGCAAAGCTGCGGGCAGCAAAAAAATCGTGACAGAGAAGCTGGCGGAGTTTACTGATAAAAAGCAGTTCGCCCGAAAAAAAACGGACGCTGATAAACGTCTTGTCACTTATGAATTCTCTCGTCTTTCTGCGGCCTGTCAGGCTGAGCTTGACGCAGCCGTCCGGAGCGTCATTGATCGCATGACGATTAAGTCTGTGAACGAACAGTGATCAGCCCCTGCTGTCGGTGCCTCTGTGAGTGAATATATGGAATTCACGATAAAAATTTACCCAGGGTGAATTTTATTTAATATTATGATTTAATTGAATAAATTGCGTTTATTTCAAGGTGAAATTCCCGTTTATGAATCTTGTAGGCGGGCAGTAATTCTGACTTGTCCGTTATCTGCTTCAAGTAAGAAAGTTAATACCGAGGAATGTGTCAATTAAGCGACCGGTATCAGAGTCACTGTATTGGAATGATTGCTCTGAAAGAAAAACCGTTTCCCTGCATGAAGCATTGGGATGTTTAAGACAAAATATTCAGAGCGGGTAGCATTTTAATATCATTTTCTGTCTAGTTCGCAGTATGTCGGTAAAAAAACAACTCCCGATAAAAAGAACCAGTTTCCTTTGCTGACTATTGTCGATAAAACGCGTAAAGAGCCATTTTCGATAAAGAAATCATGGACAACTTCTAGGGAGGTTGCAGAAAGGACAGGTCCACCCTGACTGAAATATACTTGGCAGGGTGGTATTCTCAAGTTTTCAAAAATGCAGCGTTGTTTTATTTTTGCAGAAGGAAAAATTTAACGCATATCAAAACGCTGAAACTCTCTTAACTTTATTCCTGTTTCCTATAATCTGACATATCAATTTTGAGCAATTTTCCGTTCATCCCCTGCAAAGCTTTTCTGGAAGGCGTTAAGGTAAGAAAGATAAGGGAGAATACAATTAACAAAGACGATACCAGTATCATCCACCATGGATGAGTATTTTCACCCACTCTTAGCAGAAAAGTCGCAGAAAACATAACACCATAGATAAAATAAACGGCACTGATAAACATGTTTAATAACCGTTTTCTTCGGAAGGCTTTTGACGTGAACTTAAAGTAAAACCTTTTACCGTCTTCTTCGAGGAACTTTCCAATATGGCCGGCAAGAAGTGATGGTAGGTGGATATCTGTCCGGTTCTGAATGTAAATAAGCCTTCGCTTTACCCGTGGGTTGCTCACACCACAAAGTCTCGTTCCAATGGCTTCCCTGATTCGCTTCTTTAAAAGTGTTCTCTCTTCTTCACCGAGATAATCTTTATACTCATTGTCCATTATCTTTAATTTGTAAATTGGACCAAAAAAATACCTAGTCTGGCTTCATGAAGGTAGAGTATGCCTGATACTGGTGTAGCCGTCGTTTTCTGATAACAATATCAGCTGCATATCCGCCAGTTAAGGATATATAAAGACATGCTAACTTTGCTCGTTAACATGTAACTCAGCACCTCCTTACAGAGGAGTAGAGCTGCATATGAATGAAAATATCATTAAATCAATCCGGACCCTTCTAGATGAAAAAAATCCCCAACGAGCTGACATTTAACTGGTCTGTCCCAGTTGATGGCCTGCCGGCTGATTCTATGGATCGCTCAGGCCACGCTCGGTTTCTGACCACCCTGTTGCTCTCGAAAAGCGAACAAGGCAGTTATGTCCTGAATCTGAACGCTGAGTGGGGGGCTGGAAAAACATGGTTTCTGCGCAGGTGGCAGAGGGAAATAATGAATTTTTATCCCACGGTTTACATCGATGCATGGAAAAATGATCACCTCCAGGATCCTTTGCTTAACGTCGTGGCGGAAATCCGCAGCAGTCTGATAGTCAAAACGGATAAGGCTGTGCTTGATTCACGGCTCATCAAAAGTACTTGGCGCCTGTTTAAAGCGATTGCGCCTGAGATGACTAAATTTTTACTCAAAAGTCGCCTTGGGATTGATTCTGAAGAACTCAGGTCGCTGATGAGTGGTGATGAATCAGCAGATTTGGGGGCCAGACTTGTAGAAGAAGCTCTAAAAGCACATGAAAGCACGGGTAACAGCGTTGAGGAATTTCGGACGGGTATCAAAGGGTGGCTGGATGCGGTGATCAACACATCCCAACCGGCACTTTCTTATCCCTTGTTTGTCTTTGTCGACGAACTTGACAGGTGCCGCCCGACTTATGCTATTGAAATGCTTGAAACTATCAAGCACCTGTTCAGCATTGAAAATGTCGTCTTTGTCATTGCCACTGATAAGGCGCAACTGCAGCACTCCATCAGAGCGATTTACGGGGACGGCTTTAATTCACGACTATATCTCGATCGCTTCTTTCAGCGTTCGGTGACACTCAATGAAGTCAGCCGTTCGCATTTCATCCGGACATGGTATTCCCGGAACCCACTGCTGCAGGAGTATTTTGCGAAGGAGCCCTACGCAATGTTGTACGAAGGTGATGAGCGTGAAGATATACTCCTTCAGCTCCTGGCTGGGATTGCGGATGGGTTTAAGATGCAGCTTCGGACAGTGGATTTATGGCTTGACCGGCTTGCCGTCGCGATAGCCGCAACCCAAAAAAGACCGGATATTCCTTTACTTGCACTTCTAATGGCGGTTGAAACACATGCCCCGGAAAGGCTTGAAGATCTGAAAGCAGGTAAATCTGTGTTTGCCGGGGCCCGTGGGCTTGATGCGAACGCATTGATGTTCAGGCATTATACGCTCCAGTTACACTGGCACTTCGGCCAGTATGCTGACATCTATAATGTCGATGTGGAGGCATATAAAACCAGACTCGGCGCTGTCTTTGTCTCCAAAATCGGCCTTGTCAAATATCTGGAAATGATTACTGCGATGTTAAATAATGCAGGGGCCGATGCACGTCAAACTGCAGTAAAATATCTGACGAAAAGTTTCGGAGATTACAGACAGGGACGATCACCCTCTTCATCATCGATCAACGGCGATTTGGCTGGAAATACTCATCATCAGGAAGCTTTTCAAATTCTCGTACTGAGACATCTGGAGACTGGAATGACGAAAAGTGACTATTACGCACTTTGTAGTCTTGCCACGCATCTTGACTGACACGAGGCATCGATGTCTTTTTCACTTTGGTTCAGCTGAGTAGATTAATCAGCTGAGCTGGCACCTGTCGCTTCTGAAAAAAACATCCTTTTAACCGACGGATATGGGAAAGGTCGCAATGGCTGATTAATTGCAAGGCTGCAGAGTACTGCAACTGCCGGCACGACAACCTTAAGAATCGAAATAACTGCAGCGTTAAAGCCTTTCAGAGCCGGAAGTTTCTGCGATTCCTGTAGATCACTGCCCCAGCAAGTCTCTTGCCAGGGCGGCATCCATTGAAACCGTACCCCTAACTGAAGCGTCACATCCAGCTTAGATACCCCGCTAATACCATTTGGTCGACTTCGCATCCCTATGGCCCATCAGCGTCTGAATGACCTTCTGTGCTACTTGGTGTGGAACCAGGTGCATCGCAAACGAATTCCGGAACGTTTTGGGCGTGACTGGCCGGATTTAGAACGTGACTCCTAACGCCTTGCGGCCTCTGCCGCCTGACTTATCCAGCTGCGGGCTGTGTCTTCGCTCCGGATATCCCATACCCGTTCGCCGACGGCGGGGTCGCAAACCATTCCCTGAGCCGCTGGACGAAGGCCGGATCGGTGAGCGGCACGGCCCGCGGCGGATTATCGCGTACCTCCGCCTCCTGCTCAGCCTGCTGTTCTTCTTTTGTGGGGCGCCCACGGCGACGGGACCGGCTGGCGGCAGATTCCTCCAGCCTGCGCTGCTTGAGCGTGCGGAGTACCACATACAGCGAGACGAGCGGAGCTTCTATCACAAAATCCGCCACTGCTCTGTGGCAGTAATACATTGAGCTGGCCGCAGGTGTTCCACAGCGTATCTACAAAGAGGCGTTTGCAGAGAGCGGTCACTTTTGACAGCAGCACGGCTGCCTCGGGGACGACCAGGTAGCGTAGCAAGTCTGTGCCGTAGGCGGCAGCCGGGTTTGGCAGCGCCACCACACTTCCTTAGTCAAAATAGCGTGCAGCGCCAGGATTGTTCACGTTTTGACCACTGGCGTCGCTGTGTGAAATCTGCGTTATTTCGCGGGGCAAAGTACCCAAACTTTTACTCTCCGTTGTCTACGGTTGTGGAACGTATTTCCTCGCATCTGTAAAGGGTTTCCAATGAAAATAAATCTATCCACGTCGGATCCTTCAGGGCTCGGTTTTTCGGCTTTTCTCCTGTATATGGACGATAACCTGGTCGGCCGAAAATATAAAGCACCCCCTCAGCGCGGTTTCGCGCAAAGTATTCTGTTCTAACCCTATGACGGTAAAGGAAAAACTGAAAAAAAACGGGCAGGGTGGGGATGTCCAGGCCCTCTATGCTCAGTACTTGGTGTGAAGATGAATAATGGGATGGCAGGTGTTCTGAAAATGAGAAGTAGGGCGTTTTGCAAAACGTATGCGCACTGAGAGAGAACGAACAGACCGGATCGCTGCTGCATTTTCAGCCGGATCTGCGTTAAAGAAAAACATGCACAGGTGCACGGGTAAATCAGGCGTCCGGCATAAAAGCGCATTAAGGGTGGACGATTGCCTGTGTGAGGTTTCAGATGTCTTCATCACCATGGAAATCAGTTATGAATGTTGGAGGGAGGTCTGACGTGAGCAGATTTAAAATGCAAGAGTAACTATAAATAAATGTGACATTTGTATGAATAAATAAATTAATAAAATTTATATTTTTTTTCCACCGATTCAAAAAGGCTGGATGCTGTTTCTCACGGGAAAGAGAGGCGAGAGCTTGCCCTGTAAGCCTCCATGAAAACGAATCTGTCCTGTATATTGAAAAATAATATGGATTATTGCCGTAAAATAACCAAAAATCGGCCACTTCAGGCTAAATCCTGGCTCATGATAAAATACTCATCAGGGCGCCTGCACGCTGAGATTTATCTTAAAAAAAGATAGGTGAGGAGTAAAAACCCCAGAAAAATGCGGCGTCTGTAAAGTTTAATTTAACTTTAACGAAAATTTGATTGAATAATTTTTAACAAACATCTAACGTAGCTGTACTTAAGTGCAACAACCTGCATTTAAGTACAGCTTTGCATTCCTGTTCCTGAACACGTCCTGAAAAATGTTTTTCGGGTCAGCGCTGCTGCCTGTAGTAGGTATCAACAGATTGCAGCAGAAAAATCCATGACGTGAGCACCGGATGTTTTAGTTAACGGTGACCGTCGTAATGACTGTTATTTTTCAGGATCCATAAACTTAAAATTTTATTTCATAGTGTGCCGAACGTTTACTGGAGTCATGAGTGGAAAAGTATCTGCGCAGAGTTATCACCTTCGATGAAAAGTTACATTTTAGTTATAAAATAACATCTGAGCGGGATAGCGAAAATTCTGAAAAGCTGCAGAGTTTTATCAAAAATACTCCCCGGCCTTTTGACAGAAATAAATCTGAAGGTCATGTGACTGCCACTGCTTTCATTATTGATGAATCCCGATCTTTTGCGCTTATGATATTCCACAGAAAGCTGAATATGTGGCTTCCACCGGGAGGGCATTGTGATGAAAACTCAAATGTTTTTTCTACAGCTTTTCGCGAAGCGACAGAGGAAACGGGGATCCAGACCCTTAATGCTTACAGTCATGAAATTTATGATATCGATATACACACCATTCCTGAAAATAAAAAAGAGCCTGAGCACCTGCATTATGATGTCAGGTTACTCTTTACAGCGGACACTAACGCGCCTCTTAAATTAAATGAGGATGAAACATCCGGCGTGGAATGGATACTTATTGATGAACTGGAAAAATATAATCAGCTTCCTTCCGTTCTGATATTAAAAAACAAACTGGAGGTCATATGAAGCTCGGCTTTATAGGGTTTGGTGCGCAGGCGCGTGAAAACCTCATTCCTGCTTGTAATACTATTTACGGCATAGAGATTGCTGGCATCTGTGACAGTGATCCTGCTAAATGTATTGAAGCGGCTGCATTATTTAATTTCGATGAGTCAAAAATATTCCATAACCATTGTGATTTGATGGATAAATGCCGCCCGGATGCGCTTATCGTCTCTTGTTATCCTACCGCTCACTTCCGGATCGCCTGTGATGCCATTGAGCGCGGCATCCCCGTGATGCTTGAGAAGCCCATCGCCTCCAGTTATGAAGAAGTCTCTCATCTCGCCGAAATGGCAAAGCGCAGAGGTGTCGTTACGGCTTCAGGGATGAATTTCCGTTTTGCAGAGATCACAGAGCGTATTACTAAGATTTATAAAGACGGCATCCAGATGATAAGTCTGCGTCAGATGGCCAACAAACCGGTTGCCCCCCTGTGGGACTACGATGACCTTCTTCGGTCTTTTTTACATGCCCAGACAATACATGGACTGGATCTGTTGATCCACCTGTGTGGTCCCGTTAAAAAGTTATCGGTGGCCAATAACAGCTCCGGGAACAGTATCGTGTTCAGCGTATTACTGGAGTTTGCGAATCAGTGCCACGGTACGCTGATAACCAGCAATACCTCTCCTCACTTTACGTTTGATCTTGATGTTCTGGCGGACAACAGTCTCCACATTAAAAGTACATCTCTGAACAGCATCAGCGTGGCGGATTTGGGGAAAACCTATCTTCAGGGTGAAACCAAGCGTTGGTGTGATACCTGGGCCGCCAGTCCCCTTTCTTCTGGCTATACCCGTGCGGGATATACCGGTGAAATTATCGATTTTATTACCGCGGTGCAGTCTGGGGAGCGTGATTCACAGACTGCATTTTCCACGCTGCTTGAAACCTACCGGTGTATGGATCTTATCGAACAGAGCTGTAAGCAAAACGTGCCTGTAAAAATCTGACCGCATTTTCCTGAGGAAGAAAACGATGACAAATAAATCCTATCAGAACCTGCATATTAGCTTTGATCAGAGCGATTATGATGCGGTGCTCAGCTCTTTTAATTCAGTGAGTTTTTCAGGCAAATCGCCCATCATTGCAGACTACGAACGTGTGATCAGCGATTATTTTGGAACCCAAAAAGCGCTGGCATGCAGCAATGGTACCGTGGCAATCGAACTGGCCATTCGGGGACTGGGTCTGCAGCCTGGAGATGCTGTCGCGCTCCCACCTACCGCGCCTATCATGACCATCTTACCTGTTATCACCACCGGATGCGTACCGGTTTTTTGTGACGTCAGCCCTCTGTCTTTCAGCCCGGATTTAGCGCATCTGAAGTCGCTTATCGCGCGTAAATCCATTAAAGCCATCATCGTCGTTCCCATGTGGGGTTATCCGCTGGAAATGAAAGCCGTGGTTGAATTTTGTCATTCACAAGGCATAAAGGTTATCGAAGACTGCGCACATGCTTTTGGCACCCGCTCAGACAATGCCTTTCTTGGCACTTTAGGGGACGTTTCCTGCTTTTCAACGCACGAGCGCAAACTGGTCAGTACCGGCGAGGGTGGCTTTTGTCTGACTAACGATGAGAACGTTTATGATCGCATGTTGAGCTGGCAGCATCACGGACTCAAGGCCTCAAGCCGGATCAGTGGTTATCTGCTGGGTGAGGATATTGGAACCAATGCCAAACTTTCTCCCATGTGTGCAGCCCTTGGCATCAGTCAGTTCCTGAAGCTCGATAAAAAAATCGCTGATCGCCGCACCTGTGCTGAAAAAGTCCGTCATGCGCTTTCAGCTGTGGCGGAGATAAAAGAATTTCCGCGTTACCAGAATGAAGAAATCAATGGCTATTCCCTGGTCTATTACCACCTTAACGGGTCAAGCGTACAGCAGGGGCTCGAGATGCTGAATCAGGGTGTGATGTCAGACACGACGCGATATAAATACAAGGCGCTTTACCGTGAGCCGGCCTTTACGGATTACGAGGAAAACTGCCCGAACGCGGAACATATCATCGACACCATTTTCACGGTTCCTTGCCATGAAGGATTAACTGACGCTGATATTGATTACATTGCCAGTGTAGTCAGCAGCAACTTCAGTCGCTGAGGATTTTTATGCTTACTATCATTCCTCAGTGTTCTGAAAGTGAAGCGGTCAGAAGACGTGAGCTTGAGGCTGTCATGCTGCTTGCTCAAAGCGACATGGCCGACTCACTCGCGGCGGTAGCCTCTTTTGAAGCTGCGCTGGCAGGATTTCTCGGCTTTACAGCTTGCGTGACGACCTCGTCCGACACGGCTGCTCCGAGTGTCATGGCCGGCGCGATGGGTTTAATGCCTGGTGATGAGGTATTGATCTCTCCGGACGTCTCAGCGTGGGTCGCAGCCGCACTGGTGCATGACGGCATGAAACTGACGCTTATTGATTACGCTCCCGGCACCCTGCATATCGATGCCGTAAAGCTGAAGGAAAACCTGACTGACAGGTCTCGTTTAGTCATTCTTTCCTCTCACTTCAGTTTTCCGGAACATGAGGCGGTCCTTCAGGATTTATGCCGTCTGCACAGTCTGATCCCGGTGGTTGAGGTGACAGCTTCATGCCTGGCTGATCCTGAACGGATGACGCGCGTAGCAGGATTCGATATTGCCTTAGTTTCTCTTCGCGAAGGCCGTGGCACACTGTCGACCGGCGAGGGGGGAGCGCTTTTTTACCGGCGCGATGACTGGGCAAGAAAAGCCAAAAGCTTCTCTCAGTTCTCCGATCTGGATGGTGTGCATCAGGGAGTCAATCACAAGCTGAGCGGCATCCAGTGTGTTCTGGGTCAGATAAGGCTGACGGTGCTGGCGGAAACCGTCATCGCCGTGCCTGATCAATGGAAGCAACACTGCGAATGGTGCGAGCAGTTTAAAATCACAGGTTTTGCCCAGCATGAGCGATACCTGCCTTCTGGCTGGATCATTGAGAAACATGCCGCAGCGGCGCATGAGGTTCCGTGCAAGCCTTTACCTGTGCTCACAGGTTTTCCTGCTTCATATTCGTCAGCTTTGCCTGAAGCACAGAAAATGTGCCAGAAATGGGCGCTGCTTCCTCTGAGCGTGGGGGGCGCAGCATGAAGAATCCTCCGGCCATCAGGGAAAGTTTTTACCCTTCGGGACAGGGAGAAGAATCTCTGGTACTGAATGCGTTAGAAAGAGGCATTCGCGGAGACTCCGAAGCTGTTGGCGTATATGAAGACGCGCTTGGAGCCCACTTTGGAGCGGAGAATGTGATTGCAACGTCTTCGGGATATGGATCGCTTGTGGTGGCGCTGAGCGCGATGGGCCTCAAGCCCGGTGACAATGTATTACTCACCCCCACATGCCCGCTCTGTACGGTTTATGCCCTGACATTTCTCAGGATTGAACCCGTATTTTGTGACATCCGGCCTGATGATTTCACCCTGGATCTGAGTATGGCCGAAAAGCTGGTCAATGGACGAACCCGGGCCATTATTGATATTCCTATGTGGGGCTATCCCGTAGATGCGGAGTCTGTAAGCACATTTGCCCGTTCCCGTAATCTCTGGTATCTGCTGGATATTGCGCTTGCGCACAAGGCGATATTCAAAGAAAGGCTGCAGTGGCAATGGGCGGATATTGCTACCTTTTCCACGCACCACAGCAAAACCCTGGTTACAGGGGAAGGCGGGGGGATCCTAACAGACAATGCTGAACTGGCCGGTCGTGCTCGGGCTTTCATTAGGGGCGGTTTTACCGGCGAGAAACCCGGTCTGAATTTTTCACTCAGTGGACTACAGGCCGCGCTGGGCAAAGCAAGGCTTTCCCGCCTCGAGACTGATGTGCAGCACCGTCGACAGACTATGCGCGCAATCACCAGCCGCCTGACGAACCCGTTTTTAGAAGCCCTGCCTGTTCTTCCTGGCGGGGAACCTGCCGGAACCCGTCTGCTGATCCGAACGACATCAGGCAGTAACAAAAGCCTGCTGGATCACCAGCTTCAGGCCGGGATCCCTTCGGACATTGCGTTATACGACTGTAAGGCGCTGTACCAGTACCCTGTTCTGCGGGACAGGCAGGCTGCATGCCCGAATGCTGAGCGTATGCTTGCGTCTCTCAGCACAATACCGGTTCATCCCGAAATAGGGGCTGACGAAATCGACACTATCGTATCCGTTCTGAACCGTTTTCGTTTATCAGAGCAAGAAGAGGGTCGGCTATGACAAACCATAACAGTTGCACTGATACCGCGATCGTCATTGGTGCAAGCATCGCGGGCTGTCTGACGGCCTCAGTGCTGTCGAAACATTTCAGGCAGGTTGTCCTGCTGGATTTAGACCGTTTCCCCGCTAAGCCGGATACGCGGCAGACCGTTCCACAGGAACACCATGTACACCTGCTGTTGCGTCGGGGTCTGCAGACTATCGAAACCTTTTTTCCTGGCTTCAAAGCGCGACTGCGTGAAGCAGGCGCGGAGGAGATAGATTTGTCCCATGGCGTCAAGTGCTACGCAGGCACGGGTTGGCGACAGCGCTGGCCAACGGGGATTACTGCGCATTACTGTTCTCGAACGCTTCTGGAGTATGTGATTCGACAGGAGGCATCCGATCTTCACAACGTCACGATCCAGGAAGGCATCAGGGTCAGACAGCTTATCTGTCAGGATGAAGAGGTCCGCGGTGTAGTCGTAAGTGCCTCCGGTGCGGAACATACTTTCGATGCAGATCTTGTCATAGATGCATCCGGACGAAACTCTAAGGCATCCGCCT
Source organism: Allium fistulosum (assembly GCA_030737815.1). NCBI lineage: Eukaryota > Viridiplantae > Streptophyta > Magnoliopsida > Asparagales > Amaryllidaceae > Allium > Allium fistulosum. Next base: position 446,228 of record JASFAW010000009.1, on the reverse strand, counting down.
GGCTCAGGCAGATGGGGTACGGTGAGGTGGAACGTGAGGAGGTTGCGAATCAGCTGGGTTATGTTTCGCGCGTCTACAAGCGTGACCCAAAGGGCAATACAAACTGGAAAGTTCTGCTTGTCACTCCTGATCTTCCTGAAACACGGACCATGGGGGTTATAAGCCCTGTTGAAGGGGAGCGTTATATCGTCACTGCCGGCGGCTGGTTTGGGGCCTGCCCTAAACCCAATGAAACCGACTTTATGCGGTTTCTTGCTGACCTGCCTGTTCCGGACATTCACGATGAAGTTAAAAAGTTAGAGCCTCAGGGCGATTTTCATCAGTTCAAGATGCCCTCCAGCCTTCGCCGGCGGTTTGACCTGCTTCCGGTTTTACCGGCGCGCTTTCTGGCTGTGGGCGATGCGCTCTGCAGCATTAATCCCATTTACAGCCAGGGAATGAGCGTGTCGGCACTCCAGGTTGAAGCACTGGCCAGCCATATCAGCGTTTACCTGAACGGGGAAGTTTCAGGTCAACAGATGTTCGGTGAACTCATGAAGGCAACGTCCGTCTCATGGGATCAGGCTAAGGCGAGCGATGAGAGTCTGCAGCCGGTTACCGCTAAGCCAGGTGTGCTGCAGCGTCTCACTTCCGGCTATATGAAACTTGTTCATGCTGCGTCTTTTCATCAACGCGATGTGGCAATCACCACACTTAAGGTGATGAATCTGCTTGAACCCAAAGAATCCATGTTTCGCCTCCCGGTGATCCGGGCGTCACTGTTCAGCGCGGTAGCGCGCCTGCTAAGGTAGGACTCTGTCAATGAAACACTCAGGCCAAATCAGACATGTTATTTTCGACTGGAACGGCACGCTGGTAGACGATCTCGCACTGGCAGTCAGAGGCATGAATGCCGTCAGAGAGTTACAAATGCTGCCCCCGATGAATGCTGAACTCTATCGTCAGCACTTCGGCTTCCCCATCCGCTCGTTTTATCAGGCGCTGGGTATTGACTGCGAATCCGCTTTATTTGATGAGCTCATCCGTACCTATCTTGGCATCTTTAATCGCGACATTGGCACCTGTGCCCTGCACACCGGTGCGTTAGGCATGATTAATGATCTCAGGGCACAGAACATCACCGTTTCTGTTTTGTCCGCAAGCCAGCAGCACACCCTGGAAAGTAATCTGAACAGTGCGGGAATAAATCACCTTGTGGATCATGTCTACGGCCTGACTGACACCCGGGCCATGGGAAAAGGTGACATCGCTCTGCAACTGGACAACCTACTGGGTAAACCGGGCTCTTCTGCACTGATGATAGGCGATACCGATCACGACATCGAAGTTGCCCTGCAGTGTGGCTGGCAGGTGGCATCTGTGTCACATGGCCATCAGACCAGTGAACGCCTGTGCTCTATTCATGACCACGTTTATACGGACCTTCCGTCTGTTCACCGTGCCTGGTTCGCGCCATTTAAGGAAGAACTGCCATGCTGAATTCCGCGACAGTGCAGCCCGTCATGCTCAGCATGATCTTCTCCAGCATCGTCATCCGTCTGCTGCTGAAATTTTACTACCGGGATGGCGAGCGCATCCTGCCAAAACTCAAACTGGCACCTGCTGAGAAAGGGCATATCAGCTATTACAAACGTTTTGACACGCTACTGGCACCATTACCGTTTATCTACTGCTGGCTGGAGACATTTGCTGCAGTACTTTTCTATCGCTGGACCGGATACCATCCTCTTGCAGGGCTGTTACTTGCCATCATTGCTGCGGGACGTTTCCGGGCCCTTCAGGAAATCGGGCACAATGCCCTTCACGTTGCTTTATGCCGTTCAAAGAAGCTCCAGTGGTTCCTTTCAAACGTTTTCTTTCAGTTTCCGACACTGAAACGCGACATGGACTCCCGTTTTAACACGCATGTGCGGGACCATCATCCCAATGCAGACATACCGGGTAAAGACCCCAACCTGCGACGGGTTACTGCGGCAGGGATGAAGCCGGGGATTACACGTTTTCAGTTTCTCCTTGCATTATTTTATCCTGTGAGCCCCCGAGGCGTTCTGGCCAATATTCGCGGCAACCTTCATGACACGCTCTATGAAAATGCTTCGGTTGGCACGGCTCTGCTGAGAGCAGCGGCAACGTTAACCATTATGGCCGTTTACGGTTGGCTTGGGGGAATGATGGGGCTGCTGGTGGGCTGGCTGCTTCCGGTACTGACGCTGTATCCATTATTCGCCTGGTGGTCACTGCTTTCAAAACACCGCTGGCATACGACCTATGTGCCTCAGCGGAACCGCCTGGCACACGATTATGAACACGGGCGCGCAACCGACTTTGCGGGGCTGGCTGGCATTATCCAGCGTTACCTGATCTTTCCTATGTCCGATGCTTATCATCTGGCACACCACGTTTATCCCAACGTTCGCTACCAGTATCTCCCGGCAGTAGACCGGGCGCTGAAAATTAATGAGCCCCGTTATACCCAGTACATTTCGCGGGGGATGATTTTTGGTTCAGACGGCCAGCCTGCTGCTCTGTCTGAACTGTATCACCGACTTGTCAGCCCGGTCCGCTTACCCGTCACTGAAAACGAAACAGGAACATCACATGAATAAGAAAGCCCGCATTGGCATCATCTGTGGCAGTGGGATGGATAAGTTATCCATCATTGAGTCGCCTGAGCGTGTGGAGGTAAAGACAGCGTTTGGTGATCCTTCGGGTCAAATCACTCTGGGTGACATTGGCGGGGTTCCGGTAGCCATTATCAATCGTCATGGTATCGGGCATACGCGCTTACCGTCAGAAATTAATGTAAGAGCCAATATTGCCGCACTGAAAATGCTGGGTGTTGACCAGATTCTCTCTTTCAGTGCAGTGGGAAGCCTGACGGCTTCTGCTCCTCCTGGAACCTTCGTGGCCGTAGACCAGTTCATTGATCGCACCTACCGTCGGGTAAATACATTTTTCAGTGCCGGCGTTGTTGCGCATGTTCCGTTTGGCGAACCGGTCTGCGGAAATAATCATTCTCACGTTGTAGGTTCGCTCAGGGAAATGGAAATACCCCATTTAATTACAGGTCTCTACGTTGTGATGGAAGGCCCACAGTTTTCCACGCGTGCAGAATCGGTCTTCCATCAACAGATTGGGGGTACGGTCATCGGAATGACCGCTATGCCGGAGCCTAAACTCTGCCGTGAAGCGGAGATTTGCTACAACATGATTGCCATGGTAACGGACTACGACTGCTGGCATACCGGCCATGATGATGTTAACGCAGCCATGGTGAGTGAGCAGATGAAAGAAAATATCAGGCAGGCGGAGGCACTGCTGTCTCATCTCGTCCCCACGCTGGTACGGCCTGACTCAGCGTGTCCGGCAGGGTGTGATCATGCACTTGATGGTGCCATCATGACCAGTCCGGACCTGATTAATTCCACTACTGTCGAGCGTTACTCCCCGTTGCTTGACCGCGTGTTCCCGCAGGGACAGTAACCGTTGAATATCGTTTTTTTAAGGAGAGTTAAATATGAAATATCAGGCCGGTCTTTTGTTCGATCTGGATGGAACATTGCTGGATACAGATCCACTTCATATCAATGCGTTTAACCAGCTTCTCGCTGATTTTGGTCAGTCAGTCACACTGGAGTATTACAACGAAAAAATCATGGGTGCACCCATGGACACGATTACCCGTGATTTATTCCCGTCGAAGTCCGCCGAAGAGCGTCACGCTCTGGGGGAGCGCAAAGAAGCCCTTTTCCGTGAACAGCTTAATGGGCCACTGGAAGGGCGACCCGGGGTCAATGAATTTTTCCATAAAGCGAAGGAACAGGGTGTCGGCATCTGTGTGGTAACCAATGCGCCCAGAGAAAGCGCAGAGATGATGCTGCGTGGACTGGACCTTCATGACTTCGTCGATCACCTGCTGATTGGTGCAGAACTGCCCCACAGCAAACCTGATCCCTATCCCTACCAGCAAGCCATGCGTCTGCTCGGCATTTCACCTGCTCAGGCGCTGGCATTCGAAGACTCCGGCCCCGGCGTCCAGTCTGCCTCCTCTGCAGGTGTGTTTACCTTTGGTCTCAAAGGGGCGCTGGGAGAGGAGGCACTTCTCCGGCATGGCGCCTCCGCCGCCATTGCCGATTTTACGGATCCTTCACTTGCGCGTCGTTTTGAAACGTTAGTGGCATAGGGAAAGCGCCTCCATGACTTCCATTGTGATTGACGCACCTACCGGAAGCGGTACACGGGCCCGTATAAAAGCCTACAGCTCATTTGAACCTTATGAACTGCAGGAATATCTGCGCAGACTCGCCCTGCATTTGCCGGACGTGGCGATTGAGATAGAGCGTATGTCCACGTCTGCGCTCCGAAACCGCCTCGAAGCAGAAAAGGACGCACCGCAGGCTGACATGATCCTTGGGTGGGCTGACACGGCGGCAAAAACGGTGCATCTGGGCACCAGACTGTTTTCTCCCGGGGGAGACGCGGACGGATACCTGCGTGTGACAGGCTTTTCAACCGCAATTGTTTCCGATCCGCGTCTGCTGGCGCAGCAGAATGTCCAGATCAGTAACTGGGGGGACTTAGCCCATCCTGGCCTGGAGGGCATGATCGCATTTCCTAATCCGGTACAGTCAGGTGCAGGTTTTTTAGCCCTGGCGACACTGCTCCAGGCTTATGGCGAAAAGGAAGGATGGGCTCTTCTGGAGGCCATTCTGCGCAATGCCGCAGTGTGCCCTGATTCCGCCTGGGAGCCGGCGAAACTGACAGGGGAAGGTACCATTGCGGCTGGAGTGACGGTAAAAATTGCCGCATATAAGCGAAAGAGCCAGTCGCCGCAACTCTGTGTGACGGAACCGGCAGGCATGTCGGGGGCAGAACCAGAGGTCTACGCGGGATTTTCATCAACGTCTCATCCTGATGTCGTTACAGACATTCTTCAGTGGTTGTGCAGCGATGAGGCAAACAGCATCTTTACCGGCTTTAACAAAATTATCCTCTCAGATAAGGATAAGGGGCCCTTTACCATCGACGTCGGCCATGCTGTGTCACAGCGCGCCAGGTGGTTGTCTCATTTTGAATCACTCATGAACGGAAAAACATTATGACGCGAACTGACTTCTCTCCCGCACCCACGACGGCCTCCATTAATCAGGAGACGGTGCTGGCGCACGACTGGGGAAAATTAACGAAATATGACATGACTCACGTCAGGAGTGACGGTTCAGAACAGCGGTTTACCCGTGAAGCCTACGACCGCGGCCATGGTGCGACGATCCTGCTCTATAACCGTGATGATAAATCGATAATTCTGACCAGCCAGTTCCGTATGCCGGCTTTTCTCACCGGGCATCACTATGAGCTGATTGAGGCCTGCGCTGGCTTACTTGATGAACGCGACGCAGTTCAGGCCATCAGGACCGAGGCAGAAGAAGAAACGGGTTACAAGCTTGGTGAAGTCACCAAAATCGGTGAAATCTTCATGAGCCCTGGTTCTGTCACTGAGCGTCTCCACTTTTTTATCGCGCCGTTCACAAGAGAGATGCGCGTGAATGAGGGCGGTGGTGTTGCAGAAGAAGGTGAGGATATCAAAGTGCTCGAGATCCCGATGCGCACAGCACTCGACATGATTGACAACGGCCAGATAATTGACGGAAAAACGATCATTCTGATCCAGCATCTGGTCATCAAAGGCATCTGCACACCGTAAATACGCTCTGAAAGGATGAACGTTATGTCAGCACAGAGCATGGAAAAGTCGCGCTTCAGGCGCGACTACTACACGCTGTATCTGTATATCATGTCGGTTGTGTGCGGTATTCACCAGGCGATTCTGGGTTCCGTAACGCCTTTTTTACGGGATGAACTCGGCATGTCAAAAGTCGTGATTGGCTGGCATTTCAGCCTTTATGCGATAGGTATGTTTTGTTCAGGATTCATCTTTACCCGTATGGCCCTGACGGTATCCCCTAAAAAGATCCTGCTGAGCAGTGCATGGCTGGTCGCCATCGCGGTCGCTGTTTTCGCCCTTCCATTAGGGGTCACGGGTAACCTTTTGCTCTCGCTGGGGCTGGGCCTTGCGGGGGGCGCCATGCAGATCGCCATTCAGGAGGCGCTGGCCCGGCATCATGGCGAAAACAGCGGTATCGCCATCACCGAAGGGTGCATATTTTCTGCGATTGGCGTTTTTATAGGGCCTCTGGTCATCGGGTACTCTGTGGAGCTGGGCGCGGGATGGCGTATTGCCATGTTCCTCCCGCTCGTGGCCCTTTTACCTCTTTTGTGTGTGCTCCCCAAAAACATTCCTCAGTCTCCGCCGGGCGCAGGCAGCACACAGGCCGCCGTTTCTCAGTCTAAACCGACCAGACTGCCCCTGGTCGCTTATCTGATGTTCGGGATGATCTTTTTAGGGATCGCAGCGGAGTGGGGGATTGGCTTCTGGGGAGCGCAATTCCTGGAGGAGCAACTTTCACTTACGCCCGCCAGTGGTGTTGCCATGATGTCCGTTTTCTTTGGCGGGACCATTGCCGGACGCATTATCGTGAGTCGCCTTCTGATGCATTTCCGCATACAGGGGATACTGTTATGGACCATCATCCTGAGTGGGCTCGGGATGCTGCTACTCTGGCTGGTACCCACGACGACAGCGGCGGTGATCGCTCTGTTAATAACCGGGGCGTGCCTGGGGAACTTTTTTCCGCTTATTCTTTCTGTCGCCACCTGGCAGCCACCTGAGCTGCTGTCAAAAATCTCTGCGGGCGCGACACAGTCAGTAGGGCTTGCCTTGCTCCTCGCGCCCCTGTTTTTAGGCAAACTCGGAGAGGAAGTGGGTCTGGTTCCGGCAATGGGCACTCTGATTGTCATCCCCCCGGTCATGCTTATCGTAGATTTAATTTCCCGTAAAATGTCTAAACAGTGAGGCAGGCAACATGAAGGTTCTGGTTACAGGTGGTACCGGCTATATCGGTTCACACATAGTGGTTGAACTGATTCAGAATGGCCATGACGTGGTGATCCTGGACAATCTCGTTAACTCCGATGCCGGCGTTATCGACCGCATTGAGACGCTGACCGGGCGCAGACCCGTATTTACCAAGGGCGATATCAGGGATGCCTCATGCCTTAAAGCGCTGTTTGCCGAAAACGGTATTGACTTAGTTATTCATACCGCAGGCCTTAAAGCCGTAGGGGAAAGCACCCGGCTTCCCCTGGAATATTATCATGCTAACGTCGCGGGCACAGTAACACTGTGCCAGGCAATGCGCGAGGCAGGGATCTTCAGGCTCGCGTTCAGTTCATCGGCGACGGTATATGGCGCCGAAGCACCCATTCCCTACAAAGAGACCATGCCCCGAGGCACGACCGTGAATCCCTACGGTACCTCCAAAGCCATGATAGAGGGTGTGCTTGAAGACCTCTGCCATTCGGATCCCCGCTGGTCAGTTGCCTTCCTGCGCTTCTTCAATCCTATCGGCGCCCATTCTTCCGGTATGCTGGGTGAACTGCCATCGGGTATTCCCAACAACCTGATGCCTTTTATCACGCAGGTCGCGGCGGGGCACCTCAAAGAACTGTCCGTTTACGGAGATGATTACCAGACAGAAGATGGTACCTGCAAGCGTGATTATCTGCATGTCATGGATATTGCCCGCGGGCATCTCAGCGTGCTGTCAGTGATGGACAAACCGGGTGTGCATATTTTCAACCTCGGGACGGGGAAGGGGACATCAGTTCTGGAGCTCCTGGAATGCTTCCAGACTGAAAACGGGCTTGAAATACCCTATGCTATCCGGCCACGTCGGGAAGGGGATTTACCGGCCTTCTGGGCTGACGTTGAAAAAGCAAGGACTCAACTGGGCTGGGAGGCACAGATGTCGCTTGAAGACATGGTGCGGCATTCCTGGCAGTGGCAGAAAAATTATGCGGAAGAAACGTCAGGTGCCGAATGATGCCTGACCGTTCCTCGTGATTGCGTCCGGGAACAGCACATACTCAGAACGCCTGCGTTCTGAGTATGTGATCATGAAGTATTAATTTACTGAGGTACTGGCATGCTGGCCGCTGCGTGCGAGAGCGCAAAGGATCCTGCAATGGGCCAGCATCAGTCACAGGATCATTTCCGTCATCTGCTAATGATGGTTAAGACGGAATGTTATCAATCATCAAAGAGCTGAGCACACTCAAGGTAAAATTAAAAACAGCACTTTAAAATCAACCAATTAACCAGTTTTGACCGGATTATTTTAACGATAATCCCTTACTGACAGGCGTAATAAGGACAGTTAACCCGGATTTTTAATATGGGGAGAGCTGTTCATTTTTACTATGAAATTCTCCTTTTTGATGATTTTAGCCCCTCTTTCACACCAGTAATCAGTAAAACTGAAAAATTCGTCAGAAGAAAGACTGAAGCAAAGCTCGACTTTCTCCTGCCCGCTGGCAAGCATTTCATTGGCTTCATTGATGTCAGAGGCTTTTGCAGGTTTCATTATGAGCATCCTGTGGGCTTACAGGCATTTGCCTGTGTAAGTGCTGTTAAGCTAACATAAATTTAAAGCTGAAGAAGTCTGATGTGAAACTGTCATAAACCCCGAAGTGGATAAATCTGTACACAATAAATCCACTGGGATTATACTCTTAGTTGACCACTTCAGACAGTGGTACACCGTGTCGTCCAGTCGAGCAATTTTGTAGAGCTGCTTTAAAATTTCAAAGGCACAACTTGTCCTGCTAAGCGTGTAAGAGGTCCCTCTATGTCACAAACTATGTCCCAGAAACTTGCTCGAGACAGTCTCGGCAATGCAGGAACGTTCGAAGGCGGCGTATACGTTACTAAAAATGGTGTTGCTGAACTGTTCATCCAGACCGCAGCTGAAAGACAGGCTGAACTAAAAGAGCTGGAGCAGGAAAGAAACATTAACGCACTTTTTAAGCTTGCCATGCAGGCGAAAAAAGAAATTACTGACGGCAAGGGCATGACTCCTGAAGATGTGCTGGGGAGATTACGTGCGGCCAGAAACTGAATATGAGGTGTTGAGTGTCTCAGAGGTATCAGGTCTTAATCTCGCCTCTGGCAGAGCAGTGCCTTAAAGACATTGAGTCCTATAAAAGTGGGACAGCAGGGGCGCAACAGGCGGCCACCATGGTGGATAATTTGCTGATGGAATCCGTATCAAAAATCGTTCAGGACCCGGAAAGATACCGCTATAACGTTTACCTGGCTGACAGGGGGCTGTTGTTGCGGGAAAGACTGGATGTTGATGGTGAATACCGCGTACTTTATGATTTTGACGGCAGCTCAATTCATATACTGCTTGTTATCAGCATGACGCAAGATTTTGGCAAGATGCTTTACCGTTATAACATTCTGAAGTGACTCTCAATACCCGGATATCCGGGCTATTTTGTATTCTATGTAATACAGGTGTTTTAAAGCCGGCTCACATCTGATGAACTCAAGATGTAGCAGTAGCTAAGTAAGTTTAAGCTTAGGTGGCTTTCTTAAATGCGGATCTGAATTGACCAGTCAACCCATCAGTGTCCAAGTGGTCTATCGCAAATTAGAGTATTCAGCCGATAAACAAGGAACGGACCATGTTATCAACATCCTGAAAGGAACATCAAGCTTTAAACTTTGAACACTCGGTATCGTGGATATCTCATTCATATTTAATCTGAGCACATTAGAAAATTTTTACTTATTAAAAGGATGTAGGGAATGGAAAAATTTTTTAGCGGAAATGAGTTTACGTATTATTTAATTAATTCTGAATGCGAATACTTAAGGAATACTCTTATTGAAAATGAAAAAGACGAAGAAGAAAAGAAAAAAATAAGAAGAAAACATAATTTCCCATCAATTATTGATATTCTATCAGAGCCAATTGATGGGCGCGATTTATTAGAAAAAAATCACATTGCAGAAAATGAATTTCATTTGATTAAAGAATTATTAGAATGTGGCTATGGACAATGCGCAAAGTGGGATTCATACAGGGTTTTAGACATTAAGTTAGCCGAGAAAATACACAAAATTATAATGAAAAGACTGGATTTCACTGCAGAATGTGTTTTAATTAATGATGTTAAAGCTTATGAGGTTCAAGAAGCTTATGGAATACTTGAGTCCGCTGAAAAAACCAATATTTCGTTCACGCTCGGTGGAGTATTCTCGTATCTTGCAGCAAAAAACTGGGTCAGATCTTATGGGGACCAATTACAGTCATTTCTGCATGTGAATATTTACAAAAATTCTATTATGGAAATTGATACTAATGGTACTCATAATCCAGATTATATCGTAGAAACCAAAGGAGGAGAATGGCATATTTTTGAAAGTAAAGGCGGTGGATTTACAACTCGTTGGACACGACTCCAAGAAGGTCTTGAACAAGTTGGGGCAATAACAAAAGTAGGATGGTGTGAAAATAGTAAGAAAACTGTCCTTAGCCATGTTTGCACCTTTGCCAGTATTGATGCACAGAAGGCTATAGGCATAATAGTGATAGATCCTGAGCCAAAAATAGACAAAAGTTGAATTATAAATAAGGCTATATGTAGATTGATTGAAAAATTAATGGCTATTGATAAATATACTTTTTTCTCAAATGAAAGTGAACCATTAAATATTAAGGGTATGGAAGGGTGGTCATTTGTGCATGCAACCCACTTCGATGACGTTGAAATAGGACTCCCAAAAAAATATTTTGATTTTGAAAAAGAATTGCGAGGAAATTTTGGTGTTTATTTGGCATTAAGAGAAATTCTTGAGAATTTTTCATACAAAAATATAATGTCAGGGAGCGAAATATTAAGGTTGTTAAATGATAGATTAATTGATTTTAGTCTCGCTAGACGCCCTTTAAATAATTTAAAAACCTATGAGAAATTCGATTTTAGATGGAATGAGATTCTGTCTTCTTTTTTTAAATTATTAGAAATAGATGTATTATCATCTCTGTATGAAAATATTGATAAAGAACTGAGTGATAAGTTAACTCATCAAATGAAGAGTCATCTGACACAATCAGGGATGTTGGTTCGTCAAAAATCCGGGCCCGGTTATGATAATGACCCATTACCGCCTATGAACAAGCGACCAAAAATGAAGCGTTAACTGAGACTTGATTAAGAGTAATAGGCCAAGGAAGTCATGGTGTAGTCTGGTCAACTTTAGACGGCCGTGCATAGGCAGAGTAGGGAAGAGACATGCCATGACTCCTTGTCGTGCCTCGGCGTCTTCGCAAAACGGCGGTTGTAATCTTCCATAAACTTAGCGGCAAAGGCGTTAGCCGCCTCAGGCTTACTAATGCTACTGAGCCTAAGTTCCCTGACCAGCCCGTCCTTTAATGTGACATGCGCACGCTCCACGCAGCCCTTGGGAGAGCTGGTTTTGGCGCAGATGCCTATGATGTTAAGCTCATTCATCGCGCGTCTGAACTATGTCTGACCGTCGCCGCTAGCCGCATTTTTGTTGTTGATAGGGAATCGGACCAAAGTGAACATAATGCTCGAGGATGATTTTAACGGCGCCTTCAGCCAGACCTCGGGGGCAACTGATAGTTGTTGGGCTTGCCGCGCCATAGGTCGGTAATACCGGCTGCGTCAGCCTCGCGGTAGCGTTTCATCAGCCTCTTAACCTGACGCTCGGAAAGATCCAGCTGAGAGGCCGCATCACGGCGACGCAGACGTTTTTCAATAAGAGTCTGAATGACGGTAAGACGGTGAAGTTCTTTGTTCGACATGGTCACAAGCATCTGCAAAGATCTCCAAGAAAAGGTGGTAAACGCGCTGCATCTGGGTAGCATTATGAGCCAGCTAAAAAGTGACATTACTATATTGGTGCTACAATATCGATGCGCATAATGCTATTTATGTTAAATGAAATATTCTGAGGTGAACCTGATCCAGCGCTGCAGTATGAGCTTTTCTTCCTAACCAAAGAAATTAAAATCTTAAATGTTCAATAATAAAATTTACCACTGGTTTATAAACCTAGTTAAGCAGTAAGCAGTAAGCAGTAAGCAGTAAGCAGTACTTAAGTTATACCAACTTTCATGCCATCTCAGAAAATCATGGCATGATTAAAAAATTTGTAGTGATTCATTGTATGTCAATGAAATTTATTATTAAATTCTTTCTTGTGAAGAATCTTTCTCACTTAAGCAAGAAAATAATCATTGAAAACAACTAGTTTTTGTAGGATTTTTCTGCACTTATGTTAAAGTTTTTGAGTGGTTTTCGCACTACTTTTTTGATTATTCCTGGGAGCTGACTCACCTCTAACGCTTGCCTAGTAAGCGATACGTCACATCCCTGTTTACAGCAAATTACTTAAGGGTATTTATGACGAGTATGCAGGTTTCAGTTGAAAGTCCGGCTCAGCGCCTTAAAGGATTGGTACTTGATGAAAAATGGGTAGTTGGTGAAAGACTTTTGGTAGGCGTTCAAGCGGGGGGAAAAGGCACAGGAGGTCACTTTTCTGTTTCATATAAAGTAAGCAGTATTAATGGTAAAACAAATGCTTTTCTAAAAGCTTTCGACTTTCATAAAACACTCATTGATTCTCTTAAAGGCCAAAACTTTATGGAAGTTATGGCAAGTGTAATGGGCGATTACCAGTTTGAAGACAAACTAAATGACATTTGTCTAACGCGTCGATTTAAAAAAGTTGTCAAAGTACTAGATAAAGGACAGGTGGTGGTTGATGGCAACTACTTAAATATTGTCCCATATTTGATTATGGAGATGGCCGATTGCGGTGATATACGTGCCTATGTGGATGTATCTGGTGAGTTATCTCAGGCGGCAAAACTTGAGTATCTTAAGGATGTAACAACTGGTCTAAACCAGTTACATAGTGCAAGGATATCCCATCAGGATCTCAAGCCTTCTAACGTAATGGTTTTTACAGAACATGGTGCTAAAATTGGTGACTTGGGTAGAGCCAGCCTTCAGGGGCATAATCACTGGTATGATGACGCATATATTGCAGGCGATATGTCCTACGCACCTATTGAACAACTTTATGGTTTTAAGTCTAACGAATGGATAGACCGAAGAGAACGTTGCGATCTCTACCAACTTGGATCTGTAATTTGTTTTCTAATGCTAGGAACTACACTTAACGCTATGCTAAAACAACACATTCCACAAAGTGCTGCGCCTCAATATTGGGGTGGAGAAGGTAATTCATTTATAGAGGCTCTGCCTCATATAGAACATGCTTTCAATGTATCGATTGATCAATTCAAATCAATTGAACCAGAATGGCTGGGGCAGAAGTTGAGAGACATTGTTATAAGATGTAGCCATCCACGGGTCGACCGACGTGGTGCAGTTCAAACAATTGGAATGAAAAAGCCAATACTAGGGCTGGACAGACTGATTAGCGAATTCGATTATCTTATTAAGCAACTACGCATTAAAGGACACTAAGTCGGAGTATTAATGAGCGCCACAACTAAAATTGAAAATCGAGTGGTAATTCCTGCTTGGAACCAATCGCATGAAGCAGCAAGATCTCCTGAAATTCAATCACTTTCAGTCAATAAATTTTCAGACAAGGCGCATAGTTCTTTAACCGATGTTTATACAGATTTTCTACATGCTCCTGAGTTGGGAAAAGCAATTGATTTACTTAATGTTGCATACATTCAGGGAGATGTTGAGAAAGCTTCCTTAGCAGCAGATTATGTGTTGCGTACAGGGAAAAGGCTTCCTCCAGCTTTAAGTGGCCTTGCTCGATTAGTAATCGATAATATTGGATTAAAAAAGTCACTGAATCCTAGTATGAAAGCCGCCCATCAGATTCGGAGTAATCGAATGTGGTTGAAATCTCATCCTTCAGATAGCTTGAGTTGGATCGATTTATCACGACTTTATATGAGCATTGGTGAAGTTAACGCTGCTGAACGTGCTATTAGAATTGGCTTAAAACTAGCAAATTCTAACCGTTGGGCGACGCGCGTAGCTTCTCGTTTTTACTATAACCTTGATGAATTTGATAAGGCTCATGCCCTCCTCCTCAAACATCCCGACATCAAAACAGACCCGTGGCTATTGTCTGCTGAATTAGCTGTGACCAGTGGTGCCGGTCGTCCATCGCGACACTGGAATAGTGCAAAACGTGCACTTGAATTTGGTTTTGATGGTCGCCACGTATCTGAGCTACAGAGTTCTATAGGTTCCATGGAACTTATGTCAGGTGCTCTTAAAAAAGCTAAAAAACTCTTCAAGGAATCACTTGATTGGCCAAATGCGAATGTACTGGCTCAGGCGAAGTGGGCTGAAAAAAAAGGTTGTATTGGGCTTGTTAATGCAAATACTCTTGAAAAGCAAAAAAAGGCTTATGAAGCAAAGTATTTGGATGCATATGCACGTCAAGAAATGAAACTTGCTCTAGAGTATGCAAGAAAATGGATTGAAGAGGAACCTTTTAGTGCAAAGCCAGCAATCCAGGCATCTTATATTGCCTCTTTACTTGATAGATATGAAGAGGCCGCTGAAATTTCTACTAATGGATTAAAAATTAATCCTCATGATGAGACTCTTCAGCTTAATCAAATATTTTCTCGGGTTGCATTAGCTGAAATAAATAATACAACTGGCGATCATGTATTTGTTAGAACTGCACTCCACCGTATTGAATCAATGCTTAAGAGTGATAATAAGACTATTGTTGGACACGCCTTAGCAAATCTTGGTCTAATACGTTATCGTCAGCAGCAAATCGAAAATGGAAAAGTTTTCTATGAGAATGCGATCGCCATTTTGAAATCTCTTAATCATCCCTCGGCTGTGTTAGCTGAACTAAATCATCTTCGTGAATCCCTGATAGCTGATGCTCCCTGGAAGGAGGATTTATTCACCAAGTTAGAATCACTAGCCGGAACAGGAGGCTTCTGGGATGAGCCTTCTGTATCATTTTATCTCAGAAAACTTGGAAAAATAAGAATAAGTTCCAGTGATTGGAGAGTGCTTTTAACTGAATCAACGCCCGATGAAAATTTTGTTATAGAAACCGAAGAAAATACAGATTCTTTAGAAGGATATCACTTCGACTTCGACCCGAAAAAACCTACGATATGGCTTCCCAAGAATGGGAATAAATAAATTATGGGCGATCTCTCATCTTTTCTACTGATCTTCTGTAGTCAATATGTTTATTTATTATTTAACATTTGTGTATAGGTTAATTTTAATATCTATAAATAAGTCATTATATAACTTGAAAGGATATTGTTATGAGAATAAGTGATTACAAAAAGATTTTGGATAAAAACTATATTCTACTTTTAACTTCGAATAGTAAAGAAAAAGCTGCTATAAATTCAATAATCACCAATTTTCATAAAGTAACCATCGTTGAAAAAAATCGTGGAGCTTACCTAGGGATGATTGGGAATATATTTGTTTTGCATCTTAGTGGTGAGAGTGGAACAATTAGCAATTTTTCAATTGTTAATATATGCAAGGCTTTTATTTCCAACGAGATCAACCCCAAACCGATCTTAACCATCCTATCAGGAATTTGCTGGGGTGATCCCCATAATACAAAGCTAGGAATGACTGTTGTTTCAGATGAAATGTGTACTGCAAATCAGCAGACGGTAACAAACGCAGGATCTACGCCTAATATAAGAACTTTTAAGTCCCTAGTTTCGATTGATCAGAATACATTTTCAGAAAATGATAATATAATTGTCGGAAAGATTTGTTCAGCCGAATTATTAATTAAAGATGCTGATTTCAGGACTAAATTGTTGACCTCTACCACTGGTTGTTGTGGCGGAGAGATGGAAGGTTTTGCATTAATTCCTGCTTTAAGAGATTTTAATTGGCTAATCATTAAGAATGTCTCAGATTTTGCGGACGATGATACTTACTCTCGAGATGGTCAATTAGATTTCTGCAAAATCCTCGCTGCAGATGTTGAATATATTATTCCCAAAATTAAAGTATCGTTAGATTTAAGTTTTGATGTTGAATCGGATGAAGCTCTATTGGTTCGAGATATCATCTCTGGTCCCTCAATAGATTTCAATATCAATGACTTCGATTACAGAGAAATGAACACTTTACTTAATGATAGTTATGGCAAAGTAATTTTAAGAAAGCTTAGTAATTATATTGATGGTAAAGTTTTTAAAGAAGAGTTTATGTATGATATGGCTGACCTAATTCTTGAGTTAATACAAAACGAATTTAGGCATAATAACTCTATTAAAATTACTGTTAAATTTGATAATAAATCTATTGTTTTTAACTCAGAGAATATGTTTTATGATGTTTCTTCTATTGAAGGTTATAATGGAGGGGCTAGAGCATGGCGTTGTATTTTTAATAAATATATAAAACCATGCGATATCAATTATTATTATAAAGGGAAAAGTTTAGAGTTTAAGTTGAAAACTTTTTTGGATGAAATTAATGCTATAAAATCAAAGTGCAAGATAATTTTGAATAGCTCAAAGTCTGGCTTTTCAAGCTACAGACCTGCCTTGGAATTTAATGAAACATGCTCTTCGGTTTATTACGATATGCGAAATGAGATTATGTCATCAAGAGTTCTTGGAATATTCGAACAAATAGAAGAGATCATAAAAACCGATAGAGTTGTTTATCTAACGGTTCGCGACCAATATCAAAAAGAGAAATATATTGAACTGCTAGAAAAATATGAAGGAATGATCAAGTTTGTAAACTAAATACAATTATTGTAAGGTTGCTAGATGATTATTTATTTCATAAGCTTAAAGTCAGTTTTGATGTGGGACATCCGCAACATTGTCTATCTGAATTACCAAACCGTAGTCGACAAGGATAGTGGTTAGTCCTCTTTGAAGAATGTTCAGATTTCAATATGATAAAACTAATTTTTTTGTGGAAGAAAGCCTGCTTCAATCCTTTTCATATTGAAGTCTTTTAATAAATGGAAAACCAATTATTCACTCTTTATATAATACCGAATTCTGAAATTTCTATATAACGTTCTGAACTTCATATAATAGGATTTCAATGAACCTTACGCTCTCTCGACGCCCCACTTCCTTCTGATTACTAACACCACTATCTCAACTTCTTATAATCGATGTTCTATAAACCTTGGGCGCCACGCTTCTATCTGAAAGCCTACGTTTTTCTCATAACTTCATATAATTGACCTTATATGAAGTTAGGATCCGGCAGCGGATCCCTGTATCATGGGATCCGGTCTGAAGATCACAACCGCGCATGAAATCTTCAGGCCTGTGTGAACAAACTAACAGGCATCGCTACGTAAAATCTGCAGGGTTTCTCCCCTGCTTCCCTGACAGAATTTACGTAGCGCTGTCTTCTGAAAGGATAAAAATGGACGATTTCAGACCACATTTACCCGTATCTGATGCTCAGCTGCCCGGCCAGGCTGACGTGGTGGCGCAGCTCCGGGAGTTTGTTCAGGACCGAGAGGCCTTTTCTGACAATACCTGGCGGCAGCTGCTTAGCGTGATGCGGATCTGCGCCGGCTGGGCGAAGGAGTACGGCCGCACCTTTCTGCCCATGACACCCGAATGCCTGCGTGATTACCTTATGTGGCTGCAGGCAAACGGACGGGCATCTTCGACTATAGGTACACACCTCGCTCTTATCAGTATGTTACACCGTAACGCAGGGCTGACTCCTCCTCATGCTTCACCCTTAGTTTTTCGGGCAATGAAGAAAATTAGCCGGACTGCTGTGGTTAGTGGCGAGCGCACAGGCCAGGCAATACCCTTTCGTCTGACCGATCTTCTCACGCTTGATGCCAGATGGTCGGGATCAGATTCTCTGCAGCACCAGCGCGACCTGGCATTTTTACACGTGGGCTATTCCACACTGCTTCGGGTGAGCGAACTGGGACGTCTCCGCGTACGTGATGTTTCACATGCTTCAGACGGAAGGATTGTGCTGGATGTCGGCTGGACGAAAACAATTGTGATGACCGGGGGGCTTATCAAAGGACTGGGCGCACTTTCAACGCAACGCCTGAGAGAATGGCTGAACGTGTCGGGCCTGATTAACGAACCTGATGCCTTTATATTCTCCCCTGTTCACCGTACCAATCGAGCAAAAATCAACACCGACAGGCCGCTTTCCACCCGGTCAATGGAAGATATTTTTGCCCGAGCCTGGCACGAGGCGGGTCCCGCTGCGGATGTTAAACCCAATAAAAACCGGTACCGGGGATGGTCGGGACACAGTACCCGGGTAGGGGCTGCTATTGATATGGCCACAAACAAATACAGTACCGCGCAAATCATGCAGGAAGGAACCTGGAAGAAGGCTGAAACAGTAATGCGCTATATCCGACACGTTGACGCACATTCTGGTGCAATGGTTGATTTTATGGATGCCCATGTAGGCAGGTGAAAACCTGAAACAGAACACCGTTCCTCAGTCCCAAGAGCTCTCAATCTCTGGATCAATAATAAAAAGGAATCGATCCGTATTACAGCTTAATTGGTGAATTAAATTACTACAGCTTTCAGGCTGTAATATTGATTTAACAGCCTCAAGGTTGTATGGTGAAAAAACAGCTTAAATGTTGTATCCAGTCAGTTCCGGTGGACCTTTCAACATGAAAAATTTTTATACCGTTAAGACACTTAGCCAGTTACGCCCTTTGCTAATCGCTTTTCGAAAAGAAAAAGTACTGACTCAAAAAGATATCTCTGAAAGGTTAGGTGTAACCCAGCAGACTTATGCCCGCATGGAGGCAAATAAATGCAAAACATTAGAATGCTGTGGTTGCAGAGCAGACAATATGAACAGATTCTCTGGTCTGCTATGACTAAGAAACGGACGCTGGCTATGAAAAGATGTCCGGGGCTAAAGTACTCAGAAATAGCGTGACCGGGGGCGTGGAGGTATATTCCTGGTATGTCTGTATTCACCTTGGTGAAAATGCCACCTTCATCCCTGGCTACTTTCAGATCGCCTGCCCCAGGCTCTGTCAGCGAATACCACAAACCGCCCTGCTTCGCGCAAATTAGCTAACGAGGTTGTCAGCAATTTCTGTTGATGACTTAGAGACTCTTGGCTATCACCGCTGCTGCTAAAAAGAATCTCAGCAGACGACAACCTCAACCTGGGGAGAAGTCTGTCAGGCTTTAAGACCTAAAGCCTGACATGCGTGGCGTAAAATTAACGACGTACGGCCATAATACCTGCATCCACGTCCCAGATAGCACCGGTCACCCATGCTGCCTTGTCCGACAGCAGGAACAGGATAGTATTTGCCACATCTTCAGGTTTGCCGACGCGGCCCAGCGGATGGAAATCACTCATCGCCTTCATTGCATCAGCAATATCTTCTTTGGCCATGAATCCTTCGTAGATTGGCGTCTGCACAATACCCGGAGAAACGGCATTCACACGTATACCCGCGCTGGCCAGTTCAATTGCCAGGTTGCGCGTCAGCGCATGCAGACCAGCTTTTGCCATCGAATAGGCAGAAGCAGGAGAATCACCCAGCGCAGCCTGCGCGCCAATTGAGCCTACATTCACAATTGCACCTTCGCGTTTGTCGGCCAGCATGTTCTTCACCACGTCCTGCATGATAAAGAAAGTGGCGCGGTTCAGCGACAGGTAACTGTCATAGTCCGCAGCTTCGTGCTCGGTAAAGCTTTTCGGGATAAAGATACCCGCGGCATTCACCATCAGGCTGATGTCGCGGTGATGCGCATTGATTTCCTGACGAATGGTATTCATCCCTTCTTCTGTCATCAGGTTTGCCGTAATGACAGACACCGGGCCGAGAGGGCTCAGTTCTTTCTGAACGGCGTCAGCTTTATCTTTTCTGCTGCCCGTCAAAACCACGCTGCCGCCTGCTTTCAGCACCATACGCGCCGTTTCAAGACCCATACCACTGGTGCCGCCTACGACCAGAAGTTTTTTACCGTTAAAAAAATCGCTCATATGTGACTCCGTTATTTACAGGTAATGTTCAGCCGGCACGTAAATGGCCGGCCGGTGTTGGGTAATCAGATGCTGCAGCCGTCTGAGCCACAGGCCTGACCTGCAGTCACGGTTATTTCTTCCTGCTTTTCATCCCAGACCTGTCGCAGGGCACTCAGGAAATTTTCCGATGCCTGAGCGCCGCTTATGGCGTATTTCTGATTCAGCAGAAAAAGAGGCACGCCACTCACACCAATCGATCGGGCGCTGCTTTCATCCTCCGTTACTGAAGCACGAAACGACGCGTTATTTAGAGCTTCTGCTGCAATGTCTGCCGTCATGCCTGCTTCACCAGCCAGCTTTATCAGTTCGTCGCGATCAAAGATAGATCGCCCTTCGGTGGTACCTGCAAGATAGAATCGTTCGGTCATCACCTCCCCTAGTCCTGCCTGCCGTGCAGCAGCCAGCAGGGTCAGCGCATCTTCGGTATCCCCGAACAGCATGGTGTCAAAGTTGTACCGCAGTCCCTCTGACTTCGCGGCCGTATCCACCTGATTCATCATCAGGTCAGCGTTACTCTTACCGCCGAGCTTTTTATAAAGCGCATCGCGGAAAGGCATGGCCGGAAGGCCTTCGGCAATCCGGAAACTGTGCTGACGGATGACCACGCTGTCGCGGTGTTCAAATGCTGCGAGGCCTTTCTCAAAGCGTTTTTTGGCGATCCAGCACCAAGGACAGACCAGATCGGACCAGATATCTATGGTTATGACGGGCTTAAGGGTTTGCATTATGTACTCCTGAATTTCTGCTTTTCATGTGAGGACTGAAGGCTGCCGGAGGCTTAGTTTTTTTGTTCATCCTGCCAGGCCGGATAGTCGGTGTATCCCTTTTCAGGATTGCCACTGACGCCGTAATAGGTACTGCGATTGCTTTCAGCCAGCGGCCAGTCGTTCTGCATTCTTTCGACAAGGTCAGGGTTTGCGATGTAGGGTACGCCAAATGCCACCAGGTCCAGCTCCTCAGCTTCGAGAGCGGCGCTGGCAATGTCGCGTGTAAAGCCGCCGGCGCCGATAAGCGTGCCGCCAAAAGTCTTACGGAAGAAAGCCTTAAAGCCCTCAGGTACCGGCGCGCTGATGTAAGCCGGCTGGTAGTAAAGGTGAACATAGGCAAGGTCTCGTTCTGCGAGCGTCATCGCCAGAACCGCCCACGTCTCTTCCTCCCCCTCATACGGGGCCAGATCATAAATACGCCCGAACGGGGAAAGCCGCACGCCGACCTTCTCGCCACCAATGGCGGAAGATACCGCATCAATGGTTTCCATCAGAAAGCGCTGACGGTTTTTAACTGTGCCGCCGTAAGCATCGGTGCGGTGGTTCAGCGCGGTGCTGAGGAACTGGTCAAAGATGAAGCCGTTAGCCGCCATAATTTCGACGCCGTCAAAGCCGGCTTCCATTGCTAGTTCTGCTGACTTCACAAAGTCAGCCGTAATACGCCTGATTTCAGCCGTGTCCAGTGCTCTTGGCGTGCTGGGGAGGACAGGGCCAGGCTCGCCAGATTCTGTCAGGGCAAATACGGTGGTGTTGGTTGCCGGAATGGTGCCCGATGATACCGGGGCGGCATTACCTTGCTGTAATGAAACATGGGACATGCGGCCGACGTGCCAGAGCTGGGCGAAGATACGACCGCCCTTTGCGTGTACCGCATCGGTCACCGTGCGCCAGCCGGCTACGTGCTCACGGGTATAAATGCCCGGCGTGTAGAGATAGCCGCGCGCTTCTTCTGAAACCGGCAGCCCTTCCGTAATCAGCAGACCTGCCGAGGCCCGCTGCGCGTAGTAGCGGGCAACCACCTCACCGGCAACGTCGTTCATGGTGCGGGTGCGGGTCATGGGAGCCATGACCACGCGGTTTCTCAGTTCTGTTCCAGCCAGGTTAAAAGGAGTGAATAGCTTGCTCATGGTTTGCCTCTGACGATTTCATTAATGGCTTTAAGGGCCGTAATCAGGTTTAACACCGGACGTTCCGGCCTGCCGGGGTCATGGTCGGCACTATAACAACCTACTAGTTGATAGGTCAACAGGAATTAATTATAATGCGGCTTCCGGCCACACCGGTCATGTCGGTACCCGGGTTCCCGGCACATGGCAGACGCAGCAGATGCTCTGACCTTAAACAGATACAGGAGGGGGTTAACGTGCGTGAGGCAGCCGCTTACAACGAGGATAATTTTCGCGATATTGAACAGTATGAAGGCATTTCTGTCGTGCGTTTTTCGGCGCCATGGTGTCCGCCCTGCCAGAGCAGTGAGCCATTTTTTAGCGCGTTTGCCGACGGTCTGGAAGAGAGCATTCAGGTCGGAAAGGTGAATGTCGATCAGGCGCCAGTCCTGACGACTAAGTATGAAATATGGGGCCTTCCTTCAGTACTGATTTTCAGGGAAGGCCAGCTGGTACGCCGGATACCCGGCGTTAAATCGCCGGCGTTTTATGCTGCGGCGCTGGAAGAAATAAAAAAGGGCCGTAAGGTCCTTTTCTGAGGTGGCGGTAATATACCTTAACCGCGCAGCTGGCTGACCGCGTCCAGGGTACGGGCTGAATAAACGGCAGCGGCACCGGCATTCAGATTGATGGCAACGCCCAGCGCTTCGGCAATTTCTTCATCCGTCGCGCCGGCCTTGATGGCCGCCTCTGCGTGAAACGCAATGCAGCCGTCACATCGGGTTGTCACCGCACACGCCAGGGCTATCAGTTCCCGGACCTTCGCGCCGAGCAGGTCTGTTTTATTGCCTGCAGCGCCCAGGGTAACCACGCCTTTCATCGTATCCGGCGACAGCTTGCCCAGTTCGCCGAGGCGCTGCATTAATTCCTCACGGTAATTACTCCAGTCATACATAACGTTATTCCTCAGGCGTAATGTTTAAAGTAAGAAGGATGTGCCGCAGGCTGGTTTTAAACACTTCAGGACGGCCGGTCGCACGTGCCACCACGCTGGCACCTTCGCAGAGGTTTATTATCAGCATAGCCACATCGGCAGGCTGCATGGCAGAAACAAACTCACCCGCGTCTGTGCCGCGCTTAACCACCCCGGTCAGCCACGTAATCTGAATATCAAAATACCGGGAGGTCTGTTTCAGAATAGCCTCCGGGAGGTTTGCCGTTTCAGCTGAAAGCGCGCAGCACAGCGGCAACAGTGATGCCTGGTAGCTTGCTTCAAACAGCGCGACATAAGCGGTAATCTGATCTGCCGCTTTATGATGCAATGCTTCAATTTCATCAAACTTGTTGACCGTATCACTGACAGCCTGCTTCACGACTTCCTGCCCGAGAATTTCTTTCGTCGGAAAGTGGTGGTGTATACTGGCTTTCGTGATGCCAATCAGCCTGGACAGGTCAGCATAGCTGAAAGCTGAATAGCCTTTTTCCCTCATCAGGAGCTCGGCTTCATTTACCAGCCGTTCACGCGTCATAATTGTCATAGTTAAACCCTTAAATCTACTAGTAGGTAGATTGTATCCTTCGTACCCCTTAATGACAAGCAACCGGCGCGGTTTTCTCAGCTATTCTGGCGGCGGTAATGCGCAGCCAGTTCCTCCGCACGGAACAGTACTGAAGCGATTTCCCGGGTTGTATCTATGAGCATCTCGCCTCTTCGGTAGCTGTCGGTCATGTTTCCCTGCGCATCATTTGCATTGCGCGGCCTTTCAATAAACTGACCGAGAAGTCCGAAGTCGCTGTTCAGCACTGCGGCAAACGGAATGTGTATTTTATTAACGCCAAAAAAGGCTGAAAATTCATCGCCCGCTTCCTCACGTGTAATCAGGCCCAGGGAAACGTGCGGAGCTGAGAGGGCTACGGCCCTGATGGCTGGCAGGTTCCGGTGACAGTCCGGGCACCACATCTCTGCCACGACCAGAATGTTATAGCTGCCCTGCAGCGCAGACAAACGTTCATACAGCGTTTTATCCTGTGCTTGTCCTGCCAGCGCTTCAAAATAACGCAGCGCTTCAACATCTTTCTCTGCACCTATCTGCATGAACTGCTCGTAATCCATTGCGTGTGTAAACAGCGCCCTGAAGTTCATCATTTTCTCCTGGCTGAAGCCAACCGGTTCCCGGTCAGGAATCCACTTCGTGGGATCCTGAATTTAATTCCCTTTTGAGGCTGACATACGTTACCTCAGGCTGACGCGGGCCGCAAAGCGTTAGCGAAAACATTGCCTACCAACTGGTTGGTAGTATATGATTTCCTTTTTGGAGTATCCACTTTGAACGGAAAATTTATTGTAGTGAAGATTATTATTGCCATGATTGCCTTTGCCGCCAACTCCATTATTTGCCGCGTGGCACTGCGTGGCAACCACATTGACCCGGTGACCTTTACCGATCTCAGACTGTTAAGTGGTGCTGTCGTGCTGCTACCTTTTTTCCTTCTGCGCCGGGACAGAAGAAGCTCACTGTCCCTGATAAACGGGCTCAGTCTCGCGGTATATGCCATGTGTTTTGCGGTGGCTTATATTCATCTGGATACCGGGGCCGGGGCATTACTGCTGTTTGGTGTTGTCCAGCTGGGCATGGTTATTTACGGCCTTTTTCATGGGGACAGACTTTCCCCTGGCAGAGCTGCAGGCCTTGTTATTGCGTCCTGCGGATTGCTGATGCTGCTCCTGCCCGGCGCCACTGCGCCGAAGCCGGGCAGTGCGCTGATCATGGCGCTGGCCGGGCTGGCCTGGGCAGCCTATACCCTTGCCGGAAAGAAAATGCCTAATGCCACAGCGTCTACAGCCGGTAGCTTTCTGGTTGCCGCGCCCCTGGCGCTTATTATTTCTCCCTTCATCAGCAATGGCCTGCACGCTGACGGTACCGGGATTGTTCTGGCCATAATGGCGGGCGCTGCTGCATCTGCCGGCGCCTATGTTCTCTGGTATTCACTGCTGCCACATCTGGATGCCGTGACCGCGAGTACGGTTCAGCTGAGCGTACCCTGTCTCGCCATGCTCGGCGGCGTGTTATTTACCGGCGAATCACTGAGTCTGAAAATGATTCTGTCTGCGGGGGCCGTGCTCAGCGGGATTGGTATGGTTATCGGTTTTTCCCGGTCCGAAAGCTGGCGCAGCAGCCCTGAACGATAAAAAACAGAAAGACTTGATTTACCAACTAGTAGATTGGTAATCTCAGCTCGGGTGCTTTACGTTGCCCGGGCTCCCTGCAACCGATCGGTCAGATGATCGCAGGGCCATGATTAATATTTATGATATACCGGATATCTTCATGCAATATGATTTTGACGGACTTATCGAACGATCGGGAACAGACAGTCTGACCGCCGAAGGCTGGCGTGAATATATGTTTGGCGACGGCCAGGGCGACGTACCATCAGAGCCGCCCGGTGGCTTTATCAATCTGTGGGTCGCGGATATGGCGTTCTCAACTCCCCCGCAGGTGCTTGAGGCTATCCGCGCGCGGCTCAGCCAGAAAATAATCGGTTATACGAAAGCTTACCACCCCGGGTATTTCACAAGCTTTGAAAACTGGTGCGAAAGGCACTATGGCTATCGTTTTCCTCGCGAGAGTATTGTGCTGTCACCTGGGGTGATCCCCGCATTGTACCGCCTGGTTCCATTACTGACACGACAGGATGAAAGTATCCTGATCCTCACCCCCTCTTATGCCCCATTTAAAAAAGCGGGTGAATGCAGCGGCCGTCGGGTAATTAGCTGTCCGCTGAAAAATGATAACGGGTACATGACGGTCGATTTTGAGGCGATGCGGAATCTTGTGCGGGACAAGACACTGGGGATCCGCGCCTTTTTCCTGTGCAATCCGCATAACCCCACAGGGCGCGTCTGGCATCCTGACGAGCTTCGCACGATGACCGAAATCTGTCTGGAAAACGACGTCTGGATCATTTCAGATGAAATTCATTGTGACCTGACACGCATCGGCATCTCACACACGCCTGTGGCTTCCCTTTTCCCCCACAGCCAGAAAGTGATTACCTGCATGTCTTCCAGCAAAACGTTTAACCTTGCGGGTAATCTTCTGGCCCACATCATGATCCCCGATCCTGGCATCCGGGCTGCCTGGCTTCGCCTGCACGATGAATTCGTTTCTCCGCTAAGCCTGGCGGCTAACATTGCCGCCTGGTCGCAGTGTGATGAGTGGCTGCTGCAGGTCAGGGGTTACATTGACGGAAACTTTGTTTTCCTGAGCGAATGGCTGAATAAACATTTTCCCCGGGTCCGTTACCGTATTCCTGAAGGTACCTACCTTGCCTGGATTGACCTGACGCCGCTTTCCGAACATAACGGTCAAAAATTTACTTCTCATTTTTTTGCAGAAAAGGCAGGCGTTCTCGTGGAGGACGGAGCCATGTTTGTCTGTAACGGCGATAACCATATCCGGCTCAATCTTGCCTGCCCGCGTGCTGTTCTGAGCGAAGGACTGCATCGCATATACCTGGCGCTAAACGCCTCAACCTGAAACCGGGACAGCAGAGCTGTCCGGAGTGTAAAAATGACAAACCGACATTTCGACTATCTCGCCATTGGCGGCGGCAGTGGCGGCATCGCCTCGATTAACCGTGCGGCTATGTATGGCCAGAAATGCGCTCTGATTGAAGCAAAAGAGCTGGGTGGCACCTGCGTGAACGTAGGTTGCGTGCCGAAAAAAATCATGTGGCACGCCGCGCAAATCGCCGAAGCTATCCATCTATACGGGCCGCATTATGGCTTCGACACCACCGTCAATCGCTTCGACTGGGCCACGCTGGTCAAAAACCGCAGCGCCTATATCGATCGCATCCACAGCTCTTATGACAACGTGCTGAATAAAAACAAAGTAGAAGTGATCAAAGGCTTTGCCCGCTTTGTCGATGCGCACAGCGTTGAGGTCAACGGCGAGATTATTACGGCTAACCACATTCTGATCGCCACTGGCGGTCGCCCGGTTCACCCTTCTATTCCGGGTGCGGAGTACGGCATCGATTCTAACGGCTTTTTCGAGCTGGACGCGCTGCCTAAACGCACCGCGGTTGTCGGCGCGGGCTACATCGCGGTCGAACTGGCGGGCGTGGTGAATGCGCTGGGATCGGAAACCCACCTGTTCGTGCGTAAACACGCGCCGCTGCGCAGCTTCGACCCGCTGCTCACCGAGACGCTGGTCGAAGTGATGAACACTGAAGGCCCGGCGCTGCACACCGAAGCCATTCCTAAGGCTGTGATCAAAAACAGCGATGGCAGCCTGACGCTGCAGCTGGAAAACGGCAGCGACTATACTGTGGATTGCCTTGTCTGGGCGATTGGCCGTGAGCCTGAAACGGACAATCTCAATATTCAGGCTGCGGGCGTGGCGCTGAACGATAAAGGCTATATCAGCGTCGATAAATTCCAGAACACCAATGTGTCAGGCGTCTACGCCGTGGGCGACAACACCGGTGCGGTTGAGCTGACGCCGGTTGCGGTGGGCGCGGGCCGTCGTCTCTCTGAGCGTCTGTTTAACAACAAGCCGGACGAGTATCTGGATTACAGCAACGTGCCGACCGTGGTGTTCAGCCATCCGCCGATTGGCACCGTAGGATTGACCGAGCCGCAGGCGCGCGAACAGTATGGTGATGACCAGGTGAAGGTCTATAAATCGTCGTTTACCGCAATGTACACCGCGGTCACCCAACATCGTCAGCCGTGCCGCATGAAGCTGGTCTGTGTGGGTGCCGATGAGAAGATCGTCGGCATTCACGGCATCGGATTCGGTATGGATGAGATGCTGCAGGGCTTCGCCGTGGCGCTGAAAATGGGCGCGACCAAGAAAGACTTCGATAACACCGTGGCGATCCACCCGACCGCAGCGGAAGAGTTTGTGACGATGCGTTAACCCGCAGCGCGGTGACATTGACAACAGGCGACGCCGGTCGCCTGTTTTTTTTTCGTTTGGGTTCAAGAGCATCAAGGCAAAAAGGTGATGAGCAAAGCAGAGGCAGGGATAATGCTGAGTGAACAGATAAAAAATCCCTGCACCGCCGGGTGCAGGGATGGGAATATCGCGTACTGGTATGAAAATGCGTTATACCAGACGTGTATTTACAGGCACGGGATTAGCCAGCGTGTCATGGATAGGTGAGGCTTCCGGAAGCAGACTGACCAGCCCTTCCAGCTGTTCACGGCTCGCCGTGTTACTGTTAAGACGTACGTCAACACGGATGCTTTTTGCCCCTTTACGCACGTTATTATCCAGGCCCAAGAAGCCTTTCATATCAATATCGAAATAGAGATCCAGCTCGATGCTTTCCAGATCCACACCCTTTTCAGCGGCCATCAGGGTCAGCGTTGCCGTATAGCAACCAGCCAGCGCCTGCAGAATATATTCGGTCGGACTCATGCCAGTGTCAGTACCCAGCAGTCCTGGTGGCTCGTCCCCGATATTAGAGAATTTGCCTACACGACTGCGATCTTCCTTACCATCCTGAAAAGATGATCCGGTTTCAACACGTACGGCCAGACCGCCGTGCGAACGGGCCTTAACCTGAAAAGACATGTTACCAAGGCCTGGCTCTGCGCGAACGGTCTCACGAACATTACTGATGGCGTCAGCGGAAGCCTGAGGTTTTGTAGTCTGTGACATAAAAACTCCTGATTGAAAGTTAACAACGATGCTCGTGCATACCTACTAGTTGATAGGTTAGCGTGTAATGATGCGTTTGTCCACCCCCTAAAAAGCATTAATTTTAGATATTATGTGGCAAAGGCTTATGCACCTCGCGCACCGGGTCTGCTGCAGATATGTGTGCTACCCGTATTTAGCTAACTGATGTCATCTCCAATTATGTCGATAAGATGATTTCTGTAAGAGATGTGAAATATTAAATTTCATCTGGAAACATTGCGATATATATTAAAGTAACATTCGGAATACAAATTTAAATAAAGGTTATGTAACACCAGTAACATTTTTGTGTGTATGAATGGTAAAATAATTACATAATCGGTATTTTTATGTGTTAATTTGACTTAAAATATAGGAATGATCTTGGAATAAAAATTTGATGTTATTTTTCTCACAAACCTGTATCCTTCCATTAGTTAATACCCACTAAAATTTGACTTATATCGGAAAACTCAACTCTGCATTGCAGACATTGCTCCGGCTTAGGCATATGCTAGGTATAGTTCTCTTGCGTAAGCAATAATTAATTAAATGGTAATTCAGTGAATCTTGTTACATATAAAATAATGACTGACCTTTTTTACGCTAAAAAAAACGTCCGATTTTTTATTGTCATGATCTCTGCACTTCTTGGGTTTGTTATTGCAGTAGCTTCTGCGACTATAGTTATTAAACTAAAAAAAAATGAGCACTATATGGATGAGAAAAGAGATATTTCTCATTTAGTTTTGACACTGGATACGGTTTTTGAAGATTCCTTCAGCACTATTGAACGCTTTTCGGATAAAAAATGTGATGAACACATGCTTACCGATATGCGTGACGCAGTCGAGTCAAGTCCTTATGTAAGATCACTTGGCGTGATTGATAACTCAGGAAATATGGTCTGCTCAACCGCGCGGGGAATGCATTTTATCCCGTCGGTGCAACTGACTCACCCGATCGCTGACATTTTAAAAAAAATGAATGCTGGGAATGTTGCCCGCACTGAGCTGAGTCTCATTGATGGTACACATATAGTGCCTAACAAAAAAGCAATCGTAATTTTTTGGCTTTATCCGTCGGGTATAGGCTTAGGAACGATAGACGCATCCCTTATTGCCAGGAATCTAATGAGCCGGAGTCATGATGTAGTACAGGCCTATCTGATTATCAGTGGAAAAAAGATGAATGCGCAAGGGGAAACTTTCCCGGACACCTTTACCGATGGGGGAATAGAGATTCAGTCGCTGAAATACCCCTATAAAATTCGCATTGAAAGAGCAGGTAGTGGCGATTTCGTTGTTATTATTACGGCCTTTACTATTTTTATGATAAGCGGACTTTTAGCATTTTTCTTTATCTATCAATACACAAATAGGTTTCTTTCCATGTCCCGTTGCTTAGCGTATGCGCTTCGCACAGGAAGGATAACGGCGGATGTGCAACCAGTATTTATGATGGAGAATCGTAAGCCAGTGGGCATCGAGGTGCTGGCGCGCTGGATCCTTGATGATGAACGCAGAATTTCACCATCTGATTTTATTACAGATGCAGAACAATCCGGTGATATTAACAAAATCGCTGAACACCTTATCACTCTCATCGCGACTAAGATTGATAACGGTGAACTTGAAGTCCAAGAAGGTTTTAAGGTGGGGTTTAATATTCATCCTTCACATTTCAGGAGCAAATCACTCATAGGGTTGTGCGAATTATTTACAGCAAAAGTTAACAGGTTTGGCGTGCGGATGGTTCTTGAGCTGACGGAGCGGGGGGAACTGGAGAAAGATGATGAAATGATGTTGATCATAAAAACTATTAAATCCCTAGGTGTAGAACTGGCAATCGACGATTTTGGTGCAAGCAATTCAGGCCTGCGATATCTTTCTGACGGCATTTTTGACTGTATAAAAATAGATCGCTCATTTCTTGAAGAGGCATCAGTAGATAAAAAGACAGGGATAGTGCTACAGAATAGCGTAGCCCTTGCGCACCAGTTAGGTAAAGATATAGTTGTTGAGGGAATAGAAAGTGACAGCCAGCTGTATATGCTCCGAAAAGCTTTCCCAGCTTATGATCTTATGATTCAGGGCTACTTATGGTCTAAACCTTTTTCAGTTAACGCATTCGACGAATGGTATTCCTGCCAGAAAATTGCCAAAAGAAAATATTTAATGATGAAAAGTTAGGTAACTGAATTTTATTTCAAAATTGATCGTGGAAAAAATAGCCATTGCAAGAAAATATTTTTTTTATAAAAATTTCCAGCGGGAATGAATTAAAAATTTCTCCTGGAAAATAAACATCTCTTTTATAAGACTTTCGAAAACTGAAATCCGTCATTTTTTAGGAATAGTAATAAATTGAAAAAATTCTTTATATTTTACAGCAATCTCAGGATTGGAAAAAAACTTGCACTAGGATTTGGTTTTATTCTTTTGATTGGCACTCTGGTCGCTTTAACCGGCATTAACTATCTGAGTACGATTTCAGTAAATGTAGAAAAGATCAGTCAGCTTAAAGCCATTACAGATCAATTTTCCCAGGCAAAACTGGCCCGTCTTAATTTCTTGGATACCAAAGACTTATCCTATATAGATGCAAATGAACGTGAACTCGTTAAGGTTGATCGTTCTCTGGCCGTGCTGAAAACCTACCACTGGAGTAGTAAAAAAAAGCAGATGCTTTCTGAGCTAAGCAGTGCGTTAAAAGACTATCGCGGGAGCCGGAGTATACTTGTTGCAGAAACGCTTAAAATCGAGATGCTTTTAAAGGAGCTTAATGTGGCTCCGCAGATTGCAGATTTAAGCAACTTGGCTCAGGCTTCTGCTGGTAATGCTGCCCAGGGAAATACCCCGGCTCAGATTTCAGATGTGATCCAGCATTTAAAGGGTATTTCCGTGCGCGTCACGCTTCTGCAGCTGAAAAATACTGAAGCAGCACAGCAGACACTGCTTCAATTCATTGATGGGTCTGTTCAGCTCATTAATACTCTCAGGCCTCAGCTTACCCCTGAAGAGGGAGTTTACCTGGATTCGGTCCGGAAGACATTACTGGCAAAGAAAGGCTTAATCAGCAATTACAATGCCTCATATAGCAGACAGCATGAAGCCATCGTTGCCCTGGGCAGAGCAGGGAATGTACTGACAACAACCAGCGACTGGCTCTTCGTTAATGAGCTCAGCGTTACGCATTCAGCGATTTTAAAAGCAGACACATGGATGATAATCCTTACTATTGCGGCGCTGATACTGGGTGTTGGTATTTCACTGATTATTTCCAATCAGATCACTGCACCACTCAGGAATACATTACGCTTAGCTAAAAAAATTGCAGGTGGAGATCTACGCGATGATTTGAAGACTTCGCGTCGCGACGAACTGGGACAACTTATGCAGGCCATGGGTGGAATGTCTGCCGGACTGCGTAACATGATAGCTGATATTCGTGCCGGTATTATCCATGTAAGCCATGCTTCAGCCGAAATAGCCGCGGGTAACACTGATTTATCAGGACGAACTGAAGAACAGGCTACAGCTCTTGAGCAGACTGCTGCCAGTATGGAACAGCTCACGTCTACGGTTAAGCAAAACGTCGAAAATATACATCACTCCAATCGCCTGGCATCTGCAACTTCGGAAACAGCGGATAAAGGCGGTGAACTGGTCGACCGAATGGTTAAAACCATGAGTGAGATTCATTTAAGTTCAGGAAAAATTGCTGAAATAACCTCGGTTATTAACAGTATTGCTTTCCAGACAAATATCCTGGCACTTAACGCTGCCGTAGAGGCTGCGCGCGCAGGAGATCAAGGAAGAGGATTTGCGGTGGTGGCAAGTGAAGTAAGAAGCCTTGCCCAAAAAAGTGCTAATGCTGCAAAAGAAATCGACACACTCATCAGTGATTCTGTAACGCGGATACATGCCGGTTCGATACTGGTTGAACAGGCTGGTATTACCATGCAAAGCGTGGTGAAGTCAGTCAATAACATGACCGGCGTATTGAACGATATTGCCAATGCGTCTGAAGAACAGAATATGGGGATTTCGCAAATAGGTCAGGCCATTGTGGAAATGGACAGTGTCACTCAGCAAAATGCCGCACTCGTTGAAGAGTCTTCAGCAGCTGCAAATGCCCTGCGAGACCAGGCTCACCTTTTGTCGCTTTCAATTTCACGCTTCACAACTGAATAATTTTACTTAATGCACACGTAATTCATCTGAATTGCGTGTGCATCGTTAATCCTTTTATTTTCTGCTGGTGCTGGTGAAAATAAAAAATACTTTCTAATAGTGGAGATTTATTTATGCAGTCCACTGATTCATCAGTAAGCATTCCTTATTTGTTCCTAAGTCAGGAAAGGCTATTAAACAGTTTGTGAGTTACCTAGAATTAATATGAACAAATTATTTCTTTAATTTTATCACACCTCAGAATTTTTTCAGAGCAGGATAAAGTTTAATTGCTATTTTTTTATAAAACTTAGTAATTAATTATAACAAAGCCCTCTGAATTCCCGAGCCTGTTACTAAGCTCCTTTTTATACATGATTTCTATTTTGCCCCCCCTTCATCTTTGATGATTTTTGACAATCGAGTTCTGCAACCCCTTTATTGAAAATAATTTCCCTTAAAGCGGTTTGTATTAGATTGTTTCACCTAAGTTTATCAGTGCGTTTTTCTGCATTTGAACGTTATTGATTAAGACTTTCCGGATCAGTATTTCATGCTTCAAACGTACCTTATATGACAAAAGTGAGAGCTGCGTAACGTTCTTGTATATTGTCAATTGACGGATGATTTCATAGCGGTATTGTCTTTTTTAACAAAAGAGCAAACAAAAGTGATCATATGAGCAAAATAGTTGAGCCAAGCAGCATCCCGGCTTAGCTGTTTTTAGTCTGATGATACTTTTGTTCAGCTCTGTCATTTCTCAGAAATTGTTCAGAGGTAGTTCAATGAAGCGGGACCTTGTTGCGGGAATAGACTCATCTACTCAGTCTTGTACCGTTATGCTGCGCAGCCTTGAAAGTGGCGACGTGATTGCTCAGGCCCGTAAGCTTCATCCGCCGACGACGCCCCCCTGCAGTGAGCAGGATCCGCAGGCCTGGTGGGACGCGTTAACTTCGGCACTTGATGAGCTTAAAGCATGGCAGCCCCGTATCGCAGGGCTTGCTGTTGGTGGGCAGGGTCACGGTCTGGTTATGCTTGATAAAGATGACCGGGCACTGCGTCCAGCCAAGCTCTGGAATGACACTGAGTCTGCTACCCAGGCACACGAGTTGTGCCGGAAAGTTGCCCCTGAAGAGTGGGCTCGCCTTACTGGATCGGTGCCCGGACCGGCGATGACCATTTCAAAACTGGCGTGGACCGAACATCACTGCCCCGGGCTGCTTGAAAAGTGCCATCGCATTATGCTGCCGTTTGACTATCTGGTTTATCGCCTCAGCGGCAGTTTTGTGTGCGAGCGTGGCGGTGCATCCGGGACCGGCTACTTCAACCCTTTCACCAATAGCTGGGAGCCTGAGCTCGCTGCTGTGGTAAACAACCGAATTGACTGGCTCTCCCTCTGGCCTGCCATCATTCCCTCGCATCAGCCTGCAGGCGTGGTGAAGCTGATCCCCGGTCTGGAAGACCTTGCTGGTGCCGTTGTAGGCGTAGGAACTGGCGATAATATGTCTGCTGCGCTGGGAATGAACCTGAAATCTGGTGATACCGGCATATCGATCGGCACGAGCGGTACGTTGTACGGCATAACCCCGACGGGAATAGCTGACAGCACCGGGATTATCAACGGCTATGCAGATGCGGCCGATCGCTTCATTCCAATGATTACCACGCTGAATTCCGCGAAGGTAACCGACACATTCCGCACCCTGCTGGGTGTTACCACTGATGAATTCGATACACTCGCACTGAGTTCACCGACCGGCGCCAACGGTCTGCAGCTTGTCCCATGGCTGGATGGCGAGCGCACACCTAACCTTCCCGACGCTACGGGGCACATGCGCGGGTTACGCACCACCACAACCAGAGAAGATATGGCCCGCGCTGCCGTGGAAGGCGTGCTGTGCGGCCTGCTGGCAGGCGGACTGATCCTGAAACAGCATGGCTTCAGTGATGACGGGCACATCGTTGTCACCGGCGGCGGGGCGAAGTCACGTGCCTACCGCCAGATCCTTGCTGACCTGACGGGCAAACCCGTCTGGGTTTCTCCGGTGGAAGAAACAGCCGCCGCCGGGGCAGCCATTCAGGCAGCCGCTGCTGTACTGGGATGTACGAATGCTGAAATGGCCGAACGCTGGTGCAGGCCATTTGTGAAAGTCGCCGATCCCCGTGAGGATGCGCGCCATGTTCTGAACGCTTACGTTAACTATGCCAATGCTTTATCAGGAGAGCTGCAATGAGTTCAATGAGCACACCCGCTAAAATTAAACCCCCAAGACAGCCACTTAAAGTGCCTGCTGAAGCGGGGATCGCCGTGGTTTTTTTACTGGTTATGCTGGGCGGCTTTATCGCCACGCCTAATTTTCTGACCGTATCCAACATGATGGTTTTACTTCTTAACGGCGCGGTCATAGGTTTCCTGTGTCTGGGGCAGTCTTTTGTTCTGCTGACAGGCGGGATTGACCTTTCCTGTGGCTCAATTGTGGCCATGACCTGCGTAGTCGCGGCGCTGCTGATGGAAAAATTTGGCATTCCCTGGCAGCTTGCCGTACCCATGGTTCTGGCGGTGGGGGCCCTGAGCGGTCTGGTTAATGGGCTGATCATCGAACGTACCGGCGTTCCACCTTTCATTGTGACGTTTGCAATGATGGGCGTGGCGGCATCCATTCCGCAGATTATCACCGGAGCCGAGTCGATCCGCGTGACGCAAATCGGTTACAGCCTTATCGGTCAGTCAAAACCCCTGGGCATTCCGTTTCCGGTGATAGCCCTGCTGCTGGCCATTATTATTGGCGTCATCTTCCTGCGGCGGACCATCACCGGTACCCATATTTATGCGGTCGGCGGCAACGCAGACGCCGCGCGCCTGTCAGGGATCAGCATTCCGCGTATAACCCTGCTGGTCTATGCCATCTCCGGACTCTGCTCGGCATGCGGCGGACTGATTTACGGCTCGCGCCTGATGACCGGATATCCGACGGCGGGCCGTGGTGACGAGCTGTTTTTCTCAATCGCGGGTGCGGTAGTAGGCGGCGTCAGCTTGTTTGGCGGCACCGGCAGCCTCATCGGCGCGATGATTGGGGCAATGCTGATTGCCGCCATATCCAATCTGATGAACGTACTGAACGTCAGCGCGTACTGGCAGCCGCTGGTTATCGGACTGATCATCCTGTTTGGCGTGACGTTCGATACTCTGCGCACGTCCAGAAAAATCGTGATCCCCTGGTTCAAAGTCAGGGAACCACGAAAAACACAACAATAAAGCCTCTTAACCTCTGACCTGTACCTTACCAGGAGATAAATATGAAACTGCGTACGACTCTCACTGCAACAGCTACGATCGTTGCGCTGGCCTGCCTGCTTGCCGGCTGTAACCGGGATGATGCGGAAAGCACCGCAGGCGCTGGCAAAAAAACACTCGGCGTAACGCTTCCGAACCTGACCAACCCCTATTATGTGGCCATGAAAAAAAGCTTTGAGGATAATGCTGCTGCTCAGGGGATGAACGTCAAAATCTCGATTGCTGATAATGACGATGCCAAACAGCTGTCGCAGGTGCAGAACTTCATCGAGCAGAAAGTGGATGCGGTTGCGGTGAACTGCGTTTCGTCCGGGCCATGCGTTTCAATTATCAGCCAGCTCAATCAGGCAAAAATCCCGGCATTTGCTATCAATATCCTCCCTGATACAGCGGGACTCAAACAACAGAACGTCACCCTGGTGCAGGGGGTTCAGACCGATCAGCGGGAAGGTGGCAGGCTCATTGGGCAGCAGCTGCTGAAGGACATCGGTGAAAACAGCCCGGCAACGGTCGGAATAGTGGGAGAACCGACCTCAATAGCCGCAAACGCCCGTGATGAGGGGTTCAAAGCCGCCGTCGCGTCCAATAAAAATATTAAGTTTGTTGCGCTGGTTAACGGAAAGGTAGAAGAAACCACATCTCTGAAAGTGACCACTGAAATGCTGCAGGGCAGGCCGGAGATTGACGTGGTGTATTCAGACACCGAACCTTCTGCACTGGGTTCACTGGCGGCCATCAGGCAGCTGGGCGTCAGTGACAAAGTGAAGCTGTATGCTTTTGTAGATAAAGAAGGCGTTAAAGCCGTTCAGGATAACAGCATACTCAAAGCCGGTGCGATTCAGGAACCCGTTAAGCTTGCTCAGATACTGGTTGAAAACGTCCGGAAAAGCCTGGGCGGTGAACAGGTCCCGGCCATGATCAACAATCCACCGCTGCTGGTCACTAAAGACAACGCGGCCTCCGTTATGGGTTCAGCGTACTGAGTAAAAGGCAGACAGTTATGAATTATGTGGCGAAGCAGATAAAAATCGGTTTTTCAGGCGTGCAGGTCCTTCATGGTGTGGATTTCAGCGTAAAACCTGGTGAAATTCACGCCCTTCTCGGCCATAACGGCGCGGGTAAATCAACGCTGCTGAAAATACTGGCTGGTGTCAATATGCCGGATAACGGGGAGCTGATGATTGGTGCTACGCCGGTGCGCCTTGCATCGCCACGTGATGCGCTCAGCCACGGTATTGCCTGCGTCTACCAGGAACTCCGGCTTATTCCCGGTATGAGCGTATGGCAGAACCTTTTCCTCGGGCGTGAGCGCCGCAAGCGCAACGGTTTTACCGATGATGTCAGCATGATTGCACATACTGAGAAAGTACTGAGTGATTACCACCTGGATTTCAGCGCGACCGATCTTGTCAGGGACCTCTCTCATCCGGACAAGCAGATGCTGGAAGTGGTCTCTAATCTCGATCGTGACGCACGTTTTCTTTTTCTCGATGAACCGACGACCGCGCTGGAGGGTGCGCAGGCAGACGCGCTGCTACAGGCCGTACAGCGCATTGCGCGCGAGAAACAGATTGGCGTGGTACTGGTATCGCATAAGCTGGACGAGGTGCTGGGCGTCTGCGATGAGGCTACCGTGATGTGCAGCGGCCGCGTGATTTATAACGAAGTTAAAAAAACGCTGAGCAAGAGCGCCATTATCGACGCAATCGTGGGCGACGCAAATGCTTATCAGGCTCCCTCAAACAGCCGCGGCCTGATCCGGGGGGCGCTGGGTAAACCCTGGCTGTCGGTGAATAACCTGCATACGGATCGCCTTAAAGGTGTGAACCTTGAAGCGTACCGCGGGGAGATTCTTGGAGTCTATGGACTGGCCGGTGCAGGCCGCACGCGCCTGTGCCAGACGCTGTTTGGACTGGAAACCGTCACCGGTGGTGAAATCCGGGTGGGACACAGGGAATATCATCCCTCATCACCTGTAAAGGCCATTTCCCGTGGCATTGCCTACCTGACCGAGGAGCGTAAAAAGGACGGGTTTATTCCCCAGATGTCGAGCTATGCTAACGCGACGCTGCCGGTTCTGAAAAAATTCCGCTCCGGTGGTTTTGTGAGTCACGGCGCGGCGCGGCAGGCTGCCTCAGAACTGCTGGGCAAAATGAATACGCGGGGATCGCTGGA
The DNA here is from genome assembly GCA_030737815.1 of Allium fistulosum. Classification (NCBI taxonomy): domain Eukaryota; kingdom Viridiplantae; phylum Streptophyta; class Magnoliopsida; order Asparagales; family Amaryllidaceae; genus Allium; species Allium fistulosum. The sequence continues at coordinate 408,038 of JASFAW010000009.1, read as the reverse complement.
TGGACCGATTAAGGCCCTCTCTGGCGGGAATCAGCAAAAGGTACTGCTGGCCCGGGTTATTGCTCAAAACGCGGACCTGGTGTTGCTGGATGAACCAACTAAAGGTGTCGATATTGGTGCGAAAGCGGACATCTACCGCATCATCCATCAGCTGGCGGATAAAGGCTGCTGCGTTATCGTGGTATCGAGCGAGGAAGAGGAACTGCTGGACGTAGCGGACAACATCACGGTATTCCGCCACGGTAAATGTGATGGCGTGATTGTCCCGGCAAAGGAGCTTAAACCTGCAGACCTGCGCAAAGCTGCATGGGAACATGCTGAACCTTAAATCATCCCCTCTGGCACCTGATGCCAGTCAGGCTGCCAGCCTGACTGGCAGTTTTGCTTCCCCACCTGTTCTACCCCTGAATATACGATCCGCAGTGGGTCGCTGAGCAGACGCCGTTTCCGGCAGCAGAAGGCTGTCGATATATATCCCTGTAAATGGTAAGTGTGATGGTTGAAATTCACCCACCTGAACAAATATCAGGCTGTTGAACGCGGTTACGCGGTGTAGCCACGAAGGAGAGTCACATGGCAGACTTTTATATCTCGGGTATACGCAGGGACAGTACAGGGCAGCACATTCAGTACGTTAAAATCATTAAAGCTGGCAAGGGAAATAAAGACGCCTCCATCAACTCGCGACAGTTTGTTGCCGAGCTGATAAAGGCCGATAAGGCGACGTTTAAGACGATCACGCTTGTTAACGGGCAGTGGGTTTATGGCGCGAATGTTCACGTCATAGACGATATTTACCTTACGACTGATCCGAATAGTACGACACGCGATAATCTCGGCAACCTGCCGGTCTTTTAAAAGTGTGCCATGCACAGAGCGCTTACGGAGAAGCGCTCTGTGACGTCATTCAAGGTCAGCGTGCCGTGCAGCCATGGTTTTGCTGGTTTCTCCCAGCTGAGCCATCAGTTCAAGCACAATCGCATCGTAAGTTATGAAACAGAGCTGCTCAAATGCAGAGCCCATCGGCTGGGAAAACGGTACCGGATTGTGATCGTTTTCCTTTGTCACTGCACCAGGTAAAACCAGTATGCTGTCGGCCAGTCTGGCAATTGACGAGTCTTTCTTCATAGTCACCAGCGCCACACCGACGCCACTTTCAGCAGCCTTTTGCGCGAGGTTTTTAAGGCTGCCGGTTTCGCCACTGCCGGAACCAATAATCAACAGGTCACCCGGACGGGCACGTGGAGACGAAATGTCTCCCACCACGCTCACGGAGAATCCCAGATGCATTAACCGGTTAGCAAACCCCCTGATTGCAACTCCGCTGCGTCCGGCTCCCTGCAGAAAAATGTGTCCCGCACTGCGGATACGGGCGATCAGCTGCATCGCCTGATCCTCATCAATTTTCTGCGCATTTTGCTCTAATTCACTGAGGATGCTTCGTGTGTATTCCTGTACGCTCATTTTCAGCTCCCGGTCAGGCAATGGTGCGGCCGCCATCCATAAGGATGGTCTGTCCCTGGATGTAGGAGTTTGATTTATCAGCGAGAAAAATGGCCAGGTTTGCCACGTCATCAATGGTGCCCAGGCGGCGGACCGGAATTTTTTCCAGCACCGCATCCAGATCGGCCTGCGTCGGATAGTTAACACGCATCATTTCGCCGGTATCAATCAGGCGGGGTGCAATAGCGTTAACGTTAACGCCTCTCGGTCCCAGCTCTTTTGCCAGGCCGCGGATAAGCCCCTCCCCGCCTGCTTTGCTCGCCGGATAGCTCACGCCGCCGCCGGTTCCTGACAGCGCTGAACCGGAAGAGATGTATACAATTGATCCCTGATTGGTGAGAAAATCATCGTAAAAAGCCTTAACGGTATTGAACAAGCCGGTCAGATTGATGGAGAGGGTCTTATTCCACTCCTCAAAAGAGATATCCTTGACCCGGTTAGCGAAGGCTACACCTGCATTCAGCACCAGAACGTCGATGCGGCCATACGCTGCAAAAACCTTATTACGCGCATCGACCAGAGCCTTCGGGTCAGATACATCCGTTCTGATGAAAAGTGATTTTACATCGCCGGACGTCAGTTCTTCAGCGGTTCTGATACCGTTGGCTTCATTGTAATCAGCGATGACGGTGTGGGCACCACGATCCGCGAACTGTTTTGCAATCCCTTTTCCGATACCGTGCGCACCGCCAGTGATAAACACAACCTTTCCTGCAAAATTACCCATCAGCATTTTCTCCTGAATTTTTACGACCGGGAAGGACGTTCCCAGCCGGATGACCTGAATCATGAATGCTTATGCAATCAACTTTTCTTTGATAAAGGCTTGAATCAGTTCATAGCAGCTTTTAATTCCCGGTAGCTCGATTCCGGGTTCTCATTAAACAGTGCGCCGCCGACGACAATTAAATCCGCACCGGCTTCCCGGACTTTTTTTGCTATTGCAATGTTAATGCCGCCATCGACTTCAATCAGGATATTCCGGCCGGCGACCATTTCCCGTGTATTCCTGATTTTCTCCAGGCTTTTTTCAATAAAGACCTGGCCTGGCTGTCCCGGATTAATGGTCATGATGAGAATGTAATCGATATCGTCCAGCAGATAGGTCAGTACGTTTTCAGGCGTACCCGGATTAATTACCACCCCGGCTTTACGTCCGGCCTGGCGGATCTTCTGTAAAATAAAATGCACGTGCGGAGTTGATTCATAATGTACGGAAATCATTTCCGCACCGGTACTGATAACGTCATCAATATGTCTTTGCGGATCTGCCAGCATCATATGTACATCAAATTTCATTTTGCTGACTTTTTTCATTGCAGATATCTGGTTTGGACCAAATGCGATATTACTGACATAAGAACCGTCCATTAAATCAACGTGCAGTATGTCGGTATTTTCATTTTCCAGAAACCGGATCTCATCCTGCAGTCGCAGGATATTTGCCCCGAAAATTGACGGTAAAATCTGTGCCATGGTAAGCAAACCTCATTGTTCAAATCAGTGGAATACCGTGCTCAGCCAGTACGTCAGTACTTCCCACGGGCCGGTCAGTACAAAGTCAGTGCCCTGCCCCTGTACACCCACGCCGGCACCGTGCAGGAACTGCGTTGCGCCTGGCGCCACGTAGCCGCCTAAATACATAACAACAATGCTGAACAGTAAGGTGGAGATAACGGCGCGGATGACGTTTCCGTTACTGGCCATCACGGTCATGGTTGTCATATAGATGATCGACATCAGCACACCGATGGGAAAAATCATGATGCCCGGAAATACCAGTGCGCAGAGCATGGTCAGCGGAATGGTGATAACGGTAACGGTAACGGTGGCCGGGTCGCCCAGCGCCAGCGCACAGTCCATACCAATGTTCAACTCCGCGTCCTTGCCCATCTGCTTCTGCATAATTTCTTTGGCGCTTTTGCCAATCGGAGACAGACCTTCCATCAGCACGCCCACAACTTTGGGCAGCAGTACCATGACTGCGGCAACGCCCATTGCCATGGGCACAATAGTTGTCACGGGCTGACGGGTAAGGATCCCGAGCAGGCACCCGACCATGACGCCAATAATGGCGGGCTCACCAAATACTCCCAGTCGTTTCTGCACGCTTTCCAGGTCGAGGTCGAGTCTGTTCAGACCAGGAATCACGTCGATAATTTTATTGACCAGCAGCGCAAAAGGTAATGTCCAGCCAATGTGGATCATGGTGGTGCAGGTCGTTCCTTCCAGACCGTAGTATTTCTGCCAGCGGGGAGCTATTAAATCACCGATAAACAGCGCGATGACGCTCAGGGTCACGGCTACGCCAAAACCGATAAAGAAACTGTCAAACACGAAGTAAGCCAGCGCACCGGGAACGAGGAAGTGCATATAGTTCCAGATATCCACGTTAAGCGTTCTGGTTAACTTCAGGCGCACAAGCAGCAAGTTTAGAATGATACCGACAGGCACAACCAGAGCGGCAAAAGGTGCAACCCATGCCGCTGCGCCTACTGCGGGCCATCCAATATCGGCAACGGTAAATCCGCTGCCGATTTTTGAATAATAGGCGATGGCAGGCTGCAGAGAGGTGCTCAGCAGGTTAACAACCAGACCCAGTCCAATAAAGCCGATACCGACAGTAATGCCTGATTTGATGGCCGCTCCGACTTTCATGCGGAAAACCAGGCCTAAAATAAAGATGACCAGTGGCAGGATAGCTGTAGCACCCATACCTGTTATCGTCAGCATTATGCTTTTTAACATTTCCATCCTGACACCCTCTTTATCTGTTATTATTTCCGGGTCAGCTTAGTTAGTAATTCACCCAGTTTTTTTCGCAGCGCACCTTCATTAATTCCGGTGATGAAACCCGCGACACTCAAGTGAGGCTTCCCAATATCACCTTTATAATTATTCGTTGTTAGAACAACGTCGGCATGCTGCAATTCTGAAGGCAGTTCTGACATGCTGCATTTGTTTATTTTGTACTGAGAGATACCGTATTCAGCACAAACAGATTTAACCTCATCAGCAGCAAGTGTTGAGGTGGCGACTCCGCTTCCGCAGGCGACGAGAATAGTGATCATAATTTTGCTCCGGTAAGGTTATTGCATGATTTCTGAAATAAATAATGCTTCAGCTTTTTCAGACGGCAGTTCCAGGAGATTCTGATAGAAACCTTTGTTCTGCAGCTTGCTGAACAGGGATTTCAACAGCTGCAACTGATTAGACGGGTTGGTAACCACTAAATTGATGACAAGTCGTACCGGTAATTTATCATCGCCATCAGCCTGACCGACCTCAACGGGTTCAGCCAGACGAATAATGTAAACAGAAGGTTTGTTGGCATGCGTGCTGTCACAGTGCGGGATCGCCACAGAATAGCCATCAAGCAAAATACCAGTCGGGTACTTGGCTTCACGCTCGCGTAGTGCCTCCAGATAGGTATCCTTCACTGTCCCCGCAGCATTCTGCCGTTCATGAATATGTTGCAGCACCTCGTCATAACGTTTGAAGTCGCCGCCATCGGTGACGCTTATAAGCACTGTATTCATAACTTCTCCCGGTAGCTTATTTTAGCTCAAATGAGCATAAGTATTTATACATATGAGCATATATAGCATGCCGGTGTTTTGCGGAAACAAGCAGAGAGCAAAAGTTGTAGGTCGATCACAGTAATAAACAACAGAGCGTAATATCAAATGCTCACATGAGCATTTAGAATCAAGGGATTTAATCCTCTATCTCATGATAAGCAATTGAATTTAATTAATAAATATATCTGATTTCGACTAACACGCTGTTTTGCAAGATGCCTTTTACGACAGTGCCTGAAATTACGGAGGATTAAGTAAGCGAACGGTCAAACAACTGCAGGCATAATGAACGGAAATCTGGGGGGCAGGATTCTCTGCGTTATTTAGGTCGATGACGCTGTGGCGGAAGGTTTGAGAACAAGGAGATCGCGGGCGCAAGCAGCGCCCCGTATGGAAGGAGATATCGGTTTTTCCTGACTTATCAGGAGTTGACCAGCTTTACCGCAGTATCAAAGTCTGTTATTAGCACATCAAGCAAGCCTGACTTTAGAGAGGCAACGATACCTTCGTACTTCTGCTCTCCTCCCGCCACACCAATTACTGTTTTCGCGCTACGTAGTTGCTCAGTGGAAATACCGAATCCAAGCCGGCTTATCGGGCTGTCAAGGATCTCCCCTTTACTGTTGACAAGCGTGATGCACACATCAGCCGCGATGTCCTCACGGAAAAGTGGCGTCTGCCATTCTTCAGGAAATATGTCACACAGGCTTGACGAGCCGGTTTTCCAGGCGCCAATACCAGTAATAACGACGTCCAGGCACGAATAATACTGCTGGGTGTCAACCACTGCAGGGTCGCTGGCCAGCTTTTCTGCCAGACTTTCATCATCCACCCACATGGGGACATACATAGGATGTGCCTTTCCCTGAGAGATTGCTGCCAGGCGGTGTATGAGGTCTATCGGGCCCTGACTGAATTCGATACCCGGATGCACGCCTGAAAGCTGCACAATATCTAATGCAGGCAGGCTGTTCAGCTGACTGACGGTACTGGACAGAACGCGTCCCCACGCAATACCCACCTTCATACCTTCGGCCAGGTAATTGCCCAGATAGCTGGCTGTGATGCCACCCAGCTTCTCATTGAGCTCTTCCTGGCTGCTCCAGGATTCTGATACAGAAAGCACGACGGCTTTCTGCAGGGCGTATTTCTCGCAGATATTATGAGCCACTTCTTCATCAAGCATCTGCTGTTTGGGAAAAAGAAACTTAACGTATTCCTGCGCGATCGCCTCATCGATCAGGCGAGCGGCCTTGAATCGTGAGATCTCGAGTTCTTCGGCAATTTCTGTTTTGGTCTTCATCTCAACAAAATAACGGCGAACGACCAGAGAATAGATGTAGCGGGGGTCATAACCTGACCAGCGGCTGTTTTTCATACGTTTAGGCATGGCGAAATCCGTTTTAACTGAAAGGTAGATTCAAAAAGGTTAATCTGTCGCCCCTGATTTTAATCAAAAGAGTACACTTTTATGCGCTCATTTGGTATTTACTGGAGTGCTTTTTTACTGCTGTGTGATAGGCAACACATATACTGTACTTGGTTGGAAAAGCTGGCTGGCATTTTACCTGCGCGTACGGATGCCACAGGTACACTTCAGAGCCGAAATCCAAGATAAAGGTAATTGAAAACAGTTTACCCGAAATGAGCTCTTTTCAGGAAAGCAGTAACGCTTGGGCAATGTAAATGTAACATCTTCACCAGGCTGATTTTTTTATATGCTTAACAGATTAAGGTAAGAAGTGTTTTGCACAATTTATGTCCGGTAATCAGATACGGCCTATAGCCCGTTCTGTCACCGCCGGGTTACGGAAATCACACGCACTAATTTCGGTAAGATGATTAATGAATATCCGCAAAAAGCCTTCCCATGAACTTCATACATCAGCTGTTACTCCTGAAAGGGGAATGCCCAAGGCTCTCATCAGATGGCTTTTTTCATCAGCTTTCCTGAGCTTTCCACAGGCTGCTGGTCCCATTGCATTCTCATTGCTTGCACTCAGTATCACAGGCGACAGCAGAGGCGGGGCAGCGATGATCCTTGCCATGACGATTGCTCAGGTTATTGGCGTGATCCCGTTCACACGTCTGGGGAACCGCTTTAACTCGGTCACTTACTTCCAGCTACTGACGCTGACTCGTTCTATGGTTTTATTCTGCATAGTACTGGCATCATGGTATAAACTGCCTTTTCCGGTATTAGTCATACTTGCCAGCTTGGCCGGACTGGTAAATGGTGCGGCTCAGGGATATTTAAGGGTGATACTAAACCACGTGGTTAACGCAAACCGTTTACCACGTGGGCTGGGTATGGCCGCGACTCTGAATGAGATGGTTTTTGTTCTGGCTCCCGTGGCTGCATCAGGACTGGGAAGCATCTCCCCGGTGCTTTCTCTGCTTGTCATTACCGCTCTGGGTATACTTCCCGCGATTCTCATTCCCCGGCTTAATATCCGGAGCTCACCTTCCGTGGTTAAAACCCAACAAAGAGCTCTGACAAGACCCGTTGCTTTGGTGCTTATATGCTCTACTGCAGCTGAGGCAACCGTCGCCGCCGTTGAGATAGGTGCTGTGGCGTTAGCCCTGAACTTCCGGTATGAGCCAGTTTATGCCATTTTGTTCACCGTTCCCTTGTGTCTTGCCTCTGTCCTGGGAGGAGTCTGGGTCAGTATCCGCAACCGGATGTCTCCACCCGGCACAGTACTTTTACATCTGTGCCTGATGATGCTAGGGGCTTTGATGGTTACTGTTAATTTCTCCGCCATTACAACCATTGTGGGTGTGATGTGTATTGGCTCTGTCATTGCCCCACTTGGAACACATTTTTCGCTTGTACTCGATGAAATGTCTCCTCCGCATCTGAAAGCCGAGGTCTTCGCCTTACTGCGAACTTCCAATGCCATTGGTGTGATCTTTGCGAGTGCCCTTCTGACTGTCACATCGCTGTCATTATCACTGCTGATGATTACGGTTTTTATTGGGATAGTCGCTTCAGGAATGGCTGTTGCAGTGCTTGGTAAAAAAAGGGTGGTTGAGACTAATTGTAAATAACACCTCAAACAGTAAGGCACATTGATTAATCGAGGACACCACACATTTCAGAAAATTATCATAAGATTAGTAAGAGTAAAGTCGGCAAATGGGTGTCATTTATTAAGCCTATAGAAAAGCATTTTTCGCTTCTGGTACGAAACAGACCAGTGTACTTTAAGGTCCGCTATGAATGAGAAGCAGACCTGCTTGCTAAAAGATTTCAGAAGTAATCGGGCCTGAACGAAAATATGAGTAAAACCAGTGCGCGATAATCAATGAGGATCGGGTCACTGGGACTGGCATGAATTTTACCCGGGCCCGGGCAAAGAGGCTGTATGGTTTTATCAAGCCAGATGACAAAAAATTTCAAACGAATGTTCGCGATCAACAACCATTTTGATTGCATCTATTTTGAACTATTCCGGATAACGTATAAAGCTTATGGGCACCTCTCTTTTTAATCACCTTAAATGACTCGGAGGTGTATGTCAGAACTGTATTCATATAGGCCTCTCGTACTGCAAAAACTTATTGCGGCCATCCTGCACTATTGTTTTACGCTCAAATCAATATTACCAAAGTAGCGGTTTTTAAGCTTTTGGTAAGTTCCATCATTGATGATATTTTGTAGGCCTGTGTTGATTAACCTTTTAGTCTGCTCGTCATTTTTACGAATTCCATAGGCCGATCCTGCGCTGAACAAATTATCATCGGTGACCTCTGGCCCTTTAAGTTCAAAATCCTTCCCTTCCGGCGTTTGTAAAAAACCAAACGTAATACCTACTGAGGGGCTCAGCGAGCCGTCGACACGGCCTGCATGTAAGTCCTGATAGATGGCATCCTGATCTGGATAACTCTTTATGTTTACCCCAGCCGGAAGCCAGTACTTGTTGGCATAAGCCTCCTGGATTGACCCCTGCTGGACAGCAATATTTTTCCCCCTCAACTCATCAGCTCGAGGAAAGAGGTAAAGATTTTTTCGGCCTACAAGTTGTGTTGGCACATGGAAAACATAATCGCTGAAATCTATGGATTTCATCCTTTTGGATGTAACGCCTAGCGGAGAAATCACATCGATTTTTTTTGCCAGAAGTGCAGGAATCTGAGCGTCAAACGTATTGACCACGTAGTCACATTTTGCATTGATTGATTTGCAAAGGGCGTTGGTTAAGTCAATTTCGAATCCTGCAGGATGCCCTGTTTTGTCAGTACTTTGAAAGGGAGGATAAGTCAAGTCAACCCCAACACGTAATGTCAGCTGATTCGCTAAAACTACTGGTGACAAAGAAAGAATAACAATAAGGGGCAGCCAATTTTTTATGCTGAACATGCTAGTTATTCCTATTAAATTCATAAGCTTATCAGATTAAAAGCTGCGGCCTCAACTCGTCAAAATTAAGTTTAGCCAGAACTCCCTGACTGACAACAAAGCTGAATGTCATTCGCTTAATCTGACCTAACAAAAAAATTTAATCTACAAGATTTATTATAACATTAAGTGACTATTTTGTTGCAAAATGTAAACAACACAACCCTAATTTTTAGATACATGAGTACAAAATTTCCGCACCAAAACACCTCAATTTATGACGTATTTTCTGCTTACATGCCTGAAGGGAAAATTAATACATTAAGATTATTTTCCTATGTATTACATTAACATAAATTATTTTATTGAGTCTTATGGTGATGTGTCACCATTGTGTTTAAAACCAAATTATGGGGTCTTTTCAAAAAGCATAACAGGATGCACTTAAGGGAAATTATGGAGCTTATTAAGCGTACTAAAGCGTTCAGTCAAACCAGATAATTAGAACGATCATGGTATAGAGTGGTCTTTAAGAAGGATTTGTGGCTTACGTCACGAAATTTCTCTCAATTCAGAAATGCTGGAGTGATGACCGATATGAACCCTGCGCTGAAACAACTTAATCCCTATCCGTTTGAAAAACTACGAGCTTTACTGGCTGGGATTCAACCTAATGAAAATCTCGCGCCGATATCACTGTCAATCGGAGAGCCTAAACATCCGGCGCCTGATCTGGTCAAACAAGTGCTTATTGCCAACCTCGACAAAATGTCGGTGTATCCCGCAACCTTTGGTATTCCTGCATTGCGCGAGGTGATTATAAACTGGTGTGAAAGGAGGTTTGGCGTCCCAAAGGGGTGGCTTGATGCCAGCCGTCACGTTCTTCCGGTAAACGGGACACGGGAAGCATTATTTGCCTTTACCCAGGCGGTTGTTGAACCAAATGTAGAAGGCTTGGTGATCAGCCCAAACCCTTTCTATCAGATATATGAAGGTGCTGCTATTCTGGCGGGCGCGGCTCCGCATTACTTGCCATGCCTTGAGTGTAACAATTTTATTCCTGATTTCGATGCTGTTACAGCGGATATCTGGACACGTTGTCAAATTGTATTCCTGTGTTCTCCCGGCAATCCTACCGGTGCACTTATCCCTCTCGAAACGCTGAAGTCACTCATTAGCCTCGCTGATAGATACGATTTTATTATTGCTGCCGATGAATGCTACAGCGAACTGTACTTTGACGAGCTGGCGCCCCCTCCGGGCTTATTGACCGCCTGCGCAGAACTGGGTCGTAGCGATTTCAAGCGTTGTGTCGTTTTCCACAGTCTTTCAAAACGATCGAACCTGCCGGGTCTTCGGTCTGGATTTGTGGCTGGCGATGCAGAAATTCTCAAAGCATTTTTACTCTATCGCACATACCATGGCTGCGCGATGCCGGTGTATAGCCAGCTCGCAAGCATCACTGCCTGGCAGGATGAGGCACATGTTCGCGACAATCGTTCTCTTTATCGGGAAAAGTTCAATGCTGTTCTGGAGATTCTGGCCCCCATTCTTAAGGTAAAAAAGCCTGACGGAGGCTTCTATCTTTGGGCAGAGGTTCCTGGTGATGATACAGATTTTTGCCGGCAACTCTTTGGTCATGCGCATGTTACCGTCATCCCTGGCTCCTATCTCTCCCGAGAGGTTGATGGCATCAATCCTGGCTCAGGCTGGGTTCGAATGGCATTAGTTGCACCTGTTGCGGAGTGCGTGGAGGCGGCAACACGCATTAGGGATTTTCTGTCTATCTATAGTATGTAAGCAGTAACAGCATTTATTTTAAACTTTAACTAGTCGGTGGTATCAGCTCATCTTCGACATCAGAAACCATCGGCTGTCATTACCTCTCTTTGGTCATATTTTAAGCACAAAAAGCTCATCTAAAAGTCATGAAAATCTCATTTTTTTACACTGTTACCTTATCACGTTCGATTTATGGTCAACACTTTGCCCGATATCTAAATGCTTTTTGTGCTGCCTTAATTCTTTCAGCTCTTTTATGGATGGCACCAGGTGTAGCAAAAGCCCGGGATACTCCAGACGGCTTTGCCAATGGTGTATCAGGAGGAGGCAGTGCCGCCCCTGTTGAGCCAGCTACCACAGACGACCTTAAAAAGGCATTGTGCGCTACCTATGACAAACAGGGGAACTGCGTCGATGACAGGCCCCGGGTCGTTAATCTTGACCATATATTCGATTTTCGTGGCACTGTGATGCTAGATGGTAAATCCACAACGACTGAAATTGGATGTATGGCAAATGTCTGCCCTAAGGGCGATGGGCAGTGGGCACTCAACGGCGCCAATCATTTTTGTTACGCCAAAGCCCCGGTTAAGGTGACTTATGACAATGCCGGTTTGCAACGTCTCAAAGTAGGATCAAATAAAACGCTTATCGGATTGGGTTCTCATGCGGGAATCAAAGGGATGGGGCTTTACTTAGGCGGCGTTCACAATGTAATTATACGCAACCTTACATTGTCGGATATTAACCCTCGTATCGTCTGGGGTGGGGATGCCCTGACAATTGATAATGCGAAAGGTATATGGGTTGACCATAACACCTTTGCGCGCATTGGACGGCAAATGATAGTTACGGGCTGGGGATCGGCCTCCCAAGTCACAATTTCAGATAATGAGTTTGATGGCCGGACCCACTATTCAGCGACCTGTGACGGCCATCATTACTGGGTATGGTTGTTCCTTGGACATCACGACACATTAACAGTAACAAGAAATTATATTCATGATACGTCTGGTCGCGCCCCTCATGCAGGAGGGATGAACAATGCCGATATCCTCGTTCAACTGGTTAACAATGTATTTTTAAATCTCACTTATCAAGGGGCGATAATGTCGCGCACGGCCTCTTCACACATTCTCGCAGAAGGTAACGTTTTCAACAGGGTGACTCACCCTTTATTTAATGACCCTAAGCAGCCCGGGGAAGCTTTCGCCCCCTTTTATCCTGTATCACGCTCCTCTGACAAGGCCTGTTTAAGCTATTTGGGAAGGGAATGTGCAGGAAATATGCAAACGTTTAGTGGAGAAGATTATCGGCCCCAGGATATCTCGGTACTTGAGGTATTTAAACCCTATCGCCAATACCTCGTCTCACCAATGCCTCCCGATATTACCAGCATACGAGTGCCACGCGAAGCCGGAGCTGGCCACTCTACTCCTAATAACATTCGATAATATACTCATTTAATTCATAATATAAACTTACAGGACTTCTCCGATGTTGCGTTTACTGTTGTGTATTTTTACCTTCTGCCTCTTAAGTGAGATAAATCAAGCTCAGGCAAATGAGGACAATTTCGGGGTTTCCTATGCTAATCATGATGTGGTTTTAAATACTGGTGCCAACCTTATTTTTAGTGTGGACACTCGCAACGGAGACTTGGTTTCGATGCGGTATCGCGGAACCGAATTAAAGTCAGCCGAGCCTAAAGCCTCCCAGATCGCCTCCGGGTTGGGACACGCACATGTCGAGATTAAAAATCTTGGTGACGTCATTGTAGTCAGCGCCCAGTCTGGCGAGCTTATTCACTATTACATCGCCAAAAAAGGGCGCGATGCCATCTATATGGCAACGTATGCCCCTGCCCCGATGCCGATGGGAGAACTGCGTTTTGTTACGCGCCTTGATGTGAAAAAATTCCCTAAAGCCGACTGGGGAACGGACTCTAACGTGGGGAAGCCTATTGAAGGTAAGGACATTTTTTTATTACCCGACGGGCGAACGAGTTCAAAATTCTATTCTGCTCGCCCGATGATTGATGACGATTTGCACGGTGTCCACGGCCCAGGCGTTGCCGTCTTTATGCTGATGGGGAACCGTGAACTGAGTTCTGGGGGACCTTTTTTTAGGGATATCGCCACTCAGAAAACGCCCTTTACACATGAGTTATACAATTACATGTATTCAAGTCACACCCAGACAGAGCCTTTCCGGGCAGGATTACATGGAATTTATGGGCTGCTTTTCACCTCTGGAGGTAGACCATCCTACATATTAATGGATTTGGGGTTTATTGATTCCTCCCTTGGACTGAAAGGTTTTCTTGATAAGACAGGTCGCGGCAGTCTCTCTGGGCATGTTTCGGAAGTAAGAAATCTTTTTACCACCGTAGTAGGCCTTCGTAATGCCGCAGCCGAATACTGGACTCACGTAGACCTGAATGGCAACTTTATACTGACTGGCATACGTCCGGGACATTATCAGATAACGCTCTTTAGTAACGAACTTGAGGTGGCACAAAACTCAGCGGACATCCTCGCCAGACATAATACTGATATTGATTTATGGGCACGGAAACTTCCGAAACAGATGATATGGCAAATTGGCCAGCCAGATGGTACACCTTCGGGTTTTCGAAATGCTCGTTTGCTGATGTCTGCCCACCCTTCCGATCACCGCATGTCTCCCTGGAAAGCTGTTGATTACATTGTCGGAACCTCAAGTGAAAGTGACTTTCCCGCCGTACAATGGCGGGACATAAATACACCGACCCGCATTATTTTTAGACTAGGCAAAAACGAGGTTCAAGATCTCACATTACGTATCTTTACTACCCTTGCGCAGTTTGGCGGTCGTCCAGAAGTTAACGTAAACCAGCTCTGGAATGCTGATGTCCCACATGCTTCGATTCAGCCGCAGAGCCGGGGCATCACAAGAGGAACCTATCGAGGAAATAACACTTTTTATGACATCATCATTCCAGGCTCAGCGCTGCATTCTGGGTTAAATACCCTTGGCATTAGCGTTACCTCAGGACAAAAGGGAGAGGGATATCTGAGCCCCGCCTTTGTATATGACAGTATTGAGCTTTTTAGTAATCAAAAAGTTCAATGAAGCAAGGCTAAGGAGCCGCGAATCACAGATACTGCTTAAAAATGGCATCAATTTTTCTGGCGACATACGGTCGAATTTTACTTCCTGCCACAGATTTTGCCGAGTCCGAAATTGACCTAAATTAACTCAGGATTACCCACTAGGCTGAAACTTTTTTGTGCGTGACAACGGCAGCAGCATTGCAAACTTAGCATCTACAACAGGGACATAATGATCCTTGAACGCGTAAAAGAGCCCTCGTACAATTTCATAATTGTTGCTGAGGTTAAAGGAACGTTAAGAAAAGCTATGAACGATGGAAGTCCGTTTTGAGCGAAAAGCTGACATATTCAGCCTTTCCTTGCCCTGCATGGCTTTATCTGGTGTTGAGCTTGACGTACCGCAGTATCATAATCCCTGCAACTTACCACCAGATAAAGCCGCCGGGTTTTAGAAAACACACTCACCGTTACTGACGCACTTTTCTGTTGTCAGCGGGATCGTCCCGCCTGAACCGTCAGACACGCCAAGTACCAGCACCTCTGACTTTTCAGGTCCCATTTTCATTGTACCCAGATTGATGATGCAGATTACCTGTGTACCCTGCAGATCTCCGGCTGAATAGTTAGTATACGCACCGCATGAAACCCGGGTTCCCAGCTCGGGACCCAGGTCAATCGTCATCCGCCAAGTGGGCTTTGATGTCTTACTCTCTTCAACCCTGATGATGGTACCGGCACGTATATCGAGAGCCGAAAATGAGTCAAATAACGCTTTATCTTTCATGATTATTCCCTTTCTGCGATTTCAAAATTTTCTTTCCGTTGCCGGAACAGAATGAAACGTAATTTTCCAGCCGGAACGGTGATGATCCCCAGACACGCTACTATCAGGCCAACGCCAGCCCATCCGGAAGGCGGCAGCCTTTCACCGACGAGCACAACGGCCAGCAGCGCGGCTATAACCGGCTCCAGCAGAGTGATCGTTGTTGCCATACTGGCCGGAATGCGTGCAAGTCCATAGCCATAGCAGACATAACCCAGAAACATCGGAACCAGCGCCATATAAATACCGACGGCGGCGTTGTTCCATGCCATCAGGAGCGGAGCTCCCGTCATCAGCAGTACAGGCATGAGCAGAATACCGCCTGCACCAAAGGTGACGCCCATCGCGGCGCGGGAGGCCACCCCGGCCTGCATTAACCGTCGCGCTGACCACGAGTAAAAGGCATAGGTGAAGCCGGCCAGCAGGCCAAGAAAAATCCCCGTCGTAGCATGATCATTTGCGGTACTGTTTCCGCTGCTTTCTGCCAGGCAGAGCAGCACCATGCCCGCAACGCCAACAGCCGCACCACTCATCCACTGCCTTGTCAGTCGGAGACCGTCAAGGCGGCATTCAATCAGGGCCGAAAGGATCGGTGCAGAGCCGATGGTAATAACCGTGCCGACCGTAACACCGGCGTAACGCATGGATGCATAAAAAGCGAGAGGATAAACCGCCACCGCCACTGCTCCGGTCAGCAGGAAATGCCAGTTCCGGGTTATCAGAGCGCGCTGGCGAATTATGGTTGCCGCAGCGATAAGCCCCTGCAGCAGGCCACCAATACCCATCGCCACCGCACCTACGGCCAGTGGGCTCAGCCCGGGGGCGTAAGTCGCCGCTGTGCCGGTCGTTCCCCAGAGAACGGCTGCGATAAGCACACATGCCATGCCGCCAAGGCGTGGTCCCGAAGAAAGCATCAGTACGCCTCCATCATCTGCTCGGCAATGTTGCAGGCATGGGTCACGCAGTCACTGTTACCTTCAAGTCCGGCCCGTGAAATGCTGCCTTCCAGTAGAAAGGCAAAATGTCTCGCCATACTGCGTGCGCTTTCAGCTTTTCCATTCATCAGGTCAGTCAGATGCGCAGCCAGGATCGCTTCCACTTCCTGTTTGTGCTCAAGAACCGCCTGACGGCACGGTGCTCCGGCGGGAAGTTCTGCCGCTGCGTTCAGCAGGCCGCAGCCGCGAAAACCGTTCTCATAGGCATATTCAGCATGATCTTTATAAGCAGAGAAAACGGCCATCACCCGCTTTCTGGGCGTCATGGCCACTTCCAGCCGGTTTTTATACAAAGAAAGCCATTCTTCATGCCGTACCCTGAGGTAGGTCGCCACCAGTTCGTCTTTGGATGCAAAGTTGTTGTACAGGCTCTTTTTAGCAACACCGGCCCTTTTTAAAATGGCGTCAATCCCCGTCCCGTTAATGCCGTGGTCGTAAAAAAGTATGTGCGCAGCGCTGAGCAGTTTTTCGTAAGCGCTTTGAGAATATGGAGAAAAAGATGTCATGAGCGGCCTCTTTATATCGTAAGTAGGTATACCAGTATACCTACAAAAAAGCTGAAGTAACTAAAGTTTGGATTTTTCACGGATCCGTTATCCCTGATAAGCTGTTCTTGACCTGCCCCCAGGATTAAATACAAAACTCAGTTAGTAATGTCGGATCCTTCACTCTCAGAATTACCCTTTCTCCAGCTCGCTGCAAATTCAGAAGGCGTCTGATAATTCAGCGTGGAGTGCGGACGACATTCGTTATAATCCTGACGCCATTCGCTGATGGTTTTCCTGGCATGATTGACGTCGCTGAACCCGTGTTCATTCAGGCATTCATCGCG
Organism: Allium fistulosum; assembly: GCA_030737815.1. Lineage (NCBI taxonomy): Eukaryota > Viridiplantae > Streptophyta > Magnoliopsida > Asparagales > Amaryllidaceae > Allium > Allium fistulosum. Next base: position 391,085 of record JASFAW010000009.1, on the reverse strand, counting down.
AAAGCGTCCGTTAAAACGCTCAATAAATCCGTTCTGTGTCGGCTTGCCGGGCTGGATAAGCCGCAGCTCCACTCCATGCTCAAAGGCCCACTAATCGAGCGCGCGGCAGGTAAACTCCGGGCCCTGATCGGTTCTTATCGTAGCCGGACAGCCGCGAAACAGCGCAATGCTGTCCAGAATACGCGTGACCTGCACGCCTGAAATCCCGAAGGCAACAGTGACCGTCAGGCATTCCTTTGTGAAGTCATCGACGCAGGTAAAGCACTTGATCCTGCGACCAGTAGCCAGCGCATCCATGACGAAATCCATCGGCCAAGTCATGTTGGGCGCCGCCGGGCGGAGCAGCGGCAGACGTTCTGTTGCAAGTCCTTTACGACGACGTCTGCGTTTAACGCCCAGCCCGTTCAGATGATAAAGGCGGTACACGCGCTTGTGATTAACCAGAAGCCCTTCACGGCGCAGTAACTGCCATATGCGGCGGTAGCCAAAACGCCTGCGCTCCAGTGCCAGTTCAGTAATGCGCCCTGATAAATGGGCATCAGCCGCCGGACGCTGAGCGTCATAGCGGCAGGTCGACAGGGACAAACCTGTGAATCTGCAGGCACGACGTTGCGACAGACCGGTCGCATCACACATCAACACCACGACTTCGCGCTTCTGGTCTGTCGTCAGTACTTTCGCCCAGGAGCCACCTGAAGCGCCTCCTTATCCAGCATGGCCCCGGCGAGCAGCTTCCTGAGTCTGGCGTTCTCTTCCTCAAGTGACTTCAGGCGCTTAACCTCAGGCACCTCCATGCCGCCATACTTCTTACGCCAGGTATAAAACGTGGCGTCGGAAATGGCGTGCTTACGGCAGAGTTCCCGGGCAGAAACGCCGGCTTCAGCCTCGCGGAGAATACTGATGATCTGTTCGTCGGAAAAACGCTTCTTCATGGGGATGTCCTCATGTGGCTTATGAAGACATTACTGACATCGCGGTGTATTAATCAACGGGGAGCAGGTCAGGTCGATGCAACGCTATCCTTAACGGAGGAGGACGTTATCTAAGATAAATTTGCATGATTTTTGTCTTTTAAACCTCCAGACTGGTTTTGGCTCTCATGATTTAACTGAGAAGAGTGATGGCGATTACTATCTCGTTTTTCCGGACAGGATCAGACGCTTCCCCGAGCATCAGGCTCAGTTTGTCTATTACCTTTAATCGGGTGACTGACTCCGCATCATAAAAAAGAGCTTCCACCGCCTTACCAATGTGACAATGCGGCAAGCTGAGATCACACACTGACCACCTCACCGATAAATGACTGAAAGATGCAGCCAGATGTCGTTACAGACGGCTCTGGCTGCAGTATGGCTGTCAGAATGTTTCCCAGTTTGCTTCCGACGCCCTGAGGGATGACGGGTGTTTTAACGACGGCGTGGACACCTTAACCTCCGGCATCAACAGGCCGGAAGCAGGAACACGGAACACGGCTACGGTTTTTTCAAGCTCATGAGCCTGATCCTCGAGGCTGCTGGCGGCTGCGGATGACTCTTCAACCAGCGCGGCATTCTGCTGAGTTGTGGTGTCCATCTCAGTCATGGCCTGCGCAATCTGGGTTATTCCGCGGTTCTGTTCGTCCGACGCAGCGGCAATTTCGCCCATGATGTCCCTGACCTGGGTCACAGACTTGACGATATCCTCCATCGTGACACCGGCACGGTTAACCAGCCCGGTACCGTTACTCACCCGGCTCAGTGACTCACTTATCAGCGCCTCGATTTCTTTTGCCGCAAGTGAACTGCGCTGTGCCAGATTTCGGACTTCACCGGCAACGACTGCGAATCCCCTCCCCTGTTCTCCCGCTCTTGCAGCCTCGACGGCGGCGTTAAGCGCCAGGATATTCGTCTGGAAAGCGATACCGTTAATGACGGAGATGATTTCGCCGATTTTACCTGAGCTCTGGCTGATCCCTCCCATCGTGCTGATCACGTCACTGATGATTTCCCCGCCGCGGCTGGCATTGTGTGACGCCTCAGTGGCCAGCTGGCTGGCGTGATGGGCATTCTCCGCATTCTGCTTAACGGTGGAGGTCAGCTCCTCCATGCTGGCAGCAGTTTCAACCACCGCTGCCGACTGCTGTTCCGTGCGTGAAGACAGGTCGGTGTTACCCGCAGCAATCTCGGAGGAGGCGCGGGCGACGTTATTCACTCCGTCCCTGACACGGGAGATAATGTCACGCAGGCTCTGGTTCATCGCGCCCACGGCGGTCATCAGCTCGCCAAGCTCATCGGTGCGCGAGGTAGTGATGTCTGAGGTCAGATCACCTTCAGCAATGCGCTGTGCAGACGACAGCGTCTCTCTCAGCGGAACGGTGATACTTCGCGTCATTCGCCAGGCAATCAGGAGGCTGAGAACGATACAGGCGAGTGTTGCAAAACCGATCTGCCAGAGCGCGGTCTGGATATACTTCTCAGCCATCTCTGACTGAAAGAACGCGAGGTCCGTGATGGACTGGTTCAGCTTACCTGCCGCTGCGGTCATTTCATCTGAGGCCTGCTTTTCAGTCCGCACAGAAAGGAGATAATTATTCAGCAGTGCGGAGCCCGATGCCATTTTTTGCTCCACGTCCGCCACTACTGCGGCGAGCGCGCTGCCGGAAACGCCTCTGAGCTGGTTTACCTGCGGAGCAATGGCGTCCCTGACTTCACTGAATTTATCCAGCGTGGAAGCGTCCGGCTTTCTGATGAACTCCTGGACAAAAAATGCCGCCTGCTCTGTCCTGAAGCTGAGGGAAAGCAGGGGCGCAACAACGTCGGCAGGAGCCGAAGCCTGGCCGGTGGCCAGTTTTTCTCCCAGTGATGCCAGGCCCAGCGTGTGTATTTCGCTCAGCGCGCGCGCGGCACTGTCACTGCTCTCGAGAAAAGCCTGACGCTTTTCCTGATACTGCGTCAGGATACCGCTCAGAACTGAAAGCCTTTCCCCTCCTTCCGCCGACCAGGAGTATGTATTCAGACTGGTTCGTAAGCCAAAAAGCTGATTCATCGCCTCGCCGTTAATCTCAATAAACTTTTTGTCGCGGGTGTACTGAAAAAGCGTGCGGTTAAGTCTGGCTTTCGCCAGCGTGTCGAGCATCTGAACGGTGACATCGCGCTTGGCCGAATTTTCCTGAATGCTTAAAAAACAGCGAAACGCCAGCGCCGATATGATGACGGAGGCCAGTATGACCAGCGTGAATCCCAGTCCCAGTTTGGCGCCTATCTTTAAATCTGTAACTTTTCTTATAATATTCATTTAAATTACCCCGGAGTTGAATAGTACCCGGAGATTTATATCCTCTCAGGGTTCAATTCGGTATCGGCTAGAAAGGTGCATTATTTACACCTGTTTTCCGTGACTTTATAAAATAATCGTTTTCATTGATCAGAATCACTTAATCACCCCTTTACTGACAAGGGTGATTAATTGTCTTTCAGGTTATTGTTTGGGCTCTAACTTTTATTCTTAACGAGTCGGGGTCAGATAAATAAAATTAAATAATATTTACACCATAAGCCAAACGAAACTGAACACATCAACTTAAAGCGTATAATCAGTAAAGCGTGGGATTCACAAAATAAAAAAGTGATTCCGCATTACCGTGCCGGAATGCAATGCATTTTCTGAAGATTTTGGGGTAAATTAAAGACAGGTCAGCCAGATTAAGCCTCTTATTTACCGCCTCGCTTACTCGCATATTGCTTTTAAGCATAATTTAAACGTGCAGGTGTCTGCTGAGCCCGCCGTTAAAGAAGCCCGGAGTCACACAACTGGTTCGCCTCACCTCTTGAGTAGGTTTTTTTTTGTATGCTAAAGTGCATATAGGAAACAGCGAAACCAGACACTTTTACCTCAGACCGCGAACGGTACTGTTCAGTATAAACAGGGATGCACTGCAGAATCCGCTCTGTAACCAGAACCTTACTGATAAAGTGCCTCTGAAACTAAAGTTTTTCAGCGACGGGTCGTTGATAATTACGTGCCCTCCCCGGGCCTTTTAAAATGAAATGTGAAACATTTGCTCCCGTACCTGAGGGAGCTTCTTTTCGCCAGGGCGCTTTAGCATTATAAAAAATTTAAAAACGCTCTTGCGCGGCGTTTTAGCCCGAACTGAACGCTAACATCTTCTTAATTCATTTCTGTTTACCCCTGCCGCACCCGTAAAGATGCATTCATCTGCTGCATTCGCGGATGGATTTCCTTGAATAAGGAAGCATGCCTGTCGCAGTGATAGTTAAAAGCATTGATTTGACGCTAAAGAAAAGAGATGACTGTGACGATAGTCTGGTAAAGAAGCACAACCACCGGAAAACCTGATAACCAAAAGAAAGTCCGGATAAAGTGTTGATAAGGGAAGTGCTCGCTTATTTTATACACACAATTAATTGTTACGTTGAATTTCACGTTCCGGTAACTGCATTCACTGTCTAAAGCGACAGGAAAGCAGTGAACAGTATACAGGTATTTAGCAGGATATTTTTCACAGGAATAAACAGCTGAGTTATTCAGGAATGAAGAAATTCTCTGAGAAAGGAAGGTCAGTTTGACCAGCTCGCCGCAGATTAGCACATACCGATGTTAGCAACGTTCGTTCTTGGCACTAAGCGTTCAGAACAGATAGAAGCAGTGTTTTTGATAATGCAGAAATAATTGTATCAGAGCGTAATGCTGAGAACGTCCTTTCTGCCATGTGACGCACATGATGAAAATCAGCTAAAGTCAGGGCTGAAAAACACAGACCCGAAGTCATATTGCGTTCTGTCGCAGTGAAGAGGGGTGACAGAAATGTTCCCAGCACGAACAGCGGTATTCTTACTGTCCGCCCGTTCACACTTAACCGTTCTTTCAAGATTGAGCCCGGCATAGGGCATACCGCGGGGATCTTCACTCACTGTAATGCCTATACTCTGCAAATTACCTTTCCCCAGTGAAGTGCGTACAATATTCAGGATTTTATCGGGGTCTGTATCGGGAATGTTCACATTAAAACATATCTGCGTTTGCCTCGAGGTTGTCAGCCGATGTCTGAGTCCCCTTTCTGAGGCCTGCCTGTCAGGCACGGTGAAGTATGGCCCCCCCCCCCCCCGGTGAGCATTTTTAAAAATTCAGGCGTTGGTTTTTTGAACCAGCACTGCAGAGCAGCAACATCAGATCCGGCCTCATCTGACTGTGGCAGTAAATAAAAACTACCACCCGGTTATACCGCTGCTCCACCCGTTTTAACAGGTATTATGCGGCATAACGGTGCGGGCTTCCGCACCGTCGTCAACATATTAACAGTCACTCTCAGGAAAGAGGCTGCTTCGCGTTCTGGCTAATCCCTTTTGACGGTATTTTCTCTTCAGCCTGCATCACAAGGCTCATGGCAGCAGGAAGGACTGTCAGGGTGACGAAGGTCGCCACAATCAACCCACCGATAGTTGCGTATGCCATAGGCCCCCAGAATACCTGGTGTGAGATCGGTATCATGCCGAGAATGGCAGCGCATGCCGTCAGCAAAATGGGCCTTGATCGGTGCTCTGCCGCGCTGAAAATGGCGTCATTCCTTTCCATACCGGCTTCTCTGTTGCTGTCTGTCTCACTTATCAGTATCACGGCATTGCGTATAATCATGCCGGCCAGTGCTATCACGCCAAGCAGTGCAACAAACCCCATTGCTGTTCCCGTCAGCAGCATAGCCACCACGATACCGGGCAGACCAAACGGTGCCATAAAGAGTGCGAGCAGCATTCTGCTGAAACGCTGTAGCTGGATCATTAATAACAACAGCATCGCTATCAGCGTAAGGGGCAGAACAGCATACACTGAACTGTTACCTTTATCAGATTCTGCAACGGTACCATCTTCACTAATCTGATAACCTTTTGGCAAAGATGAACGCACTCTGTCTATGACTGGTCTGAGACCTTCTGACACTGCTTCCGCACGTAACCCAGGGGCCAGATCAGTCTGTACCGTTACAAAAGGCAGCCGCTGCCGGCGCCACATCACCGGGTCTTCCAGCCCCCACTGGGGAGTGGCTATCTGTCCTAATGGGATTTTAGCACCACTGTCTGATGTCAGTATCAGTGTGGATAAACTGCTTAAATCCTGACGTGATTGATCATCAGCCCTCAACACGACACTGATCAACCTGTTTTGATCGCGAACAGTAGTGACAGCTCTGCCAGACCAGACTGTATTCAAAAACTGCGCCAGAGTTTCTGATGAAATACCTGCGGCCCGTGCGGCGGTCTGATTTACCTTAAGGGTGATGACTCGTTCAGGTTCTCCAGCCGTCTGGTTTACTGTGCGAGTGAGCGGAGACTCACCAATTGCGGCTGAGACTTTTTCCGCGATTGCCCGTACCTTGAGGTAATCAGGGCCTGTCACTCTGTAACGTACAGGCCATCCCACGGGAGGACCCAGCTCCAGCGGCGAAACACGCGTGGTAATGTCGCGGAAATCACGACTTAACAAAGTATCCAACTGTGAGCGCAGGCGATCCCTTGCAGCAAGATCTTTAGCCACGACCACTAACTGTGCCGTGTTTTCGTCATTAAGAAGCACATCCATCGGAAGATAAAAACGAATAGCCCCCATACCTACGTAAGTTGAATAGTGGTCGATGTTTTTATTACCCTTGAGCGCATTTTCCAGCCGCGCTGCCTGGCGAAGCGTTTCAGACTGGGAAGCATTGGCAGGAAGAGTAAGACTGACCAGAAGTTCAGGACGATCAGAAGAGGGGAAAAACTCTCCCTGCATACGGGTTGCCCCGAAACCTGCCACCAGAAGCACAGCAAGGGCTGCGCTTAAAGTTAATGCTCTGTGCTGCAGGACAAACGTGAGGAGTTTTTGATACATTCTCCTGAGGCGACCTGCACCCTTATGGTGCGGTTTTAGGCTTGCGGACAGTAACCAGCTGCCTGTCAGCGGAGAAAACAATACGGCAACAATCCATGAGCTCAGCAGTGCCGTCAGTACAACAGCAAAAAGTGTGAAGCAATATTCGCCTGCACTCGAGCCGGCAAATCCCACAGGTATAAAACCCGCTATCATGACAAGCGTTCCTGTCAGCATTGGAAATGCCGTCGTTTTAAAGGCGTAAGTTGCAGCCTGCCAACGCGAGTCACCCTCTTCCAGTCTTGAAACCATGGCTTCAACGGTAATCATGGCATCATCTACCAGCAATCCAAGTGCGATGATGAGCGCACCCAGGGAAATGCGTTGCAACCCTATACCTGCAAAGTTCATGCACACGAATGTCATTGCGAGCACCAGGGGAATGGCTGCAGCAACCACAAGACCTGCCCGAAGTCCCAGCGAAACAAACGATACTGCCAGAACAATCACGATGGCTTCGATTAACACACGGACAAACCCACTGACCGCCTCTTTGACCACAGCAGACTGGTCTGCCACTTTTGTCATTTCGATGCCATGTGGCAGACTAAGGGCAACCGAGTCCATGCGCGCGCCCAGCGCCTTGCCGAAATCGAGCATGTTACCTGTTGCTGCCATCGAAACAGCCAGACCTATGGCAGGCTGGCCATTGACGCGAAACAGAGGCGAAGGCGGTTCAGCAGGCTGGCGTGTCACCGTTGCAACGTCGGTCAGCGGAATATAGCGTCCGTTGAAGTGAAGCGTTACTGCGCGAAGACTTTCTTCAGTTCGAAATGCGCCTCCGACACGAAGTGCAATATTTTCGTTATCCGTTCGCACAGTCCCTGCAGGCACGACCGCATTCTGAGAGCGTAATGCGTCGGACACCTGCTGCAGATTAAGCCCCATTCCAGCCAGTTTTCGGGGAGAAAACGCCACAGTCAGCTGTTCTTCCTGGACGCCGAGCAACTGAATTTTCCCTACATCGTGCAGACTCATCAGTTCACGGCGGACATTATCGACCCTGTCCCGCAGTTCACGCATGGTGAATCCGTCAGCCGTAAACGCATAAATGGTCCCAAAAGTGTCATCAAATTCATCATTCACAGCAGGTGCCTGAACGCCCTCCGGGAGCTCAGCCGCTACGTCATGCATTTTTTTGCGAACCAGATACCAGGTTCCAGCAACCTTAGCAGGGGGCGTATCATCACGCAGATTGATAAATATTACGCTCTGACCGGCATGTGTCTCACTTTGTACATAGTCAAGCCAGGGAATCTCCTGCAGTTTCTTTTCCAGAGGATCGGTTACCAGATTAACCGTATCCGGGAGGTTTGCGCCTGGCCATTGTGCAGAGACCACCGCAGTTTTGATGGTAAATGCCGGATCCTCGTTTCGTGGAAGTAACTGGTAGCTTTCAATTCCGGCAGCCATGATCATCAACATAAAAAAAGTGATCAACTGTTGTCTTTTCAGCGCCCAGGCGGAGAGGTTAAACGAAAATTTCATGGTTCCGTTCCTTCTGTCGATACCGACTGGCCATCCCGCAGACTACTCACTCCTGCCGTGACTACTCTTTCGCCGGGCCTTAAACCAGCGGTGACGAAAACAGAAGAGGCTGAATATTCCGCGAGAGTAACTTCACGTCGCCAGACTTTTTTATTTTTTTCGTCACAGACAAAAACAGCGGGTTTATCATAAAGCCGGGTTAAAGCGGATGCCGGTAAGACGAATGCGCTGGAGACCTGGCCGGGGAGACTGACAGTTACGCTTGCACCAAGTACCATCAAGGGAGAAGGCATATCCAGAACAATGCGCACGCGCCATGTCCGGGTTTGTGGATCGGCCTGAGGACTGATATCACGTAAATGGCCGGTTGTTTTTGCTGCCGGATTATTCAGGAGCGAAACGTTAAATGCTTCACCTGAATGCTCCGACACAATGGCGGGATCAGTGACGTCAAGTACCACATCCCTTTCGGTTCCGGATGCAAGAGTCAGAACTGTCTGCCCCGCGCTGATAACCTGTCCGGCTGAGGCGCTGACACTGGTCACGATGCCAGGCACCGGCGCTGTCAGTTGAGTCCAGCGAAAGTTGTCCTCTGCCGTTTTCAGTGCGGCTTTACTGCTCTGCAGACGAGAAAAGGCCACTTTCCAGTCGGACTGTGCGGTATCCAGTTGTGCTCTGGCGATAGCGCCTGAAGGCATTAACTGCTTCATCCTGTTCAGGTTAATCAAGGCAACCTGCTCTGATGCTGCTGCGCTACTGACATCAGCCTGAGCGGTCGTCACCTGATTAGCCGTCGTGTCACTCTCAATAGTGGCAAGTACATCTCCTGCACGCACATGGTCGCCAATATCGACGTTTCGCCTGACGATCCGGCCGTCAAGCCTGAATCCGAGAGAGGTTTCGTCGTGTGCCCGGATTTCGCCAGTCATTACCTGTAGAGGAAGTTCAGAGGGCAGAGAAACGACCATCGTTCTGACCGGACGTGCTATGGGAGGGGCATCAGAGGTTTTCTGCCCACAACCCGTGAGTGACAGAGCAATGAAAATTAAGACTGGCAGAAGCGGCAGCACATTTGTCATACGCCGCGCCTGAGTCAGGTGGCTTGCCCCTTGCTGAAGTAGGGTGGTGATATCGTCGTTCATGGCGCTGCTCCTGGAATAATTCGCGCCATTAAAACTGAAAATTGTCGAGATTCGCCTGACGAACAGTCAAGGACCTGTCAAGAAGCGAAATTTATCTGCTTTTCAACGGGACAAAGGAAAATGAAGCCTTATCAGCAGTCCACCCTGTGGTGGCAGATGAGCACTGATCCTGCCCCCGTGGGCAACGCATATAGCTTTTGCTATGGAAAGTCCCAGCCCGCTGCCGCCCGAATGACGTGATCGGGAAGTTTCTCCCCGCTTGAAGCGTTCAAACATGGTGCTGAGAAATTCCTCAGGGACCCCCGGCCCGTCATCACTGAAATCAATCAGACACCACTCTTTTTCAACGCGCATGTCTATCCTGAACGTCCCACCCTGACGACCATAACGGACAGCGTTTTCCATGAGAATGGTGAGTACCTGCCCCACCCTTAAGGGATCAACGTGCAGGATTGTTTTCTTTTCATATTTGAATTCTGCTCTGACTCCGGCTTCATCCATAATGGGGCTGAAACCGTGCACCCGCTCCTGAATAAGTTCACACAGATTTGCCGGGACAAAATCCATGCGAAGCTGACCGGCATCAGCAAGAGAAAGCATGTGTAAATCATCTATCAACCTGCTCAGATAGCCAAGCTGGTTCATAACCATTTGTAACTGGCGCGGTTCAGTTGTAAAAACACCATCGAGCATCCCCTGCAGGCGTCCAATTGCCGCTGTCAAAGGGGAACGTAACTCGTGAGCCATCGCAACATGAGATTCTCTCAGTTCTTTTTCATATAAAGCCAGTTGTCGGGTCATGGCGTTAAAGTCTTGCGAGAAATCAACTAATTCTGCCGGCGCATTGTCTACGCGTTCAGCCTGGGCACCAAACTGCCCCATAGTGACGGCTTCGGCTGCCCTCTTAAGATGGCCAAACTGTTTAGAAAGTGGGCGCGCATCTCTGAGGCCGAAATAAACGATAAAAGGAATGGTTACCAGGACAAGAATGCCAACCGTAATCCAGTCTGATGAGGAAACAGAAGGATCTGAAAAACGCACTCCCCACCATGTATCAACAATTTCATGGAACCGGGCAAGATCGGTTTCAGGATGTTGCCTCAGTGCAAGAAATTCTCTGAAAACATCCGGGGGCATATGCTGAGTAATCCACGTATATTGCACTGCGAAACGCAGCCACATGCAGAACGCAATGAGAATGACAGTACCGATTGCAAGAGTAAGGATGCGAATACACATCCATTGCCACAGAGTCTGATGGTTTTTTTTCATGGGTGTGAGAACCTGTATCCAAATCCACGAACATTTAGCAACACGCCAGTCATGCCTGCTGCAGCGAGTTTTTTTCTGAGATTATAAACATGCGTGTCCACCACTCTGACCAGAGCATCGCTTTCTGGTATGCAGTTTTCAAGCAGGTACTGCCTGCTGAGAGGCCGGAAAGGCGATCGAACCAGTTCTGTCAGCAGTGAAAACTCCGTGGGGGTAAGTTCAAGATGATATCCACTGCTGCTGCCATCGTTCACCGTTGCGAGCATGGTCTCGGTAAAGACCGTGAGAGACTGCCAGATTATCTTCCCGTCCGGTGAGGCGATATCTGATGAAGGATCTGTTTTTTCCGCTCTTCTCAACACTGCGTGCACCCGGGCGATGACCTCGCCGGGATGGTATGGTTTGCAGACATAATCATCGGCGCCGAACCGGAGTGCACCTATTCGATCCTCTGCGTCACCCATGGCGGTAACAATTATCACGGGGACGTCGCTCTCGCGTCTGACTGCCTGAAGCACCTCATTACCGCCGATACCCGGTAGCATCATATCCAGAAGAATCAGGTCAGGTTTCCAGAGCGCAAATTGTCTGAGCCCCTGATACCCGTCAGCAGCGATATTCACCAGAAAGCATTCTCTCAGCAGATAAGCTTCCAGGACTTCTGCTGCATCACTGTCATCTTCAATAACCAGTATTTTTTTTGTCTGCATTGCGCACCTTGACCATTTCTACATAAAACCCAGGCTGTTTATTGACAATCGGTTGCGATACTGAGGGCCTGATTAATTTCACCTGCAATTGCAGGGTATCTGAAACAGAGGAATGTAAGGATGATAGGTAAAACAAGCTCGCTGTATATGGCCGGACTGGCTCTGCTTTTCACTTCATACGCGCATTCAGATGACAGCGCATCGCAGGATGGCGTTACTGTTGGCGCAGGAGGTCAGTATGCTCCCCGGTATAGTGGCTCTGACAAAATGCGCCTGCAGCCTGTGCCTTTCCTGCAGGCGCGTAAAGGTGCACTCTTCTTCGATTCTCAAAAAGGTCTTGGCTATGACATTCAGAGTGATAACGGACTCTATCTGGAGCATACCTTAGGCTGGGGAATGGGTCGTTCTGACCGTGATTCGGACTGGCGTGATGGCTCTGACAAGCTGAGGGGAATGGGCAATATAAAAGCCTCCGTCAATACTGCACTGGCACTAGGCTGGTCTGTCACGCCGTGGATGGTCATTGAGGGCAAAGCGACCTTGCCAGTGAGCGACAGTCAGGGAGTTAATTATCAGACTTCGCTGACATTCCTGCCGGTACAAAACAAAGCTGACACTTTAGCCATACAGTCTGCAGCACTTTTTGGCGATGGACGATATATGAATACCTTTTACGGTGTCAGTGGGCAGCAGAGTTCCCGAACTGGGTATTCCCGTTATAACGCGCCAGGTGGATTTTATGGCGTAGCGACCACGGTTACATGGGGGCATCAGTTCGACGATCACTGGGGAAGTGCCATAACGGCAGGTTACACATGGCTGGGAGACCACGCTGCAGACAGCCCGATCGTATTTCGACGCGACCAGGTGATGGGTGTGATGGCCATTACCTATACCTTCTGAATCTAAAGGTAGTGAACTCAGTGCTGGATGAATGACGGAGAATATATGGCCGATAAAAAGCTTATTGACACTCTGCTTACCTGGATAAAAGGACATACTGATAAGCAAATTACGGTTGCCGATGTGGCCTGTAAATCTGGTTATACAAAATGGTACCTTAACCGGCACTTTAAAAAGTACACAGGAAGAAGTATAGGGGTTTTAATCAGAGATGAAAAAATGAAGTCGGCTGCATCTGAGCTTATTTGCACTAACGAAAGAATTGCTGACATAGCCGAAAAATACCACTTTGAGTCTCAACAAACGTTCACTCGTGCCTTTACGCGTCATTATGGTATTTCGCCAGCCAGATACCGTCAGGCAATCCCCTCGATTAGGGATTCTAAAACAACTCTCTCTGAGTTGCTTTAGCGGGTCTTCATCGTATTTTTTGTTAAAAAACTGAACGCTGAACATTTGGTATCCCTAAGGGCTGCTGTTACAGCCCTTACTTGATCAGCGCTCATTCGCTTGAGCATCTCCATATGCATTATCCATTTCGAATTCTGTTTAAAGAAAGTGCTCTGTTTCAGGCTGATGAACCTTGACTAATGAATGTACTTTGGAGATTACCGTAGTTCTGATATCTGAACGCTGTATGACTCCATTTTTGGTATAAGCATTAACCGGGAGCAATAACACCCCCTGGATATCAATGTAGAAAAGTTAAAGTTCCATAACCCAGCTGGTCATACCCACCACTGTTCGGGCCATAATTACCACCACCGCCTTCATTGCCTTCATTCATTATCGCCGCCTTCATCTCCGGCGCGCTGAGATGCATAACCTGTACATAATGGCCGTAGAACAGTGCCCATACGGGCCTTTTTTCTCCGCGGGCTACACCGGAAATAACTGACTGAGTTACGTCACTGTTATGGTAAATCGAATAAGGTACGCTGTTTCCTGAATTATATCTGGCTACGAAGCGGGCCGCCCCGAGTAGGCGATTATTATAGGCTCCAAACAGGTCGTCACCCTGGTTCCAGGCCAGCTGACAGATGGTCCCTGCCAGACCAATGCCGAGCAGCGTGTGCGCCTGATCACGCCCGCTCTCCTGCCACTGGACAAGCCCGCCAGGATAAACTTTCCATGCAGCGTTTTTGAGCGCGCCGTTACCGTTTCCATCGAGATAGTAGTCACGAGCCTTTTCGTAAAAATCTTTTCGGTCTGCATAGATACCAACAGCCATCAGTGAAGCGGTATTAGACAGGTCCCAGTTTGCCCAGTAATGGTCCGTTTTTGCGCCGTTATGATGTTCCAGAAAATCGACGTTCATGGGTGCAAACACCGTAATCAGCATATTTCTGACCGCCTTCTGCTGAGAGATTGAGAAAGCGGATGACCCCCGAAGCGTTTCGGCTGCTACAGCAAGCTGGTAGCCGTAGAGTCCGGCCGCGAGAAATTTATCTGATGTTCCGTCAACGGAGCGTAGTTTATTCGCCCACTGAGTGAGTATATAAACGGCACGCTCTGCGCGTGAGTTGTCTCCGCTCACTCGCCAGTCCAGAGCTAAAGCATATGCGGCTGCGGCATCATTGAAGAGGAGCGAGTAATTTTCTTTTGGGTGACCTGCTGCTGTGCCCCGGTAAATAGCAGCGACGGGATGAGGTGTGTAGTCAGGCGAGTCATGAGTATTAGTACGTAATAACGCAAAATCTGAAGACCAGGGCTGGTGCCCTTCTTTGACTTCGAGAGCTATTTTTCTGAAGTCAACAGCCGTGTTTAATGCACCAGGATGGATAAAGGAACCATTTTCAGAAAAACACAAAGGTGAAAGTCCAAAAAAGAACATGGCCGTAATAATCGCTTTTATACTTTTCATCATGTTTGCTCATTTATCCCGTTATTGTGTTGAGCGAACGAAACACAGCTGAAACCCACATCTTCTTTGACATGCTAACCCGCAAATTATTTCATGCCGAAGTTAGCAACGCCAGCTTATGGCACATAATGGATACGGCATCAACATTCTGCAGGTTTTCTTTGCCTTCCTGGCAAGCTAAATCAATGCGATAGCCTAATCAGTGCAGTTGCCAGGCTCTGCCGAACTGTCTGAGGCCAGTTTACTAAGGAGTTCACCATGAAGATAATAATTCACAACATCGTTATTTATTTTGCCCCCTAAATACTGATAAAAACGGTTTGCTCCGGCGTTTGATTTCTCGGCATTCCAGCTAAGGCTACGACACTCATGCTCTAGAGCGAGTTTTGCCATAAAGCGCATTATGGATTCCCCTGTGCCTTTACCTCTCTCACTTTGGGAGACATAAAGCTCTTTGATGTGTAGCTGGCCACTGTATCGGGGAGAAGGATAGAGAATACTGCAACACGCCAGCCCAACGATAAGAGCGTCGCAGCGAGCCCTGAGCACCAGTGTACCGGAGAGCTGACTAAACAGTCGATTGAAGAGGTAATTCTTCAACAGTGGTTCCTGAATGAAGCCCTTACCATAGTAGTGCTCTTCCATTTCGGTAAAAATTTTTACCATGGATTCCCATTCATCCGGCGGACACATTTCTACCGTTACTTCCATGTTTACTCCTTTTAACTTAAAAAACCCATAGCTGAGGCAGGGTTTAGCATCAGTACAGCCCTTAACAATCAGGTCAAGTTGCTGAGTTAGCTCCACAGACACACCATAAGTATCATTTAGATCATGTATGATAGCGAACGATTAGGTCAATCCCACGCTTATCAGATGTTAGCTCGTTCAATTAAGCAATTTAGATATGTCTGCTATGAGCGAGGAGCGGAAGCTCACAACTTCCTCAACAATCGATAGAGACATTACTAACATTGGCGTATCTTTAATCGACAAATAGTAAGACGATCGCTAGTTTGATAGTTCATTCGCCGCAATAAATCCCTATTCATTTTTCGCTAGGGAAATTTTCATGAACTGATTCCGAATAACATGTAATGGAGATGTTAATGTTTATCGAAAAGTTAATCATTGAAGGCTTTAAGGGTTTCAAAGACAGATTCTGCATCGAGTTCAATGAGTCAGTTAACATTATTGTTGGCGATAACGAAGCAGGCAAAAGCACAATCCTTGAGGCAATTAATTTGGGGCTGACGGGGTTGTACGCGGGAAAACCTGTTAAGAACAACATCAGTCAGTATCTGTTTAACGATCAGTTGGTAAAGGACTATCTGGCCAGTCTCACAACTGTAAATAAACTCTCGCCCCCGTCACTGTTCGTTGAACTTCACTTCAAAAAAGGGCCTGATACCGCTTTCCTCGAAGGAGACGGTAACTGTTTTAAGTCATCCGCTGTAGGTGTGGTATTCAAAATTAAGTTTAACGAGGACTACAAAGCAGCTTATGAGAAGTTATTACAAGCTGGCGATATCAGGACGCTGCCCATCGAGTATTACGATATTGAGTGGAAAGGTTTTAATAGAGATGCGATTTTATCACGCAACATCCCTCTAAAATCAGCTTTTATTGATTCGTCTTCTGCAAAAGGTAACAACGGGTCAGATGTTTACATCAGTAGAATAATTAAAGATCTTCTGACCGATGATGAAGTCATTAGCGTTTCCCAATCGCACCGAAAAATGAAAGAAACTTTCCTAACAGACAAGTCCATCGAAAACATTAATCAGAAAATCATAACCGCGAGTAAGATTACGAGTAAAAAAGTCACCATCTCGGTTGAACTTTCTTCCCAAAAGGCGTGGGAGTCCAGTCTAATCACCTGTCTCGATGATGTTCCTTTTAACTACATAGGAAAGGGTGAGCAAAGCATCGTGAAGACAAATCTGGCACTCTCACATAATAAAGCGAAAGAGTCGAATGTCATTCTGATTGAAGAGCCTGAAAATAATTTGTCGCATACTAAGCTCAATCTGCTTATCAAGACCATTAAAGATAACTGCTCAGGTAAACAGATTATTATCACGACACACAGCAGTTTTGTTGCGAACAAACTCGGCCTTAGCGATCTGATTTTCCTCTCAAACCGTAAGACGACCAAACTGGCTTCACTAACTCCAGATACAAAGGAGTTTTTCGAAAAAATTGCTGGTTACGACACGCTGCGAATGGTGCTGTGTAAGGGCGCGATTCTGGTTGAAGGCGATTCGGACGAACTGGTGGTTCAGAAAGCTTACATGGATGCAAATCAGGGACGACTTCCCGTTGAGGACGGAATTGAAGTCATTTCTGTGGGGATTTCATTTCTGAGATTTCTGGAAATTGCCGCTATTATTGATAAACCCACTCGTGTGGTAACTGACAATGATGGTGATATTCCCGCAATTAATAAAAAATACGATGCCTATCTGCGTATGAACAAAAAACCACACATTGATATCTGTTTCGACCCGACTGTTGATACCGGTACACTCTTGATCGGAACCAAAAAATATAATTACAATACGCTTGAGCCTAAATTGCTAAAGGCGAACAGTCGGGTAAATCTCAATGCTATTTTCGGAACCACACATGCTTCCGATGATGATCTGCGTATTTACATGCGTGGAAACAAGACAGAATGCGCGTTGAAAATTTTTAACTATACGAATACGGCGGCGCTCAGTATTCAGTATCCACAGTACATTATAGATGCGATCAAATGAATAAAGTCATCATTGCCTCTGCTGGAGCAGGTAAAAGCACCTTTGTGGTATGTGAAGCATTAAAGACAGCTGCCTTAGGAAAGCGTGTATTGATTACCACGTTTACTGAGGCCTGCCGGGATGAGATCAATCTAAAAATAATTAAAGAAAATGGATGTGTCCCGCCCAATCTTTATGTCATCACTTGGTTTTCTTTTCTGATTAAACACTGGATTAAACCTTACCAAGGATGCTTGTTTGACTATGAGGTCAAAGGCATGATCCTTTGCAGCAGCAAATCTGGTGAAAAGCCTTATAAAGCAGCGGGGGGGAGGACCATCTACTGGGGAGAAAATGATTTCAGGATGCACTATTTCAGCCCTGATTTTAAAGTTTACTCCGATAAACTGGCTAAGCTCTCTCTTCGCTGTGATGAAAAGTCAAGCGGAAAGGTCATTGCTAGGCTGGCTGCATGTTTTGATGAGATTTATGTGGATGAGGTGCAAGATCTGGCCGGTTACGATCTTGAAATTCTACAAAAATTGTTCAAGTCTCCCATTAAAATTACCTTGGTCGGGGATCCGCGTCAGGCGACTTATAGCACCGTCAATACCGAAAAAAATGCGAAGTACAAAAAAGCGGCCATCGTGAATTTCTTTGATGACAAGGCGGTAGGGGTCACAGTCGATGCCAAAATGCTGAATGAGAACTTTCGGTGCTTTCATGAAATCAATGATTTTGCCAACAAACTATACCCAGACATCGCACCATCAATCTCTAACGTACGGCGCCTTTCAGGACATGATGGGATTTTTCTGCTCCCTGAAAAGTTCCTGAGCCATTATCTGGAAGCGTTTACTCCGACTCAGCTTCGCTGGGATAAGAAACGCTCTGTAGATGAACGCTACCCGGTCTTTACATTTGGTACATCTAAGGGGCTGACATTTGAGCGAGTGGTTATTTATCCGACCAAGCCTATGCTTCAGTGGTTTCAGGATAACTCTGCTGCTCTTACCAATGATACGCGCGCAAAACTGTATGTCGGACTTACTAGACCGGTTAAAAGTGTTGCGATTGTTTTTGATGGAAGCACGGCTTTCAACTCAAACGGAATTAATATTTACGCCACTGGATGATTTTTGTACGCATCACAGCCATAATCCACGCCCAGCTATCACTGAATTATTGATATGTCTACTGTTGGCACTGAGCGGACAAGCTGACTGGACTGATGGTCCGTTTTGAGCGAAGAGCTGACGTTGAAATCATATGGATAACTTATTTATCTTTAATAAACAATGAATTAATAAATTTCAAACACTTAGATGATGTACCTGGTGCATATACGCCACCAAAAAATATGTGATAAAAATATGGAAATTTAGTCCTGTAATATACATATCGATAATTCCCAATCGGCCAAACATATTCACCAGAACTACATTCTTCTGTTTGACCTAGATTCTCCTGCAATAAAATCAATAATGACCGTTCATTTATATTCCCATTGACACGCTCACCGTCATATATGCTTCCTATGTCATACTTGCTTACCAGTGCAGATGTTATAATTTCTGGAAAATCATCTAACCCTGTAGAGTATGTAATATCTTCAATTCCACCGGTTTTAACTTTAACGGTAATGAAATTTCCTTGAGGGTCAATATCCAGCATATCTTTATTATATTTTTTTGTGACGTCACTAAGCTTCATTCCGGGTAAAATACTAGAATACCCCATAGGTAACGGCTGCCCATGTTGAAAAGTAGACAGGGTGGCAATTGTCAACAATCTATTTTCATATTCATTATTTTCAGCAATGAGATTTTTATTTTTCAATTGCAGGGAGTTTAATTCATTTTTTTGCGAATCAATTGCACTCCTCAGTGAGTCAATTTCGTTTTTGTGAGATTTATTTTACTCATTTATTTTTATATTTAATTCACTAATTGTATTCTCATCTTGTTTTTGGTATAGAGGTATAATATATGTAAAAGTAATGGTTGCAGCAGCCACAAAACCAGCCATACAAGACGATGCTACTATAAAAAAATTTGAATCTCTCCAGTTAGACACGTTTGATCCGCTCCTGATATGGATAAATTAGTAAAAAATGTTAGTTTTTTTCGTAAATAAACTGCCTGAGTAAAGAGCATTGATAAGTAATTTTATCATCATCTATATCCTATTGCATCCTAATGCTAGCAATGTCCGCTTCTGGCACAAAGCGGACATTTTATCTGAATTAACCCCTGCAGTGAGAGCCGCATTCAGAATGCCGCTTCAGCGGCATGAAGGCGCCAGATGAAATAAAAGATGGCGCAGAAGCTGAACGGCGCCGTACGCCCGGCGTAGCCGGTTATAAACGTATAAATCGTGCCATCCCCAACTTCTCCCTTGTATCTAACCATATGTGGTGATTAGCTACCACCACTGAAGCAGAGTGAGCCGGTCTTCGCCCTTAAGGTCAGATATTGACGATCGCTGAACCTTCTTTTGCAGCATATGGCCCTCCGCTTCACCTTTCACGCCAGCACATCAGGTTGAACGGTTACCGGGAGCACGACTCCGTATGTACAAGGCAAACAGGCGTGACGGTTTATGTGAGAGGAGTGAAACCATGTTTCCAGTCGGTATTGATGTCAGTAAAGACACGCTCGACCTCTGCATGCTTTACGACGGCATGAAAGGTCGCGTCAAAACACGAAATATCCGCAACGACCGCAGCGCGGTTGCGCACATACTTCGCTGGCTCAGGCTTCAGCACTGCGGTCCGGAGGATGTTCATGTGGTGATGGAGGCCACCGGCGTTTATCACGAACGGCTGGCCACGTCCCTTCACGACGCCGGTTTCTGTGTGTCTCTGGCCAACCCTCACCGCAGCCGGGAGTTTGCCCGTGGCATGGGGATAATGACCAAAACGGACAAGGTGGATGCGTATATGCTGGCCTGTTACGCACTGCTGAAAAAACCGCACCGGTGGGAGCCGCCCGCAGCGGATATCAGATTTCTCAGCGCACTTCTGCGCCGGCGGGATGTCCTGCTCGCTGACGCCGTGCGTGAGGAAAACCGGCTCGAAAAGTATCAGTCCACCGACACGCCTGCAGACGTCGTCAGTTCATGCATCAGGATGGCGCAGCTGCTCCGTGAAGAAGTGAGAAGCATTGAACGGCAGGTTAAAGCGCACATTCAGGCCAGCCCGGACCTGAAACGGGATTATGCGCTGCTGACGTCGATTAAATCTGTCGGGCCTCAGCTGGGTATGCACATGCTGGTTGTGCTCCGCAGCCATAACTTTGAATCAGCAGACCAGGCGGCGGCTTTTCTGGGCGTGGTGCCTGTCGAAAAGCGCTCCGGCACTTCGGTTCGGGGACGGCCCCGCATGTCTAAAATCGGCCCGCCTCAGCTGAGAGCCAAACTTTACATGTCGGCTCTGTGCGGGAAAATTCATAACAAACGTATGCGTACTGTCTACGAGGAAATGTGCCTGCGGGGCAAACCTAAAATGGTGGCTATTGGTGCACTGATGCGAAAACTGGTTCACTGGTGTTATGGTGTCCTGAAGACGGGAACGGCTTTTTGTGACGGAGGCCCGCGTGCTGCGATGAATACCTGACTCAGGTTGAGTTGACACTTTACCGACTGAAGCGCTCATGAGGGTAACTGGGCGTAGTCCGCTATGAGCGAATAATAGACTTTTAGCCCATACAAGACATACCAGTGACGCATTCTTATCACTCTTCACATTATCCAACTGCCTAATTGAACTAAGCCACCCTTGAAATGTTATTGTAAAAAGTTCGAGCGTCGAGGTAGTCCAATTGAAAATACTGTCTAAATATACATACAAAAACATTCCCTCTGGGTCAAATGAGTGATAAGGTTTCACCCATAAGACCCATGGAGGTACCATGTCTGAATTTGAATTATTAGCGCAGAATCTGCTTGAAAAAGCCGAAGCGGAAGAAAAGTTGCGACAGGAAAATGATAAAAAGCTCATCAAGCAGGTACTGGAAATCTATGATCAGAAATACGTGGCAGAGCTGCTCAGAAAAGTCGGTAAAAATGAGTGGAGTCGCGAGACGCTTAATCGCTGGATTAATGGTAAGTGCCCGCCAAAGTCGCTGACGTCAGCAGAAGAAGCGCTTATGCGAAAGATGCTGCCGGAAGCGCCTGCGCATCACCCGGACTATGCCTTCCGGTTTATTGACCTGTTTGCCGGCATTGGCGGTATACGAAAAGGCTTTGAGGGCATCGGCGGTCAGTGCGTGTTTACCAGCGAATGGAATAAAGAGGCTGTGCGCACGTATAAAGCCAACTGGTTTAATGATGAGCATGCGCACACATTTAATCTCGACATTCGGGAGGTGACGCTCAGTGACAAACCTGAAGTACCCGAAACCGATGCTTATGCCTACATTGACGAGCACGTGCCGGATCATGATGTACTTTTGGCCGGTTTCCCGTGTCAGCCGTTCAGCCTGGCTGGAGTAAGCAAGAAAAATTCACTCGGCCGGGCGCACGGTTTCGAATGTGAAGCGCAGGGAACGCTTTTCTTTGATGTCGCGCGCATTATCCGCGCCAAGAAGCCAGCTGTCTTTGTTCTGGAAAACGTCAAAAACCTGAAGAGCCATGACAAGGGTAAAACCTTTAAAGTCATCATGGAAACCCTGGACGAGCTGGGTTATGAAGTGGCGGATGCAGCGGACATGGGCAAAAGCGATCCTAAAGTTATTGACGGAAAACATTTCCTGCCTCAACACCGTGAACGTATTGTGCTGGTTGGTTTCCGCCGCGATCTGAATATTCACCAAGGTTTTACCCTGCGAGATGTCAGTCGTTTTTATCCGGAACAGCGGCCGTCATTTGGTGAGCTGCTGGAGCCTGTGGTAGACAGCAAATACATCCTGACACCGAAGCTCTGGGAGTACCTTTACAACTACGCTAAAAAGCACGCGGCTAAGGGGAACGGCTTTGGTTTTGGCCTGGTAAATCCTGAAAACAGGGAAAGCGTGGCCCGTACGCTTTCTGCCCGCTATCACAAAGACGGATCTGAAATTCTGATTGATCGTGGCTGGAATATGGCTACGGGTGAAACAGATTTCGCGAACGAAGAAAATCAGGCGCACCGGCCACGCAGGCTGACACCGCGTGAGTGCGCGCGCCTTATGGGCTTTGAGAAGCCCGACGGCAGGCCTTTTCGTATTCCGGTGTCGGACACACAGTCTTACCGTCAATTCGGTAACTCCGTAGTGGTACCTGTGTTTGAAGCGGTTGCGAGACTGCTGGAACCTTACATCCTGAAAGCCGTTTCTGCCGATGCTGAGAAGGCGAAGAACATTTGAGTACATCTCCCGGCAGGGTATACCGGGAGATTATTCAAGGAAGATCGGCGTAAAGCCCTGTGAGCTCGGCAATAAAGGCGCCCAGTGTCATTAATTCTGCCCTTACCGCTTCCGGGTATTTTTGATGTAAGGACGACGGCACGACCAGCCTGACTCCTTCCGCCTGCATTTCTCTGTACTGTGCCTGTGATACACCCTCCTGCAGCGTAAACAGGTGAACCGGAGAAATTCTGTTAGCTTCATTCAGTATCTGGCGCCAGCGGTCTTTACAGGTGGTTTTGACGGCCAGCATGCGCAGGTTGTCTGCAGGAAACTCCTCGTCGTGGTAAGCCTCGGCGGAGGGGAACAGAAAGTCGGGCTTTTTATTGCCCTCCGTGACTGCCTGCGTAGCAAAATGTCTCAGTCCGTGCTCAATGAAAAGATGCTCCAGATGAAGTTCCAGTGATTTTCCGGCGCGGGATTTTCGACGATTACTGACTGAGTTGGCCAACGCAATGAATTCATCCACAGAGCCAAACCCTTTGCGGATGATGTCCAGAACGTGGAGTTCTTCAACAAGCAGAAATATGTCGTATTCGACGCGCCGGCGGTCAATAAGCTGCTCATCCGGATCAAGAGAATGCTTAACATAGTGGCCGGCTGCATACTCAATAATTTCATAACCAGAGGGAAAGCGCTGCTGCCAGCCTTCCGGGATGGTATATTTATAATTAACTGGCGCTCGCTGCAGAGACAGGCCACCCAGAATTTGATCGGCAGGCCCGGATATCAGCGTGCCGGGGATCACTTCACCGATAGCGGTTTCAATAACGTCCTCTTCGTCTGGACTGACGCAGACCCAGATGTCTACAGCCGTACTGTTCCCACCTTGTTCATCGAGCCTGAAGGCCAGAAGCGTCAAGGCCCCTGTATTTTCAGGGTCCTGAAGTGGGCTGCCCCTTCCCCAGCGTGTAATCCTTTTCTCATTCCGGGTTCCTCCAAAGTAACGGTTGTTGTAATAAATTGCCCGAGCCTCACTGTCCGGACAGTCATGAGATGACACATGCGCAGTCAGGAAGACCGAAGGGTTGAGGTCACGGGTATTGTTTATAGACGGAAACAGCTTTTCAACGATACCTGAAGGGATATAAAGCCCGACCTGATGGCCCCCTGTTGCGCCGGTGTCATTGGCAGAAAGACGTTTTATATAAAAGAAGTAATTCCCGCCCGCGATCTCAAGTAGCCAGTCATGAAAAGCCGACATACACATCCCTCTGTTGTCCTGAAATTCAGATCGCCATTTTTTCACAGTCAGATGAAAGCAGCCAGAAAGGCTTCTTAAGATTATGCTGTTCCATATAGGTCAGCACTCTGGGATCTTATCAACGTCCGCGTCTGACACAAAGCTGGCTGAGCTGGAGGTCCGCTATGAGCGAGGAGCGGACATTCAGCCTTGAATACTACCAAGTCTGAAAACTGACTGGTGATGTGGCCCCCCCCTTCAAACGGCGCTTCGGTGCCAAATGCCATTTAATTATCAATCTTTGGTCATTGCGTGATCCACGTCGAAAAAATTTCCTTAAAACTTATCCCATGGTAGACATTGGTTAACCATCGTGAATATCCTCCCGACATTAAACAGGTTATGTGACTGGTCAGGCAGGCAGAACCCCAATGGCAGATTTTCTGAAACGAAGATCTGCCGTTGGGGTTTTTTTATTGCCTTTCAAAGGTGAAAAATGAAAAACGAAGCACTGATAACAAAAATATTTGATCACATCGGCGGACGGGAAAATATCAGCGATGCCAGCCACTGCATCACACGCCTGAGACTCAGACTCTACGATAACAGTAAGGCTGATCTCGCCGCGTTAAAAGCGCTGCCGGGGATACTTGGCGTGGTCATGGCAAACAATCAGCTTCAGATTGTGGTGGGTCAGGAGGTGAGCAAACTTTACGCTGAAATGATGCTCACTGAGGAAAAAGAGGACAGTCGTTCTGCTCAGAAGTCATTTAGCTGGCAGGAAATCATAAATGCAATAGCTGCGATATTCACACCTGTTATTCCGGCTCTGGCTGGAGCAGGTATTCTCAAAGGGTGTCTGCTGCTGTTCCTGAATGTAGGTTTAGTCAGTCGTGAAGCCGGCACTCACGTCATCCTAAACGCGGCAGCGGACGGCGTGTTTTACTTTATTCCGGTTTTACTGGCCTGGAGTTGTGCGGTCCGGTTCAGATGCAGCATTGTTATTTCAATCAGTCTCGCCTGCTGTCTGCTTTTGCCGTCACTCGGCACATTTCTGAATTCCGCAGGAAAAATCAGTTTCGCCGGGATTCCTGTTATACCCACAACGTATGCTTCATCCGTAGTGCCGGTAATCCTGGCCATATACTGTTATTCCCGGCTTGAAAAACTGCTCAACGCCTTTATTCCCAAGGCATTAGCTCTCGTGGTTACGCCAGCGCTGAGCTTCTGCATTATGTTGCCGGCTACCCTGCTCGTATTCGGTCCGCTGGGAAACTCTGCCAGTCAACTGGCCGCACAGACATTCAATACTCTTGCCGGTTTTTCACCAACGCTTACAGGAATTGTTCTTGCGGCCGCTTACCCCCTTCTGG
Organism: Allium fistulosum; assembly: GCA_030737815.1. Classification (NCBI taxonomy): domain Eukaryota; kingdom Viridiplantae; phylum Streptophyta; class Magnoliopsida; order Asparagales; family Amaryllidaceae; genus Allium; species Allium fistulosum. The sequence goes on along the minus strand of JASFAW010000009.1, from coordinate 366,125 downwards.
TGATGTTTGGAATACACAGGGCTCTCGTTCCTGTAGGGATCAATGAGGTTGCACTCCACGGCAGTACCACGTTGTTTGCGTTGTACGGCCCTTCTAATTTTGCTGAAGCTGGCGCCTCAATGGGCGTGGCATTGCGGGTACGTGATAAAAAAATGCGTTCTGTCGCCCTGTCAGCATCCCTCAGCTCGCTGTGTGGGGTAACTGAGCCCTCACTCTATGGCATTAACCTTAAATACCGTACCCCACTGATTGCAGTCATTTGTGGTGGTGCCGTTGGTGGCGCACTTGCCGGTTTTGGTGGGTCTGCTGCCTACGGTGTGGTTATACCGTCACTGCTCACGCTGCCGGCTTTTTATGGCCACGGGTTTATGTATTTCATTGCGGGAGTCAGTGCCTCTTTTCTGACGTCACTGCTGATTATGCTTATCACTGGCGTCAGAGAAACGGATGGGGCGTCCTCAACTGAAGCTGTTGACAGCGAAGCGATGTCCCGTAAACACGTTGTCAAAAACGTAAAAGGAGTTGAGACGGTCTGTGCCCCAGTACAGGGAACAATCGTACGGGATGACGTGAATACGCCGGGTTCTTTTTTTTCGGGAAAAGGATGTTCAGTCCGCACCCGCGATTCCGTTATCCGATCGCCGGTGCAGGGCGTCATCAGTAATATTCTGCCCTCAGAGGGAATGATAAAAATCCTGTGTAGCAGTGGCGCCGAGGCGGTTGTGAGCGTTAACGATATGGCTGGAGACATGACTTTTAATGTGGACAAAGGCGCGCGGGTGGCGCAGGGAGACATACTTTGCGAACTCAAACAAAAGAAAGAAGATCATGAGACTCTGGTCAGGGTCAGCATAATCAATGCGGAAAATTTCAGAGACGTAATCGCGTCGAGCAAGTCCCTGGCTGTGACAGGCGACAAACTTTTGACGGTAATTTAAGGGCGCCAGATGAACAATGACAACATATTTTCTGATAATTTCCTCTGGGGAAGCAGCATAAGTGCCTTCCAGGCAGAGGGTGCATGGGATGCAGACGGTAAGGGACCGTCTGTTCCGGATGTCATCTCCAGAAAAAATAACCATCTGTATGCTGACACAAGCGTCGCCAGTGATTTTTATCATTGCTACGAAGATGATATCCGGTTAATGGCAGAAGCGGGTCTGAAGTCATTTCGTTTTTCCATAAGCTGGGCGCGAATCTATCCGCAGGGTGACGAAGCCTTACCGAATGAAAAGGGCCTGAAATTCTATAACCGGCTGCTTGATACGCTCTGCCGATACGGCATAGAACCCATTGTGACGCTTTATCATTTTGATCTGCCGTGGGGCCTGGCGACCCGAAACAACGGCTGGGCGTCACGAAGCTGTGTTGATGCATTTCTGAAATATGCACGTACCTGCTTTGAGACGTTTGGCGACAGGGTTCGCTACTGGTTAACCATCAATGAACAGAATCTTCTTGTTCGCAAAGACAAAATGCTTTTTCCCCTCGGTGAAGAGGAGGATGCGCGGGAGAAGACAAGACACCAGATAAATCATCATATGTTCCTGGCTAACGCGTGCGCGATTAAACTTTGCCGTGAGCTGCTTCCTCAGGCACAAATCGGGCCCACCATAGCCTGGCTGCCCAGTTATCCGGCCACCGCAAGACCGCAGGATGTGCTGGCTGCTCAGTATGCCGACAATCTTTATAATTATTATATGACTGACGTCTACATTAACGGTGACTATCCTGCCTATTACCTGAAATTCCTTGAAGAAAAAGGGTGGTTGCCGGAAATCACTGACGAGGATCGTACCCTTCTTCGCGGTGCCTGCCCGGATTTTCTTGCGTTCAACTATTATGTTACTTTCTGCGCCGAGATGTGTCCGGCGGATGCACATGAGGATTACACCTCGATATTAAAACTGAGCGTACCCGGACGTTTTCGCTACGTGGACAATCCCTTTCTTACCGCCACAGAATATGGCTGGCAAATCGATCCGATGGGTTTTCGTAAATCCCTGACAGATCTCTATACGCGCTACGGTTTACCTCTGATGATTACCGAGAACGGCATCGGTAACGCCAAGAGACATCACGGTCGTCACACCGTATTTCTGATAAGTCATGAGCTGGTTAATAATATTTTCGCGGGTATACGCATTCGGTGAAGGTGTTACTCCCTGATACTGCGCCAGGTGGGCGTGGTCGGAAATCAATCCGGGTAGTACGGATTTCCCCGTGTAGTTTTTCACATCGGCATCTTTGGGAATGGCCACAGAGGTCAGAGGTCCGACCGCACTGATTTTTTGCCCTTTAACGACGATACGCATGTGTTCCTGCGGAGGCTTTCCCGAACCGTCGATAAGGCGGACATCGTCCAGCACATAAGGCTGTGCAGCCCAGCCATTAACGGCAAATAACGCTAACAGGCATCCAGAGAGGTATTTATTTTTCATAAGGGTTCCTTTTTTTAAAAACCTTATGAGTCTGGTTGAATTTCTCAGGGTTCACCCGCCAGAAACGTGCAAACCCTGCCCCGTAGCGCTCAGTTATTCATGGAGTGTCAGTGCACCGTAGTCATCAAACAGTCTCACGATAACGTCGGTGGTTTTCTGAATATGCTCCTGCATGAGCTGTTTTGCCTGTCCGGTGTTTCTGTCGAGTGCGGCCTCCATCAGTGCTTTGTGTTCCGCATTCAGGTCTCTCTCTCCGCGCGTCAGATTGACGGAAAGTATGCGGTAACGTTCGTTCTGAATAAAAAGCATGCGTTGCATACGAAGCAGCCAGGTGTTCGGACAGGCGGACGTCAGGGCATCGTGAAACCGGTTATGACGCCGGTTCCACTCCGGCGTTCCGGGGTGTTCATCCTCCCCGTTACCGTAGCGTGCCAGGAGATGAAACGCCGACAGAATTTCCCCCTCCCAGTTTACATCCCCGTTAGCCAGGGATTCACTGAGGCATTCGCACTCAATGAGCTTCCGGGTTGCAGTCAGGTCAAGCAGATCAGCAAGAGAGACAGGCGTAACGCGAAATCCTTTCTGCGGTTCAGCGATAACGAGGTTTTCTGACGTCAGGCGGGACAGCGCTTCACGAATGGCACCGACGTTAGTGTCCAGCGTTTCGGCAAGCTCTTTAGTATTTACACGAGTGCCCGGGACGAGCTGGCAGGAAAGCAGAGCGTCACGCAGACGGGAGTATGTCGTCTGCGTGAGGCTTTCTCTGGAAGCGAGGCTTTCATTCATAGAGATCACAGTTTCCTTTGATTAAAATAAATTATCATGTATAAAATAGATTTTAATACGACAAAAATCTATTTTGCAGTGATGAATCATCTTTAGGAGCATATTATGACGGCTCAGCTTCATGAGGTCTCTACTTCAGATAAGTTTTTATGGAACGGTGTGGTGACAACGGAATGCGGGCGGCTGTTTGCGAGCATGCCTGGCTGGACCGGCCCCACGCCCGGCGTGGTGGAAATACTGAAAGACGGCAGCTGGAAACCTTTTCCTGGCAATGAGTGGAACAACTGGAGCGGCCGGGGCGATCCTCTGAAACACTTCGTCGACGTGAACAGCATTTTTAACGACGGGCGTGGAAGTCTGTGGGTGCTTGATGCCGCAGCGCCTGATTTCAGCGATGCTATTGAAGGCGCGGTGAAGCTGGTTGAGCTGGATATCACCACTGGTGAAACCCGAAGAACGCTGGTATTCAGACCTGAAGATGCACATGCAGGCACCCGGCTCGCACACATCCGCTTCTGGAAGCATTACGCCATTATGGCCGAGTCGCGGGAAGGGTCATTTTATGTCATTGACCTGCGGGATAATTCCTACCGAAGGATTCTGGCCGGACATTCATTGATGCGCTGCCGCGCCGAAGATGTGCCTGTTATTGAAGGTCGAAAAGTGACGCTTCAGAACGGACAGCCCATATATATCCATAACGACCTGCTGGAAATTCATCAGGACAACCAGACGCTGCTCTTCATGTGTCTGTTTGGTGCCCGCATTTTCCAGGTCGATCTGAACCTCATCACCGATTTCTCCCGGAGTGAACACGAAATCACTGCCGGGGTTTCAGTTTATAAAGAGATCGGTACCTGGATTGCCGGCATGTGCCGCGACAAAGCCGGAAATATCTACCTGAGTGATGCGGAAAACAACGGCATTTCTGTCATGAATCCCGCCGGAGAGATCACTCCTCTCATCCGGGATGCGCGTATTGTCTGGCCCATCGCCCTTTCCGTCGGCCCGGACAGTCGCGTTTATTTTCCGTCTACTCAGCTTAACCGCATCCCTATGTTCTCGGGTGGAGAGGACAAGGTACAACTCCCCTGGGCTGTTTACAGCTATCCCGTCTGATTACGCTTTGAGGTATGTATGAAAATTTGTCGTTACGGTGACGCCGGCTTTGAAAAACCCGGTGTAATAGACAGTAACAATCAGCTACGTGACCTGTCCGGTATTGTCCACGATGTGACCCCTCTGACGCTCACGGTCATTCTCGAATCGCTCCAAAGTGAGGAGGATATTTTACGCCTTCCGGTCGTCCCGGGCAGCCCGCGGCTGGGGCCCCCGCTCAGCACAGTTTCCAAATTTGTGGCCATCGGCCTGAACTACCGTGACCACGCCCTTGAAGCCAGTCTACCCATACCTGATGAGCCGGTTGTGTTTTTCAAGGCACCAAGCTGCATCAATGGCCCTGACGATGACATCATCATTCCCCCGCATTCAACCAAACTCGACTGGGAAGCCGAGCTGGGAATCGTTATGGCCCAAAAGGCAAAGCAGGTCAGTAAGGAGGATGCGCTGGAGCACGTAGCAGGTTACTGCATTGTGAACGATGTATCTGACCGCGGCTTTCAGTTTCAGTCGTCACAATGGGATAAGGCCAAAAGTTGCGACACATTTGGCCCGATGGGACCTTATATCGTCACGCGGGATGAAGTGAGCGATCCGCAGAATCTTGCTATCTGGCTTGAGGTTAACGGTGAAAGACGACAGGACAGCCACACCTCACAGATGATTTTCAGCGTTGCAGAGATAGTCTCTTATGTAAGCCACTACATGACGCTTATGCCCGGGGATGTTATTGCCACAGGCACGCCAGCCGGCGTCGGTCTTGGTATGAAACCCGAACCGGTCTGGCTCAGGGAGGGCGACACCATTCGTATTCATGTGGAAAAACTGGGCTATCAGAATCAGATCCTGAAACGTTGACCCAGCAATCTTGACAGACGATGAGACCGGCATGATGTCGGTCTCTTTACGGGAGGCAGGATGGCAGAAAGGAATATCTCATTCAGGGCCGGTATCGGCAGCACCGCGCACGTTCTTCAGGTTCAGCCGCTGCTTGCGCGAAATATTATTATTGATGAACCCACTGTCATACTGGTTCGTCAGGGAAGTAAATGTATTCGCACGGGGGAAAAGGAGCTGGTCATTAACCCCGGAGAGGCGGTCATTGTGGGTGAAGGAGAGTCATTCGATATCACCAACATACCGGCTAAAGGCGGAAGTTATGAGGCTGACTGGCTCAGCTTTAACACCAGTCTTGTCAAAAATTATACCCGTACCAACTGCAATGCTGCTCCAGTCACCGGCGTGCATAAATTAGAAGGTGCCAGCGAAAGTTTCCGCCGCGCTTTTTATCATACCCGGGAGGTGTTTACGGACTCGGCAGATATTCCTGAAGCGATTGCCGTGGTGCGCATGCGGGAAATGCTCAGTTGGCTGGATGAATACGGCCTCTGCTTCGGTTATTTTCAGCGGGCCGGAATCGGGAACAAAATCAGAAAAATCATTTCTGCGGATGCCTCACATGGATGGAATATTAATGAAGTTTCCTGTCAGCTCGGCATGTCAGAAGCGACGCTCAGACGCAGGCTTACGGCAGAAAAGACCTCTTTTTCACAGCTTATCGCTGATGTACGCATGTGCCGTGCGCTGACATTACTTCAGGTCACTGACCTGTCAGTCACGCAAATAGCCTATGAAGTGGGTTACGTCAGCCCGTCAAAATTTTCAGCGCGCTTCCGTAACCGTTTTGGATTTTGTCCGGGTCAGGTCCGGACGCTGAAAAATGCTGAGCAGCTAATTCCTGCCTGACCCGTGTCGTATGCTACCTGCCCTGGATGATACGAATTTTTGCTTCTCCCAGCGCATTGGCTTTGGTCATGAAACCGACCATTGCCGGGGTTGAATCAGCCGTAATATTCGGCAGTTTGTCAACCTTTAGCGCAGTCAGCGTGACTACATAACGATGCGTCTGGCCTTTTGGAGGGCATGGCCCACCGTATCCTGGCACGCCAAAATCAGTGCGGGTCTGAACGGCGCCTTTTGGAAGACCGCTGTTATCTTTAGCGACGTCCTCCGGGAGTGATGTTGCATCAGCAGGAATATTTACTACCTGCCAGTGAACCCAGCCCATACCTGTTGGTGCGTCACGGTCGTAGATCTGTAGCGCGAAACTTTTTGTTCCTGCTGGTGCGCCTGACCATATAAAGGAAGGTGATTTATTTTCGCCGGCACAGCCGAATCCGTAAGGCTCACTGAGCAGCTGAGAATTACTGAAACGACCTGCGCCTAGTTCTTTACTGGTAAGAGTGAAACCAGCAGCCAGGGCTGACTGGCTGAGCATAGCCAGGCACAGTGTACCGGCCACCGGAAGTAGAAATTTTGACATTGGGCATCTCCAGAAGGTTTGTTGCCCCTGATTTTAGTCACTGCAGGACAAGGTTTCGCTCCTGAAACAGTCAAAGACTGTCCCAGTACGCTCATTTGAAATGATTCTGTGACGACCTGCTTAGCGCCTCTTCCATAAATCAATAACAGACCTGAGAAGTCCGCTACGAGCGAAAAGCGGACGTTGACTAGTATAATTTGCAAATCTTACATAATACGCCAGCAGATATAGTGCCGATATGGACCTGAAAGTTTTTAAAGAAGTGCTTCTCAGGCTGTGTCCGACAGATTACTGTGTTTAAAAAGCATTTTAATGGAAAGGAAGAGCTAATGTACTGGGAGTCAGAAAGACTACTCTACAGACCAGTAATTATGTCCGACGTGGAAGCACTGTTTCGCATATACGGTGACGTAAGAACGCACGCGTTTAACCCACGAGGTCCACATCGGGACATCGAGCAAAGTCGTAGTGTTATCCTTCAGCGAACTGCAGACCGTGAGCTGTACGGATTTGACGACTGGGCTGTTTCTGAAAAGATGGCTCCAGAAAGGATCATTGGATTTGGAGGCGTATTTGTCAGTCAGTTTAATGGCCGACAAACTAACAATCTGGGCTACCGGTTTGAACCAGAATCATGGGGGAAAGGTTATGCAACTGAGCTTTGCTGTCGCGCTTTGATATATGGATTTGACGAGCTAAAACTGCCTGAAATTGTCGGAGTGACACGCGAAAATCATATCGCCTCTCGCCGCGTTCTCGAAAAAGCAGGTTTGCTGTTTACCCAAAGGGTGGATAATCCTGAAGATCCACCGGCTAACCTGATGTTCACTCTGACTATCGAGCAATGGAAGAGGTTAAAATAACAGGCTTGAGGCATGGTTATCGCTTTTGACTACATAATGTTATGAGCGAGAAGCGGACTTGTTATTAGGGCCGATTACGCATTAGTAAATTAACCCCTCGGAGATTTAATCTGGCTTGTTCTGGTAAAGATCCCAGCGGTTGCCGTAAATGTCCTCAAATACCACGACCATTCCGTAATCCTCCTCGCGCGGCTCTTGGCAGAAGTGGACACCCTTCGCCTTCATGGCGTTGTAATCGCGCCAGAAGTCGTCAGTCTGCAGGAACAGGAATACCCGTCCGCCGCACTGATTGCCGATAAAGTCTTCCTGCCGCTCGTTTGAAGCACGGGCCAGGAGAAGATTACAGTCGCTCTCCGGGTTCGGCGTCACCACAACCCAGCGCTTGCCCGGTTGCGGCGTGTCTTCAACCAGCGTAAAGCCCAGCTTGTCGGTGTAGTACTCAATTGCGCGGTCATAGTCGTCGACCACGATGGCCACATAACCTATGCATCGTTTTTGCGTTCTCATTTTTGCTCCATCAGGGTTCAGATATGGCTTTCTTGAAACAGCTTTTTAATACGAGCTAACTCTACTGGCTGTATAGATGAGGCCAGAATAACGTTCGCTTCTGGCAAAAAGCGGACGTTTTAATTTGAATTAACCCCTGAAGTGAGAGCCGTATTCAGAATGCCGCTTCAGCGGCATGGAGGCGCCAGATGACGTAAAAGATGGCTGAGAAGCTTAACGGCGCCGTACGCCCGGCGTAGCCGGTTACAGACGTATAAATCGTGCCATTCCCCACCTTTCCCTGAACAGCCTTGCGGGCTTTCAGCAATGAACAAATTAAAGTAACCCCTTTTAACCCCGGTGAGCGGGCTTCACGGCGCTTGCGACGTGAAGGGCGTGATTTCCGGGGCCTTGGCGTCGGCAGCTTGCTGCTGACGCTTAGGGGGGTGTTAATTGAAACTTTCAGCGAAAGTTATGGAACTTAACACGGTAGCTGCAAAGCCAAACCCGCTTTCCGCTGCACGAAAGCCACTGTACGCCGTCGGAGTGGTCACGACAAGGCGCAGCCGCAGTCGGGGCGTATCTCCGCGTCAGCGGGCCGTAAGGGCCGCTTACGGGCGTGTTCACTGTACCCTGAAGCGAGACTACTCAAAGCAACGTTACAGCCATTAGTTACAACACCCATTAATCAGCCACTGCAGTTCCGGCCCTTCGGGCCGGGCGGCGGCGGCTGGTCAGTGGGGGCGATGGGTTATCAGGTCCTGCTCCGGTCCCTGTCTGGAGGGGCACTCAGTGTGCAGGACTGCGCGCTCTGCTGTTTACAGTGAATGGATGTATGCTGTAACTAAAGTGGTTGGTTTTGGGGCCCGCGTCAGCGGGAGCTACTTCAGATTCTGAGCGGCGCGGACGCCTGAGGCCGCTGCAAGCGAAGGCCTTTTCCACTTATCCACAGTGTCGCGGGTGACAAGATCATTCCGGGTTTATCGGAAGACCTTAAAACAGTGTTTACGAATGTTTTGCAGATTATCTGATATCCGTTTGCTGCTTTTTGAGGTTATCCCGTTGCGGATTTATGTGGATAAAAGGACAGTGACGGGGTTTTGCGCGCGCTGCCGGCGCATGAACGACGTCGCGGCCGGCATGAAACGGGAATAATGGCGAAGACGTGGCCGGAGCCTGAAAAAAAACCACGGCAAAAGCCCCGGTTAAGGGGCATGGTCGGTATGTCAGGTGTTACGCGTCAGACGTGGGTGTCGTGTGTCTCAAACAGCTGCATCTGGAAAAGCTGCCGGATGGCCAGCTTCTCAAGACGGTCATCCGTGCAGTACAGCAGCTCGCCTGCGGGTAGCGTTTTACGCAGGTGTTTCATCATCTCAAACACCTGCACGTCACGAGGTTGGCTGCTGAGCCGGTTGGCACGCTTACGCATCGCCCCCTGCTGACGGCGGTATTTCAGCGACTCGATCCTTTTACGGTCGTACCAGCGACGTCGGGCGGCCTGTGGCGAGATGTCTTCATCCTCCCTTATCAGCCCTTCCGCTATCATCTGCCGGCGTTCCTCGCTCCTGCGCAGCACCTTTTCCTGCTCCTTTGCGAGTCTGGCCATGTCCGCGCCCAGCATCCGGAAGCCGGCATCGGTTATCCAGACATACTTCGGCAGCCACTGCCCGGACTCGCGATCCCACATTTTTTCTTCCGACACCGCGAGTACGCCATACCGGACCTGTTCGCTAATCAGTCGGGACATACGGCTTACCGTGATGGCCGTCTCCGGAATGACGTTGCCGTGTTCATCTTTCGGACTGACCTCGTGAGCCAGCCGCGACGTACACATGCCGACAGAATGCCTGCCCTTGTCGCAGAAACTGATCAGAACCGGCCAGGTGCTGTCCAGCAGCCGGGCTTTTTCCGGTTTGAAATGGTTTTTACGGCCCGCCTTCTGGCGGTTCATCAGGTAGTAAGGGTGCAGCGACATCCGCATACGCAGTTCACTGAGGCCGGTTTCCGGATCGGTTTTCACCAGCCGGTTGTAAAGGTAGCCAATCTGGCCACCCACCGGCTTGTAGCGCGCCGGCCGGAACCACCGCGGGTTTTCGCACTTAGCCCGCGTGGAGTGTTCGCCCCTTACGCGGCGGGTTTTACGGGGGCTGGCAGGGACGAGAAACGAGGCCGTTTCACCGGTATCAACGCCCTGCCAGAAACGTATCTGCTCTTCCGTGCTGAGCTGACTCCAGTGACGGGGCGGGTTGCGCTGTTTCATGACAGCGCCTCCCTGGCAGACTGAGGCCGCTTTGTTCTCTGGCCACAGGTATGTCGCCGGTCTTCAATGACCGCCTGACGTGTAAATAGGAAAGTCGGTAAAAAGACGCGGGGAAACCCACCGTCATTACTGCCGGCGTCACGAGCGAACAACACAGTTTTGATGTGAAGAGGTATTGCCGGCCGGTTCAGCCGGAAAACAGACTTCAGCAACGTAGCAGGAGCCAGGTCACACCCGGTCGGGGGGAAAATGCCGGCAGCAGAATGGTCACTGCTGCAACGTCTGGCTTCATCCGGAGTCGGGCAGTTTAGCCCGATTGAAATCCGGTCATTCACTCTGTCCCGGACTTATGGCGGACAGAGGTTGTCTTATGAAATGCATGCGTTATAATCCTTCACAGGCCAGCGCCTGCTTTTAACCCCCCGATACTGTCAGCCCGCCAAAGTTGAGCAGTACCGGGGGGTTTTTGCATTCAGAATCCGGGCAAGCCGGATTCTGACCCTGGACGTTTTACGGATACGTCCCATCCGGATATTCGGTGGCCCCCGCGGCCGCGCATGTTCGGTCACGGAGGTTTATGCTCTCCTTCCCTGCAGACCGCCACAGCCCGCCGGAAAGGATCGTTACGATCGCGCCACACGATCGTCAAAAAATCATACCCTCAGAAAAATCTCAGATCCAGTATGAAATTAACCTTTGTTACGCTTTTAGACCTCGAAATTCTCAGCTCACAGCACTTCTCCTTTATGACAATGTATAGGGACAGAGAGAGCAATCTTTGTGAAGTGGGAATGACATAACTCCAGATCTCAGCGAGAGTATGGCAAACAGAGGTTCTAATGCTCTGATGATTAATAGTTAACTCACTAAAAGTTTTAAAGCTGCCTGTAAGCGAGACGATAACTATGGATGAGACGTGAACTCAACTATAACAACAAACTGGTACTGGTTGATTGCGGCTGGCAGCTTTTCTGGGCTGCCAGCCATTTTTTAAGGTCACAATAGCAATTTTACACAACTACGATTATAACATGCGTTACTATTTAGTCCATTAGCATGACAATTTTCAATAACCTACTTCTGACGATGAAAGAAATAACATGAAAAACATGAAACCATTACACAGCTCCCTAATAATCCTTGATCTCTTCAAAAACAAGTTTGAACGAGATATGTACCTAATCGAATTTTCCGTAGATAACACTAAAAAATACGGAAAAAAATATCACGAACTATATAAATTTAACCGTGACTTAAAGCAATCCTTGTTTTTAAAACAGATTATCGACGTCTGTGCTTTTTTGGATGAAATCAATGCCTTTAGAAGTAATGCTAAAGGCAATGATAAATTAAAAGCCATATGCAATAAAATCAAACCAGCCATTAACAGAATAGAAGAAGTACAGGGTTTGAGAAAATATAGAAATGTATTAGCCGCCCATAATTTCAGGAGTGATAAGGACAAAGAAAACGTTGTTTTATTAAGTGATTATACTAAAAACCCTGATTCTCCAAATTCCACTTCTGAGCTTTTCTTTCTCAGTGCTTTATGCACCACTATAGTTGAAGCTATAAACGCGGACCTTGCAGATGAACTTGAGACAGCTAAAAAAGATTATTACTCTCGATTAGTTGATGACAAGGATGATCCACTCAGAGGCACCCGGAGCTTACGAGAGGCGTATGACATGGTTGATTTATATCGTATGAAATTGGGTCTGCAACCTAAGTTTTTTGCATTTGAAGTCGAAGAGTTCAATATGGCATTAAAAAAAATAGACTGGGGTGTTATTCCGAAAGAATTTGAACTAAGTGAAGATAACTTCAATTATCACTGGTGTATAGTACTGGATATGTACTTGAGGATGAGAAACTATAAAGACATTGAAATTATATGTGGAAAAAAAGGAAGTTTTAGCGGTGGATGGCTGGAAGCCTATGGCCATGATATAGCCATTAGTGAAAGAGTTTACATCTTTAAACAAGGGACGTTGGGCGCGGGTTTTCCTGAACCTACAGTTCTGGAAATGTTAAAAGATGAAGATTACAATATTGTTTATGATGAAATAATGAGAAATGTAGCACCCTAAATAAAAACGGCCTGAACTCACCTTTCCTTCTCCAGACTGTGTTAAAGACATCTTTTCAGCATGCCTTATTAAAGACATGCTGTTTTGACATCATAGTTAATTGAAATTATTTATAAGGTGGTCGACCGACGATTTACTTGTAATAAAAGCTTTATCATTTACCGCTGGCTTTTTGTATTGCTTTCTGCATCACCGCTTCGCTGACCACGCCCGGCAGCACCGTGGTGTTGGCTTCCGTGGCATTCTCTACCGGCATAACGATAATGCCCGGCGTTCCCGTCAGGCCCAGCATCTCAGCCAGCGCGTCGTTGTTCCGGATGACCGCATCGGATTTGGCATCATCTGCCATGCTTTTATCCGTTGCGCCCGCGGCTTTTGCTGCCTCATCGATGTCGGCGACGGTCAGCTTCCCTTCGTTATGCCCCGTGTGGTAAATCCCGTTATGATAGGTCATGTAGGCCTGCGCACCCTGCCGCCGCCAGACGTCCAGCCCGCGACGTGAGGCCAGCGTCGATTCCTGAAAACGCGGGGCGAATATCGTCCAGTCGCGGAACGCAAAGCGCACGGCGGGATTTGCGACCATCACTTTCTCCATCACGGGGGCCATCATGCTGCAGGCGATACACTCATAATCGAAGAACTCCGTCACCAGCACCTTTGCATTTTTCGGCCCGGCTACGGGGATGTCGTCGAGCTGCATCAGCAGCCGGTGGGCACCGACCGCGGCCTGCGCGTAAGCGGCCTGACGGCGGGCTTCCTGACGCGCCTGCAGCTTCTTGCTGACCTCAATCAGCACGTCCGGATGGGCGACCAGATAGTCTGCCGCGATTTCGCCGATGCGCGCCTGCTGGGCCGGCGTGAAGGCATCACCGGCCCAGCAGGCGCCGGTCGTGGCCGCCGAGGAACTGAATGAAACAGATAAAGCCAGCGCAAGCGCCGCGACTGAAAGGGTGTTTTTCATTTAAGGGTCCGTTAGCCCTGAACGGGCGTGAGAAAAATCGGGTTGTGGCCACACAGCGTGGCCTTATGGAAAAAACAGATAAAGCTAGCGTTCCTTCTGTATCTGTCGGGTGCGCTCCGGCGTCAGCTCTGCCTGTACGCGCTCAGGTCCGGACGGCTGCAGCGCTTCACGGGCATCACTGGCAAGCGCTTTTTCCGGCACTTCCGCCGCCTGAATATCACGGGCAAGCTGCTGTTCTCCCGGGACAGAAAACTCACGCGTGCGCCGGGGTTCATCGGGCAGACGGATATCACCCACGGCAACTGCGTCTGACTCAGCCGGCAGCAGCTGCTCCGCGATGCTGCGCTCATCCGGCAGGGCCGCCTCCCTTTGCGGTGTGGCCACGTCCGGCACAATGTCGTCAGGCTGCACAGCCTCGCCCAGCTCGCTGGCCAGTTCCGCCTCGCGTGACTGCATTTCCCGGGCCCAGTCGCCGTATTCATCCGGAACAGCCGGGACCTCCGGCATCCTGCTGTCGGCGGCGGCCAGCTGCATCACGCGGTCCTCCGGCAGCTCAGCGAAGTGAGCCGGTACGGCCTCGTCCGGAATAATCACCGGCTGTTCACTGGCCAGCCACGCGGACTGCACAACGTCCCCGTTTACGGCCGTGTGCCCGCGGGTAATTTTTAACAGCTGCTGAGAGGGCTCTCCGTCGCCGGTTCTTATGAGTATGCCGGCGTCCGGATGGGACTTCGCCACGCTAATCGCGTCTGCCACGCTTTCCACCACGCGGGTTTCCCCGTTGCGGCTCCGGCGGAACAGGGCTGCCTGGGCATCCCCCGTGGCCACCATGCGGATCTCCCCCTCACGGATGCGTCCCGCGTCAGGCCGGAGCGGCATCAGCGCCAGCCCCGCCGCCTTGCCATTGCCGTCATATACCGGCAGGGCCAGGTGCGCATCCGGGTATTTTTTCATGGGCGGAATGACGCGCGCTGTCAGGGACTGCTCAGTGAGCCCCTGCTCCCGCAGGTATGTCCGTCCGATGGCCGTCTTCCTGATGGCCTGGCCCATTGACCAGATACGCCTTGCCTGCTCACGCTCAGCCTGCGGCGTCAGCGCATCATGCGCGCTGGCGGGCTCATGCTCCTTTTTCTCCAGCGACCGCAGCCAGTCAGCCTGACCGTCGGTCACGATCTGAACGTGCTCCCTGGCGCGCGACACGTTGATGTAAAAGGCACGCATGCCGCTCATCCATTCACGGGCCCCCTGCGTCCCTTCAAGCACCAGGGAGTAGCGGGCGCTGGCCCCCTGCCCGCCGTAACCGGTGACGGCCCAGGCATAGTCGAGGTGACGGTCGGCCGTGACCGCACCGGGGTGAATAACCTTTTCTCCCGCCTGGTTTTTCAGGAGGATTTCACCGTTCTCGCGCAGCGCGGCCACGCGGTACTGCTCATGCGCGGCATGCCCGGCCTGTTTCTGCGTTTTGTTCAGCCGCACACTGTCGCCTTCGCTGAGGCTGATTTCACGCTTCTCGAATACTTCCACCTCCGTGGCGTTCAGTTCCTTTGGCGAGTAATAGTGCAGCCGGTCGTTCTCGTCCTTCAGCGCAATGAGCCCGTTACTGATGTCCACCTCTGAGACCGTCAGATAACGTTCGTTTGCCAGCACCACCAGGCCTTCGCGCCAGTCTTTCAGCCGGTTAAAGTCGTGCCGTCCGCCGTTGATGCGGTCCAGCACCGGCACAGAGACGCTGTCTTTACCGAGTTCCCCCCGCTCAGCCAGGGCCTCGTGAATGCCGCGGTTGATGGCCCGGCGGTCATCATGCAGCTGAACGAGGATCATGGTCTGATCGCGCGCCTCGTCCGTGCGGCTGATAAAATCTGCCACGATCACCTCCACCGGCTTGCTGCTCTCGATGACGGAGCCGGCAGGCACCACGCTCCCCGGCCGCCTCGGCACCACCGAAGGCGACACTTTCTGCACGTTTTTCAGGGCCGCCGCGACGTCACTGTCGATGATGTTGTACACCGCTGCTTTCAGGTCCGTGTTGCTCTGTCGCACGATTTCTTTAATGACGGCAACGTCAATCGGGCTGCGTTCCTGAATCAGCCGGAACGGAGCCCCGCTTTCGGGCGATGTGAGCTGGTCAGTGTCTCCGACCGAAACCGCCCGGCCGTTGCCGGCAGCAATGGCCTGGTAGACCGCCGCCGTATCCTGGTTGCCCAGCATGGATGACTCATCGATAAGAAACAGCATGTTGTCATAGCTGACCGTTTCGCCCGCTGCGGTGCGCTGCTGCCAGTCCAGCACAAACGATTTAACGGTCTGTGCATCGATACCGGTTGAGGCCATTTCCTTGACCGAGCGGTGAGTCGGGCCGAGGCCGACGATGATCGGCCGCTTTTCCTCCGGCAGCAGGTCAATGGCGGCGCGAACCGCGCTGAACTGGGTGGTTTTACCCACACCGGCATAGCCCTGAACCGCCGTGAAGCGGTCAGTACTCTGCAGAATGAGCTCCGTTGCGGAACGCTGACCGGCAGTGAGTCCCGTCAGCACGTCCGGACTGACATGCTCCATCAGCGGTGACCGGGTATTTTTACCCGCGACGACGTGGCCAATGATGGCTTTTTCCATTTCCCAGGCGGACCGCGCAACGTACCGCGGTTCGCCAAGCACCTGAACGGCAATCAGCTCACCGGCTTTGACCTGACGCCTGATTTCCTGCCGGATATCCCCCGTCGTTCCCCCGAACGTCAATGCCTCCTCGATCAGTTTTACGTCAGAAAAGGTGACGTGACGCATCTGCGCGACGGCGCGCGCCACGGATTTTTCTGTGTCCGTGAGGAGATTGTCATTGAGGGTTTTCAGTGCCGCATCAGGAACATCCTGACCGCTGGCCCGCCTGACCAGTTCCAGGGGAGAACGGAGCGAACTCAGGCGGGAAAGCCTGTCCTCCGCCCGAGTCTGCGCTTCGCCGGTAAAAATTTCGGCCTTACTGCCTGACTGCGACAGCGCATTGATCATGTTGGCAGACAGGTCCCGGGCGCCCAGGCTGGCCAGAACCGTACCCTGTTCGTTATCGCGACTCCCGGGGGCACTGACGTAGGCGTGTGTGACGTATAACGGGCGGTCGGCAGGCACGCGGATGGGTTTTTTCTGCCCTTCCCGGTTCATCACCAGCGCCCCGCCCTCGAATGCCGTGACCGTCAGACGATCGCGGGCCTTCACGCCAGCGGATTTGTCAGTGGCCACCGCAAAAAGCTGCTCTCCCTGAGCCACGCTCAGCTGTTCTCTCGTAAAAAGCCGCCAGTCGGCGGTCAGGTCGGCCAGCCTGACGGTCTGCAGAACGCCGTCACTGTCGGCAAGTGACAGCATCCGGGTGTCCTCATGAACGCGGTCGACGGTATAGTGACGCACATCCTCACGGTCTGAACGGTCTTCAAGCACCATGCCCGGCCGGTAGGTCACCGGCATGCGGCGGGTCTTTGCGGAGACGTAAACCGGCGTGCGGGCCTCCACCTTCAACAGTTCCGGACCGAGCTTGCCCGACTCCTGCAGGGCATCCCGGATCATGCCGCTCAGCTGCTGCTGCTCGCGCGGACCGGTGATGGCAGCGGTGACCGGCATGTCCGTGCCGTGCAGTTCAGCAAAACGCTCTGCCATGGCGCTGTAGCGCTCCCGCTTGTCCTGAATACTGATGACGGTTGCCTCAAGCCCGGGAGCCGGCGCATTCAGGCTGTGACGCGTCACGCCGGCCGACATCAGTACCGAGAGGGCACTGGTATTTGACTGGCGTCCTCCGCTGTCAAGAAACAGCAGCTGCGCACTCTTTTCCTTTGCCTCCCCGGTAAGCACCAGCATTTCCTTCAGGCTGAGCTTTTCCGCACCCTCAATAACCAGCGTACTCTGCAGGGTCAGGCTGAACGTGGAATCCAGCAGGCGACTGCGGGATATCAGCCTGTCAGCCAGCAGCCCTGAACGGCCGAAACTCACGGCCCGTTCGGATGAGCTTATCAGCACGCTGACGTCACGCCCCTGTGCGCGTGACATTGTCACCAGCTGTTCGGTGGACTCACGCAGACGTGAAACCGAGGCTGCCGCGTTAACGACGGCAAGCGGTGAACGCTCAAAGGCTTTTAATGCAGCAGGAGCCTCTTGCTCAGGCACCCTGAACCGCGCCACCGTATTTTCACTGAGAATGTCTTTTGCGAGCGCCTGCACGGAGAGTTCATCCAGCAGGTGTATCTGTGATGTGAACACACCCTTTTCACGGTCAAGCGGAACCAGCAGGTTTTCGGTGACGGCGCGGTCGAGCGCATACCTGAGATCGGAAATTTTGTGCTGTTCGCCTCCGGACTGGTGCGCGGCCAGCAGCAAATCGCCGAAAGTGAAGCGAGCTTTACTGTCACTGAGCAGTGATATGGCTTCCCGCAATGCCTGCATAGCGTCTTTCAGGCTGTCGTTACCGGGTTCCACAGAGACAGACAGCGTAGCCTGACGTTCACGCGCCTCTTCCATGACCCTGCCGATATCAAATCCCGCGTCGGCCATCTGACGCTGCCAGCGTGCCTGCAGCCGTGCCCGACCGTCCGCAGTTTCCGGTTTGGTGATGAGCTGAGATTCATCTTTCTCCGGTCCGCCCTTCACAGGCGCACGCGCATTACCCGGCTCAGTTTCGCCCGGTACAGTATCGCGGTCAGGCCCGTGCAGAGCGTTACTCTCACGGGATAAAACCGCGTCTTTTGAGATGACCGGGCTGTTGCTTTCAGGCGTAAGGCCTGCATTAACACCGGATAGTGCAGGTGAGGCCAGAGTGTCTCTCTGCCCGAATTCGCCGGGCTCCAGCGCGCCTGCAGGCGGGGTGACCTCACGGGATTCATCACGGTAGCGACTGATGTCCTGTTTACGCTGCCGGGTGTCCAGTGCAGCCACGTCACGGCTGCGCAGGGACGCATCTTCCCCGACCCGGGCAACAATCTCCCGGTGACGTGAAGAAAATCCATCCAACACTTCCTCTGAGAAGCCTTTGACCTCCCAAAGATCGTGACGGCCACCGGTGAGTTCTGTCTCATAGCCCAGCGCTTCCGTTTTACCTTTGAGCGAATTTCGGTAAATTTTGCCCAGCCCGACCTGATTGCGGTAAATCGTTTCAATAAAACCGGACTTGTGGATGTAGTCGGTAGACAGCGCGCGCCACTTACCCTCATGTTCGGTGGCGTTAGCGATCACGGCATGGGTGTGGACCTGCGGATCGAGGTTGCGTGACGTGTCATGGGTAAAAAGCGCTGCCACCATTTTTCCGGTCAGGACCGTACGCGTTTCGCCCTCATGAGTGATACGGGTACTGATCAGGCCTTCAATCACGCTAAGCGTCTCTTTCACCGCCTCATGGTGCGCCTCAAGCAGGCGCTTGTCGCCCCCGGCCAGTATCAGCATGGAGATACTTTTCGGCGCAGAAAAGGTCAGGTCATGCCCCGGACGGTGAACGTGAGTACCCAGCACTTCTTTACCCAGAACGCTGCCGTCGGGCAGTTTCCCGTAAAGCACGTCTGTGAACGCCTGCAGGTCGACAGGCCCTTCCAGTCCGAGTTCACGGGCCCCTTCACCGAGCCACTGGCTGTCTAGGTCATCGAGAAAGTAGTAATTATCCTTACTCCTGTAATAACCGGCAGCGTCAGCCGCAGACGCCACCGGAGCAACGGTCATCATCGTTCGTAGTCTCCGTGGTCATGATGTTCGCCCATCTCCTGCCAGGTCTCGTAATCATCACGGTGGCGCAGGATATTCTTTTCACCGTCGGCCATGCGGTAGTTGGCCTGCCGGTACTGCGCGGCATACGCCTCCTCGCGGCTGTCCGGGTCCGCTTTTGCGTGACCGGCCGTGCGCAGCGTCAGCCTGCCGGCATCGTCTTTTTCTGTCTGAAGCCGCAGCTCCGGCACGTCTCCAGCAGCCGGGGCACTCTCGTCCCCGCTGTTATCCTCACTCTCCTGGTTCTGAACCCTGCGAAGCCGGTTCAGCGGATTAACGTCCCCAGGCTTCTCTGGCGTTGCAACGGCCCGCAGAACAGGGGCAGCCTGCCGGCGCAGCATAGGCGTCACGTTGGAAGCTGGAGCAGGCGTCGGGGTTCTGTCCTCAGCGTCTGGCACAGATGAATCTTCCAGGGCTGGGGCGGAAAGTTCCTGCGCAGGCGAAAGGTGTGGAGCAGGGACAACGGTTTGCGGTGTCGCTGTAGCGGAAGAAACCGGCCTTGCCTGGAGCGCCCTAGGCGCAGTCACAGGTTCAGCAGAAACCGGCTCAGGAACAGCGGGACGACCGGGTGCATTCTCAGCCGTCTCATCAACGGCCGGAAAACGCAGCCCCAGACCGGCTGCCTCCCGCTCGTTGCGCCTGATGATGTTTTCAAGCTCAGGACTCAGGTTGTCCCTGAAGTCGCGCTCGATGAGCGCCGGGTGATATTTCTTCTGTTCGCGGTACTTCAGGCTGAGCTTCACCACCGGATACTCGCCCGGCAGACGGACATAAAAGCGCAGGTTGGGCAGCTTCATTATCTGGTCGTAATCAACAACCGGCTCCCTGACCTTGTCCTTGCTGATGGAAATACCGTCACGCTCCTGCGCCAGGCCAAAGCTGTTCTGCTCACGGGCCTCACGCCGACGCTGATTGCCCAGGTCTTCCTCCACCATTTTTGCAACCTCGGCGCTGGGTGAACGGCCGTAAAAGCGCGTGTTCAGCAGATCAAAAATGGCTCTGGCCATTTCGCGCCCGTAGACATTGATCAACTGGGGCATGTTCTGAATACCCAGCACAAAGCAGGCGCCGAACTTGCGCCCCTCGGCCATGTGCTCTCCCAGGTCCGGAAGTTTCTGCAGATTCAGAATTTCATCACCGATAATCCACACCCTGCGCCGGCTGTCCTCGCCCATGCTCTGCAGGAATATCGTGGCCAGCGAGAGCCACATGGTTATCAACGGACGCACGGATTTCCGGTGACGGGCCGTGGTGGAAATAAACAGCCAGCTGCTGTCGTACTGCTTCTCCGTCATCCATTCCCGGATACTGAACTCCGGCTTGCCCTCTTTATCGAGCCCCTGCAGGTAGCGCAGCGACTTCGCGTAGTTGGTCAGCACAGAGCGGATCGAGATGGCGGTTTTTTCGATTTTCTCCTCAACCAGGTTGGCTGAAGGCGTGTTTTTCAGGAATTCACGCAGGCTTTTCAGGTCGATGGACAGCAGGGTTTTCAGGAATTTTTCAATATTTCGCTGCGGATCGGACGCGAACTGCATGGCCGTATCACTGAAGATGGTCCGGGAGGAAGACACCCAGAACGGGTCCGAATCGCCCTCGACGGGCATCAGCGCGGCCGTCATGTTCTCGTAATCCACCACCTCGCGGCCTTCACGCCACAGCACCCAGTTTTCGCACCGTCTGTCGTGCGTGTTCAGGATTTTGTCCCTCCGCTCGTCGTAGTGCGTTTCGACAAAGGTACCGCCCGAGTCGTAAATGATGGCGCGGTCACCGCGCTTGCGTATGTAGTCGAGCAGCCAGCGAATGATGGTGGATTTACCGACGTTCACCGTACCGTGAATGAGGTAATTCATGATCTCGGCATTGCGGACCATGTGCAGACCGCCCACCTGCAGATCGGACTTTTCGCCGGCTTTTTTCAGCTGCCGGTTGACCAGCTTCAGGTCTTCGGTGATCGTCATACCCGAGATAAACTCGTCTTCGCTGACATTCCTGCCGATGCGGCCCACGTACCAGATGATGAGGCAGAGCAGTACCACCGCCACGACGCCGAAGGCGGAAAGACATAACCGGAGATTCTGTAGCATGTCAGCGGCCCGCTGCTGCATCCACGGGTCGGCCAGCATCTGTGTCAGGGTCATTTTGGTGGTGCAGAGCCTGTCAGGCTCACAGTGCCAGTGAACCTCCCATGTGGCAGGGCTGCGGGGGTTCATCAGCGGCACAAGGCCTGAAAACATCCAGCCGAACCAGTACCACGTACCGTTACTCAGGGTGTCCTCCGGCGTGATGGCCCAGAAAGCCACGCCTGCGCACAGAACGAAAAGCACCAGAACCCAGCTGAAAATCCAGCTGTTGACCTGCCCGAACATGCGCAGTCGGTAGGCCGTTATCTGGCCACCCTGGGTAAGATTTTTAGGTTTGAAACTCATATCAACTCCGGCGAGCGCGCAGGAAAAGCCCACCCGTATTTAACGGGCAGGCTGACTGTAGAGAAGGCTGAGCAGGACCGGGGGCCGGTCAGGGAGGGTTATTCAGGCAGATAAGTGACTTACCGGCGGATAAGGTCTGTGCGCTTCAGAGTCGTTCCCCGGCCAGAACTGACCGGGCGCAGGCAAAAAAGCCGATATTCCAGCAGAGCAGCGTCAGAACCGACAGCACGGCACCGGCCGTCAGCGTCAGCAGTGCCGTCAGGAAAGGGATCATGCCCTGCGGCGGCATGTCACTTTGCAGCGTGCGCACGGCGAGTTCATACGCAAACAGGTTGCTGTGTGAGGCGATGTAGTGATGCAGCTGCATGCCGTACTGCCACAAAATGAACGCACTCCAGGACAGGAAAAGGGTAAACCAGGTAATAGCAGTGCGAACAGCACCGTTAAACTGCAGCATAAAGACTCCTTATCAGGGAAGAATGAGTACACTATTTGAACGACCCGATTAAACGTCGCAGCGCCCGCCACAGACGCCGGTCAGGTTTTGCCGGCGCGAGGAGGCGCAATGTCTCAGGGATGACATAAGGCACGTACGCACGGATATGAAAGAGAAAACGTAATCAGGGGAAGTTAAAACAGAAAATGGCTTTCAGGAACGTTATGGCATGATGCCGGCAATGGATTTGGCCAGTTGGGCTTCAAGTACCGGTTTAGCCGTTTCGAACTTCAGGTTAACTTTGTCGGCATTTGATACCACACGGGTCTGGTACTTCAGGCGGTTGCCCTGCTCGCTGCTGGTCTGCAGCTTCACGCCGGACGTTCCCTGGCTGAGGGCCGCGACGTTATCCGTTGTGACTGCAGCCTTGCTGCGCTCGGAGATCTGCAGATCGGTCACCATGGTAAAATTCACGTCCTGCACCATGGCGTCAGCTGCCATCCCGATAATACCCGCTGCCAGGCCGGCACCCAGCACGGCTCCACCGGAGTTACCGTTATAGGCAGTAATGCCGCTGCCCAGCGCCGCGCCCATTGCCGCACCCTCGTATCCGTTGCTGAGGAAACCCTGCGCCTGACGCAGATCCATTTTGTCAGCTTTAAGCACGTTGGCCTGCACCCAGTAATTGGCCGCATCCGGACTTGAGGTCAGCGTATATCCCTTTGCCTGCAAATCCTGTCCTATCAGCCCGTACAGGTCGCCCATATCTTTGTCGGAGGTGTTGCGCACCTGCACCCAGACGGTTTTGTTGCTGGAAGGCTCAAGCCAAATGGTCTGACTCATCTGCGTTTTGACATCAAGATTGCGTTTCTGAATGGCGGTGCTCATCGCGCCACAGCCGGACAGCATAAGACAGACAGCAGCAATCGCCGCCACCGAAGTAGTACGGATTTTCATTTTGGTTTCCTTGCTGGATTGAGAATAGGGCTCATTGCCCCGATATGATTTAATTGGATTTTTTGTACTAAAAAGAAAATTCCTCCTTCAAAAAGAAGGAGGAAGTAGTGGGGGTTAATCAGAAATGCCTTAGATTTTTTTTATCAGGTCGCTGATTTTTTCTAGAGCTACGCCTGCACCCAGCCGGCTAATTTCGGTTGATAAGATCATGTTTATGGCAAAAAACAATACCAGGGTTAGAACCGGGATGGCAAACACAAACCAGCCAGAAAAAGCCGAAAGGAACACGCAAACTGTCATCAAAAGGGCGCTGATAAAAATAGACTTACGCAACACTTTACTTAAATGTTTCAATATCAGCGACTTTTCCCGCACGCTTTCTGGTACTGACAAATATACGATCTGATTGTTATAAACAAAAAGTGTTATTATCAGTCCAACTACTGATGTAGCTATAACAAAATACCAACCTTCAGATGTAAAAAAATCCATAGCACCTGAAAAGGATATATTTTTCCCATCCGTGGATACATAAAAAACGGCAATACTTAGGAAGCTTAATAAGATCGAAAATAGCGGGAATACTAAGCTCCGACTTATCAAGGTTGTGGCCGCAGGTATCTGGCGCTTACTTGCAGCTAAATTATTATAAAGAAGATCAAGATCTTCGTTAACTTGCATAGCAGTAAGGTTACTCATATCCTTTCTCCCTAACGCTTATCTAAGATGCTTCATCAATTCTTGAGCGTAATTCTTGAAGTTTTTTCTTAAACGAATTAGTTTCAGAATGATCAAATACTGGCTTGGTTTGCTTCAGGCCTTCTTCCGTACGTCTTATTTGCTCATCTAATACTGCACTTTGATGCTCACCTTTGAGTATATCACTGGATGCCTGAACAGTGGTTTTATTTTTGTTTATTTCCCCGCCAATTTGTCCAACTTTTCCTGAATTTTCAGCGTATTTTTCTGCAGCTCTGTTACCAATATTTGACTCAATGTCCGCCTTATCAGCCTGTGTATTAATTCGATCAATGCCATACCGGTAATCATCCTTCAGTTCCTGAGCAGAGTCATGCCGCTCACCTGACGAGCCAAATGGTTCGGAACCAGCCTGCGCAGTGCTGATCGCATAATTCTTCATGATTTCCGGTTCTAAACGCTCTTTCATGAACTCCGTCGCTGCATTCTTCGCAGAAGTTACATTAGTGAGTACGTTCTGTGCATCACTGCCATATTTCTTCGTCGCCCAGTCAGCAAATTCCTGATTGTAATTGGCATCTAGGCTTGCGCTCTCGTTACGGGCAAGGTTTGCCATACGGCTGAACTCCTGGCTGCGTGTAGTGCTGTCGGTATATTGATGATACTGACTTTTCGCCTCATTCATCGTTGCTGCAAACTGCGCCGCCAGTGAATTCGACTGATTATCAGAATGGCTTCCGGATTCGCTCACGCGAGATGACGTGACCATATCGAGCCCTTCACGGAAGTCTTTAACTGCCTGACTGTTCTGATCGTGACGGAAATCATGGCTCTCAGAACCGCTGTCCTGTGTACTGTGCGAACTTCCTGATGTATGCCGCCAGTCAGTATTAAGATTCCCTTCAACTCCGGCACTTATGCCAGAGCCCCATTTGACCACTTTACCGGCCAGTTCATCACCTGAATCAAGTTTGCCGTAAAACCTTGCTCCGGCCCCCATGCTTCCCTGATTGGTCATATCCATCAGTTCCTGCGTTGCCTGTTGCTGAGAGATATTGTGTGATTTTGCATAGCTTTCTACTGCCGACTCCATTTTGCTGGCTCCGCGCGTGACATTGCTGGCCACGCTGCTGTCGCTGCCCTGGGTCAGCGTGTCACTGTTACCGGTCTGACTAGTCAGCTGATGCATCTGCTGGAAGCCGCTGGTGACGCTGTGGTTATAGCCGTCCAGCGCCGTCTGTGCCTGCTGCTGCGCCTGACGGGACTGCTCTGAGAACCCGCTGTTGGCGAGCGAACTGAGGCGCAGGTTCACCGGCAGGTTGGATATCGCCCCGCTCGTGTCATAGACGTTATGCCCGTCCGCCGTCTGCGTGTGCATGGCCCCGCTGCCGGTCTGGAACGACTGCTGTCCGGACCGCTCGACCAGGTTAGTGTCGAATTTATTGCCGCTCACGTTGTCCATCGACATGTTATTAAAGGACCAGTTCCCGTCCGCCGTGGTGGAGGCCTGGCCGCTGGTTGTGAATGCCGACGAGCTGAGAATGCCGCCCACCACCTGCGACGCCACCGAACCGGCCCCTTTGGTCAAGAAAAAGGACATGACCGGTATCGAGGCGCTGAGGTAACCCGCGAGCGCCGCCGCGTCTGACTGCTGCAGCGCCACCTGGTCGCTGTTGGACAGCACCAGCGCCGTGCTGCCGGTTTTGGTCTGCAGGTAGTAGTTCATCAGCGAATTCAGGATGGCGTACATCACCGGCCACATCTGAAAATACAGAAAACCGCCTGCGTACATCTTCAGGGTGTTCAGCCCGAAGATGCTGTGGTTAACCAGCGACAGCGCAATGACCAGCGGAAAAAGTCCGATAAGGATAAGCATCATCAGCGACTGCATCAGCGGCAGCGCGCGTCCCACGATGACGCCCGTTGACGCCCAGCTCAGGCGCTGTTTGGTCAGGCTGGACTCGGTGGCCAGCGTCACCAGGTTCGCGGTGTCAGAGGAGCGAGACGCAACCCCCTTCCAGCCGTCCCGGACGGCCGCATTGGTTATGTTGTTGCGCATAATCTGCGATGCAGTGAGGCCGCCCGCGTAGAAGAAACCATAGCTCTCGTTCATGGCATTCAGCAGCAGTGAGTCGGCGTTCGCCTTGTTACCGAACAGTTTTGTGGCCAGAGAATGAACCGTGCTGCTGCCCGGCACCGCATCACGGCTGACAAGATCCTGAATCGTGGTCGCCGCCTGCTGGCAGGTCACAAACACCCGGCCGCTGCCGGTGTCCTCATACAACCCGCGCAGCGGGCTCGGCTGGCGGGTGATAAGCGTCAGCGGGTCACTGCTGTGCAGGAGATCGTATACCGTGTATTTATGGTTCAGCAGAATGTCACCGATGACGCAGTTTTCCACGTACTGCGGCAGCAGCGCGGATAACTGCGGGTTTTCGGTGCGAAAATCTGAGGTCTGCGCAATGACGTTTGAGCCAAACAGCATGCCGGTTTTGGTATAGGTCAGCGAGTCCGGGCGCGCCAGGGCTTCATCATACAGCTGCGCCATGTCGAAGCCGCCCGCCGTCGACAGGCCGGCGATCATCGCGATGCCTGCCGGGACGTTGTCCACTTCGTACACGCCGGCCGGATCGGTGATGTCGATAATCTGTACGCTGCGCTTCGGCACCAGCAGCACCGAGGTGATTATCATGAACACCGCCAGATACTGCAGGAACACCAGGGGATTGCGCGACTTGATAAAGCTGACCAGCACGCCCAGCACCCCGAACATACTGACGATGCACAGCAGCGTGGTGAACGAGTCTGTTCCCAGGATGGTGACCAGCCCGTTGAAAACCTCCCGCCACATGCCGCCGCCGTAGATAGTGTAGATATCAGTCATTACCGGTCCCCCAGTTGTAATTGCTCTGGTACGAGGTCGAAAGGATGGTGGATACCTGCTGCTGCAGGTACTGCATGTTGCGGTCAATGCCGTCCAGCGCGTTCTGGTCGGCGGTGGACTGGAGTTTCATCTGTGCCAGCAGCGACTGCGCCGTGGCGATGTTGTTGCGCAGCTCCTTCGCCGCCTCTTCCGGATAGTTCCGGCCAGCCAGTGATTCGCTCGCCTGCTGGACCAGTTCGTGCAGGTACTGGATCATCATGTCCTGCGCGATAAAGTCCGCCACCTGCAGCAGATAGGTCGGGCTCATGCCCATGCTGTGTGAGTTGGTCAGGTACTTCAGCACCGGCACGGAGGTGGTGTTGATGAAGCCTTCTTCCTGTGGCGTCAGTGCGGTGTCGCTGTCGAGCTGACTGTCGATGGCCAGCATGATGTTGCGGACCTGCGCCACAAGTGCGCTGTCGCTGCTGACGTTGACGGTGGTGATGACAGGTGCAATACACAGGTCAGTGGTATCGCAGCCGTAAATTTTTGCCGAGCCGCCGCGCATCAGCACGTTAATGATGTCGCGGTTATCCACCATCGGCGTCAGGATGGTGACCTGCCCCTGGGGATTAAACACGATGGAGCCGATGACGCTCATCACCAGCTCTTTCAGCTCGGTGTTGCCGTCAAACAGGTGATTACGGCCCAGGGCATCCCAGATAAGGTTTTTGTTCTTCAGCACCTGGTCTTTCATGCTGTCAGGCGCACGGCTCGTCACATTGTCTGACTGTCCGCCCACGGTGCAGCCCTGACGCGACGCCGCCCAGTCGGAAAAAATGTTGTCTTCGCCGGCAATGTCCTGACAGATTTTCTGGCTGGACACCTGGGTCACCGGCCACAGCCCGCCGATGATACCCTGTGCGGCCTGGCAGGAACTCATGTTCGCCGAGTTGACGTCTGAGGCCAGCTTCTGCAGGAAATCTTTGGCCTGCTTCAGCTCCGGCACCATCGTCTGCAGCGCCAGGTCAAAGGCATAACCTGCAGCGTTACTCATGATCTGCTTCACGAAGCGCTGCAGTTCGGCCCCGTTGATGTAGGAAAAGGCCCCCAGATAGGCATCAATGCCGCCGCAGCCGGCGTTCAGCGAGGGAACCTGCATTGAGATGAGCTGCACCTGCTTGACCTGGTTGCGCAGATAAACCGAACCGCCGGTCATGTAGCCCGCCGCCTGTCCCTGCCAGGCCTGTGCCTGCGACACATTGCCGTCAAAGCCCAGGCTTGAAAAATAGCCGTTCAGGTCGCCCTGAACGTCGGCTATCGCAGGGCTGGCTATCAGCATCGCAGTCAGCGCTGAGACGCACAGTTGCCTGACGGCCTTCAGCATGGCCATCCGCCCGAAAAACTGCTTTTTGATGTTATTCACGTTGTTGTCAGCCTCTGAGTGTCTTCTGGCATTGCCCGGCCGTGCGGGCGGATTGATTGAACCCTTTCATGCTTCGTGCCGGTCGGTCATAAACCCGTTACGCCGCAGCGTGATGCTGATTAATGGCCCGCACCTGTACCGCCGGCGAGGGAAAGCAGAAAAAGAAGCGGAAAGTCCCGGACAGCACTGAGCAGGCCAGCCCCGGCACCCGCGCGAAGCACGAGCAGCCCGCCCTGCGTGAAGTCACAGACGAGCCAGGCATACAGCCCGGCTGCGGCCAGAAAAGAGGTGCAGACAATCAGCAACGCCGTCTCAAGGCCTGAGAGCGTCAGTGGATGTTCATTCATGATGTGTTGCCTCAGTGCTACTGAGTGGTCACCAGTCCGCTGGTCGGAACCGGGCCGAGCGTATCGGGTGCCACGTGGTCGGCATCGGCCTCGATCATCTGCCCGAGGCGCTGGCTGAAGGTGTTCATATCGGTTTCACCCTGAAAAAGCGGATACGCCGTGTTGGTGTTCACGTTCACCAGAAAGGTGGTCGGCGTGGCGATGGGCAGGCCGTTGCCGAAGAAGGTCAGGATTTCCCCGGCGATGGGCTCATCCGGTCCGGTCTTGCGCGGGATGAGCGGATACGGAAATGATGCATCGCCGTAGCCGTCCAGCGTGTAGGGGTAAACCTTCACGCTCTCTTTGTCAGCCCATGACCGCAGCAGCGGATCGAACTTGGCGCTGTGAGGGCAGCTGCGCTGCATGAACACCACCACCGCGTAATCATTGAGGTTAAACGTCCGTCCGTCGGCAAGAGTCACGGGATGCGGTGGCCGGACGCCCGCCGTGCGGCGCATCTGTCCGCCCGGCAGGCCCAGATCGGGCAGGCGCACGCCCTGCTGCGCCTTGGCCCGCTCCAGCGCTGCCACCTCGTCCGCCACCGACGCCTGCGCGACAGACGGCAGCAACAGCGCCGCCAGGAGTAAAATCCGTTCAGGCTTCATGGTTTTCATCTCCGTGACGGGACCGGATTTCGGTCACGATAAAAACCAGCGCGGCCAGCCCCAGGCACACCCCCGCGCCGATCGCAAGGATCTGGTGCGTCAGCGCCACGGAATACTCCAGCAGCTCCCGCAGGCAGTTAAACACGATGCCCGCCATAAACAGCGTGGCAATACACGGAAGTCGTTGCATCATTTACCTCGTTTGGCTCTGCTGCGGAGATACCATGCGGAGAAACCCGCGAATCCGGAAATCAGCACGCAGGTTTCGTAGAATCCCCGGAGTGAATCGTTGGTCTCCTCGATCCAGACGTCGCGATTTAACGCCGCTTTTATACAGGGCTCAGCTACAGGAGGCTGTGGCGGCGCGAAGCGGTCGCTTGCCGAAACCTCAGCCAGATTCTGGCTGGCCTTATGTATCTGACAGCCCCATGCCTGTCCTGCAGGCGCACCGCGCACCGCCTCTTCAGCCCAGGTCAGAAGCAGCTGCCCCCCGCTGCCGGCTTTGTCAGCGGAGAGGAGAAAGAGGAAAAAAAAGATCAGCGCTGGCCATACCACAAAGGTCTGCAGTGTCAGTTTTCCGACACGTTGCACAGCCGTCAGCCGTGCCTGCCATACAGGTGAAATCAGTAGCACAGGAACTCCTCAGAAGTTGGGTTTAAAGCCGGTGGCCACGTTGAGAAAACGCTTGGCCAGGTCATCCTGGGTCATAAAGCCGTAGGCCAGGGGGCGCTGTGTTCTGGCAACCGGGTCGACCAGGAACAGTGCCGGAAAGTGCGTGATGCCCATTCGGGCGCTCTGTCCGGTGTCCGGGCGGCTTTCAGGCAGTTGGGGCGAGACGATGCCGTCGACGCTGACCGGGATAAGCCGTATGGTGTGACGCTTACAGAAGTCCGCCACCACGCCCGCCATCTGCGCATCAATCGGGTCTTTCCCCCGGTAGAAGTAAAAGAGGCCGTACTGACCGGCAATCTCGCTGATGGCCGTGGCCTGCGCTTTCTGGTCTTCTGCCTGCTGCAGGGGCGCGGTGCTGTTGTAGTGCGGGTGCTCTAGGTTGTAGTCCAGATCCGGATGGTCCAGCTCTGCCACCGCAAACGACTGGCTGAACATCGAGGCATGATCGGTCCAGAACTTCTGCCAGCGCAGGAAGGTCGCCGTGTTTTCCGCCGTGGGATGCAGGATGGCGTTCGCCAGCGCCTCCCGGGTGTAGCCCTTCAGAACGTCTGCCTGCTCAGTGGGGGACAGCCGGCTGAAGTCCGGTATCGCCGGCGGTGCTGCCCGTGTCCGGGGGGCCGGCCGCGAAGGCGGCTTTTTCGGCTCGTTGTACCAGTGCCAGCCGGTGAACGGATTCGCGGGCGGCACAACCGCATCGGCGGGCGTCCCGTCATCCGCCACCGCCGCGCCCGTCATCAGCAGAAAGGCAAACAGCAGTTTTCTCATTTTTTATCTCCCTGGTGAGCCTGAACCTGTGCCGCAACCCGGTCTTTTGCCTGCTGAATCATCACTGACGCATTCGGGATTTTCTGATTGGCCATCAGGTCGCTGTAGAAGTCCTGGAAGTTAATCCGGTCAAAACTGATGGACTGCAGCTCCGGCACGGTGATACCGCGACAGTCAGGTGAGTCGCCGCTGCCGAAGCCAACGTGCAGCTGATCACGACGGCCCTGCTCCTGAATGATGCGGCTCAGCTTGCTGCCGAATACGCAGTAGACCTGGCTTTTCTGCACGCAGACGCCCAGTACCGCGTGGTCGCACTTGTCGCCGACGTAGACCGTGACCTTTTTGGCCTTCGCCTTGCCGATGGCCATCTCCTCGCTGTTGCAGTGCGCCAGCCCGGCGTTGTTGCCCCAGCCGGTGTCCACACAGCAGTTGGAGAAGCCGGCAACGGCCTTGCGACACGACATGGCCTGGCCGGTGAAGGCCCGGATGTCGATCTGACTGCCGTTTTTCACGTCGTCACCCGCCGAGGCGAGCCCGGCCAGTTTTGACACAGACATGTCAAAGCCGTTGTCTCCCGCGCCGTCCGTTTCGCTGCAGTCGCCGGTGCGGCAGAAGTACTGCCCGCCGCACAACTGCCCCTCTGACTGGTACACGGTCTGGCACTGGTAGGTGTCATTTTCATGCATACAGGCCCCGGCCTCCGACTGTGAGCAGCTTCGCCCGGCCAGCGTGCAGTTACGGTTGTTGATGAGCTGGTCGCAGTTGCCGGTCGAGTTCACCGGGACGACATAGGCGTCCGAGTACTGCCAGCAGTCGCTGTACTGGGTGTAATCCCGGCCGTTCTGGGTAATGGTGCGGTTCCCGCCCGGATCTACGCACTGCGAGCCCGCGCTGCTGGTTGCCGTTGATTTGTCAAAAGGACAGCTTTCGGTCCAGACAACCCGTGACGATGTGGTGTCCCGTTCTGCCGTCATGGGGAGCGTAATCCTTGCAACGTACGTCCCGTTTGCCAGTGCCCTCTTCAGTCCATCGCGGTAACTGTCGTTATGGCCAGAAGAATTCCACCGGAGCCTCATGGATATGATCTGCCCCTTACTGACATGCTGTGACGCAATGGAGAAAGCGCCTGAATTGTTGAGGTCGAATGTGATCGACTGTCCTAAAGACTGCATTGAAAAAGTAAATCCGCCACCGTGATAGTCTGGGGAGTCTGGCTGCTGAAAAAGCCAGCTTCCACTGCTCAGCGTTCCGTCGTCGGGGGCCGTAAAGTCATACCGGACCCACCAGTCCCCTTCGTCGTTGCCTGATGAGTTCCTTGCGTCCATCACAAACTGCGTGGTGTAGGTTTCTTTAGAGCCGGTCACCTGGATGCTTGCGGTGCGTGCGCAGGTCTGAATCTGGTTCACGTCTCTGTCACAGCTGTAGTTTTCAAAGACCGACTTGGAGACGACCTTTTCACTGCACTGCGAACCGGTGCCGTCCACGATACTGCCGCCGTTCGCCTCGGCATTTTTACCGTTCTGGATAAAGTCCGCATTCGGATCGATTTTAGTAGCGGGGTTTTTCGTGCTGGAATCATTCACCGTCTGCCCCGCTTCATTCTGACTGAGCGACGTCTGACCTTTGTCCGCTATCCCGCCGTCACCGCCCCGCACGCCCCCGTAGTTGCTGCTCTGTGAAGGGCTCGGGGTGTAGCCGGGGATAACCGAAGCGGGGTCAGTCCCGCTGGCCGCCGACGTCCCCTGATGTTTATTCCCCTGAGCAAAACCGCTCGCATCGTTAAAGGCATCGCTGTTGGCATCGGCATACGCGCCACGGATGCCGCTCATCAGCAGAAACACAATCAGCCAGAACCGTTTCATCGTGAGTGCTCCCCGGCCTGCAGCAGCTGAGCGGCGGTACCGGCGCAGTCACCATGCTGCTGCACCTCTTTCAGCGCCTGTTTCAGCTCCAGGCTGCCGTAAATCACGTCGAACTCAGCGCCACAGGTCACCACCAGTGCCGGTACGGCCTTAATGCCGTACTGCCTGAACAGTGTCGGATCGATCTGAACGCCGGCCTGTTTGTCCTTTTTTGACAGCTCAAACATCATCGAGGCGGTTTTGCGGAAATCATTGTCCACAAGCCCGCGAATGGTCGCCGGGATGCCAAAGCGCCGCGCATCTTCCAGCATCGGCAGCAGCCCTTCCTGCGGAATACCCAGGCTCACAAAGTAAACGGCCCTTGGCGCGTCGCGGCTGGCGCTGTTCTGCTCCTCCTGAGCGGCGGCTATCTCGTTCTGAAACCCTGTCACCCGCCCCTGCTGCGCATCCGGCAGGGCGATATTCGTGCCCTGAAGCTGCTTTTTAAACAGCTCAAGGTCGCGCTGCTGCTGTTTCATCCAGGCCACGTCGTTCTGACCGGCAGCAGGCTGTTCGGCCGCACGGGCGAACGTGAGCGCGGTACCGAGTACCAGCACCGTCATCAGGAAAGTTTTCATGGAAAATCCTCTGAATAAGTCATGCTCTGCCGAGCGACGCGCTGCGTCAGCGGGCCCTCAGAGGTACACGCAGTTACGCTTTCGCCAGAGCAGATAGCCAAAGTTCTTTTTCGTGGCCGGGCTGTTGTGGGTGCTGCCCCACAGCTGCGTCGAGGTCCCGAACGGATGGCAGTCGCCGGGTTCGGGATACATGTTGACCATCTGATAGCGCCATCGCGATTTTGGGATGATCGGGGACGGATATTCATAGCAGACCGCCGTGTCGGCCCCGACCGTCTCCATCACCAGCCCCTCGCGGTGCAGCTTGAAGGCCATGCGTTCCGTCACCAGCAGGGACGCCTCCAGCGGTGAAAACTCGTTGCTGGTATAGCCCGTGAACGGGTACATCGAGCCCTGTGCACCTGCGCACCAGAAAAGCGGGTCCAGCGGCATGCCCGCCGTGGACGAAATGGAGTCCGCCGCACAGGCCCCCTGCGCAAGCAGGTTATTGAACAGCGCCACTTCCGGATTGATGATCATCGAGAGCGTACTGTCGTTCCACAACGGATCGACTTCCGAGAGGTACGCAATATCCATGTCGCCGGTCTGCATACAGCCGGTACTGGTGATGATGTTCAGCCAGAACAGCAGCGGGTATTTATACCAGTGCACGTGATAGAAGGCCCCCGGCGCGGGCCTGTCACTCTGCCCTCCGGTCCCGGTGCCGGTGCGCCCCAGGTCGATTTTGAATCCGCCCATGTTGACCATCACGCCTGGTTCGCGCGTAACGTCGGTGAGCGCCAGCGGCTCCCAGAAGCCGATGGCCAGCCCCAGACGGTAAAAGATGCCGTAGGGGCACAGCTGAATGGGCATAGACGGGTTCGGCGTGTCGGGGTGTGCGCCAGACGCCAGCTGAATACTGCCGAGCGTCATGGGAAACAGGCACTTCCAGCAGACGTCGCTGATGGGATTTACCCACCGGCCATCGCCGGCGTTGCTACCTCCTGCCATGGCAGGCCTGACGGCCGTCATGGAAAGCAGCAGGCACAGCATCAGAAGTAATCGTTTCATTCGTCCGCCTTTGCCGTCAGCGGACGGAGCCAGACGCAGACCGGACCGTCGTCAGTGTCATGGATGCTGCCGGTAAACCAGCCCTCGCCGGGCGGACTCACCGGCATCCAGTCGCTGCAGTCGCCGGTTTTCCAGTAGCGCTCCATCTGCCAGTTTTCCACGTCGTTTTCCATCCACGACGTGGCCGACTGCAGGCTGTGCGTCTTCAGCCACTCATGAAATGCACACGGTGGCGCATACTCTCTGTTGTCGGGTGGTGAGTGATAGAAAGGATGAGTCCAGTGGCCCCAGCGATCGCGCACGACCTCACGGGCTGAGATGTCAGCATGGTTTGTCATAAATGAGATTCCGGAAACAGGGCTGCGGGGCTGCCCGCATCAGTTAATCAGGCCTGCCCGCAGTGTGCAGGCTGAGGCGTACCGCAGCAGGGCGAGGAACGAACAGCCTGCGTGCAGCGGGAAGGAAGGTTTCAGACACTCACGCGAAATGCTTTATGGCCATAACGGTGGCAAAAAACACCGCCATTGCCAGGGTCATTACAATGCTGTACCTGTCCATAATTTGAACTCCGCTTAAGAAAATTGTGTCAGCGGGCTACGAAAGGCTCAGCCCGCCTGAAGTGCAGGGACGCAGGATGAGTCAGACTCAGTGACTGCCTCCGTCACCACCACCGCAGTCGCTGCCGGCATCGGAGGCGCTACAGCCTCCGTTATGCCCTCCACTGTCCGGGCCGCTCATCATTACGACCGACGTGGTGCTGCTGTCATCACCTGCTTTTCTGGTCAGAAACGTGTCTGCCTGCATGTCGGGTGCGCTTTTACCGAAAATTATCATCCAGAACATCCACAGCACGGTTGCGATACCCGCTGTCACCAGAAGGATCTTTGCCACAATCATGATTCATGACTCCTTAATAAGGCCTGTCCTGCCTAGTACGGATAAACATGGAAGGCGCATCACCTCTGATAAAGCGAAGCTCCCGCCATCCAGTCATCGTCAGTCCCGGCCTGATGTGAGGAGCGTGCTTTTTTTGATGGATAGGAAATAAAAGCCCAGCCGGTATAACCGTCATTAACGCCATACTGGAGGATGCCTTTTTCAATCTGCTCTGCCACGGATCGCAGAAAATGCGGCAGCGTTTCAGGGGCTGTTTGGTGCGTACCCTGCAGCAGAACCACCACTGCCTCTCTGTCAGGCATCGGCATGTAAGGACCGAAAACCTGCGTATAGGCCCCGGGCTGCGCTCTGCCCCCGAAAGCGTCGGGACCAAAAAATGAGGGGCTTTCTGCGGTAATATCAGACTCCATCTGCCAGCGTAAAACCCCCTCTTTGCCCAGTTTCCCGCCCGTAAATGTCCCTCTTTCCTTTCTGAGTGAGCGGGCAAGCTGGCGCAGGCCATGAGGTATTTCCCGCTGCAGCGTACCCGGCGAGCCCCAGCAGAGGATGCTGACCTGCTGCAGTGGCCATGCCTCCTGCAGCCAGCCCGAATGCACATCGCGCTGTGTTATAAACGACCGCGGTGTAATGACTGTCTCAACTTCAGCATGCCGTGGTGCGTTGCGTCCGCCTGCGCGGAGTGCCAGCGCTCTGTTCGTTTGCTTAAGTATGAATTTTCTTACGTTTGAGACCACCCACAGGGTGAAGGGAAGCCCACCTGCGACAGACAACACTTGTAGTTTTTCCACCTGATGCCTCCCGGTTCACAGGTCAGATCTGGTGCTCCATGAATACAGTTGTGACTCATTCGAGCGATGACTCGTCCATTTCAGTCGGAACACAGATACCGTGCCGGCGCATGACCGGGCGCACATCCTCTCTGTTCAGCGAGGCGATAATGATGTCCCGCCGGACATCCTCGCTGACCGCCCCAAAGAAGCGGATGGCAGCACGGATAATTTTTGACTCGGAATACATGGGATTTTCGCCGGTCATGCTGCGCAGTTCCTCTTTGTCCTGCTCGTTCATGCGCACCGCAGCTGAAAAAGGGAGCGTTTCATGTCTCATTTCAGTGCCACCTCCTCGACCCTGAGCGCACGGCCGTCACGCGTGATGCGAACCGGCGTGTGCTCAAAGCCAAACTTTGTTGTTAACGTACCGTACTGGTCGAAGTAGACCGGTTCATCCAGCGCAATGCTGGTATCGTGAATGTTGCCTTTCACCAGGATGACCTTGAAATTCTGCCGGCCTTTTATCTGCTGCCGGACCCACCCCATCTGCACCTTACTGTCGCCGTCAATGAAGAAGAGCGTTTCGCTGTAAGGCACGCGGTCAAGCGGATTGATTTTTTCCCCGGCCCGGGCGATGACGTGGCCACTCATGTCGCGGATGGTCTCGCCCACGGTAAAGGTCGGATCGTAGCGGTACACCCTGTCCTTTGTTGCCGGCGTGAGGCCCGCAACGGGCGTCGGGCGAACCGCGTGGGCCTTCACCCGCGCCACGGCTTCGCGCTGCAGCCGGTCCAGTTCCCCGCTGTCACGCAGGGTTTTGAGCCGCTGCCCGATGAAACCGAGCAGGTCGGGTTCGGCAATCGGAAACAGATGCCCGACCGTGCCCAGGTCTTTCGCGCAGGCGGGCCACACCACCAGAGCCAGGAGCAGCGCACCCAGCTGTCGTCTCATGGTTTCTCTCCGCTCAGGTCCGGCGCGCCACCGGCCGGCTGCGCCGCGTGCATCTGCCGGGCGATATCGGACTGGATCACCGGCGTGATATCCTGTGCCTCACTCACCACAGCCCCCTTCTCCAGAATCACCGCGTTGTGTGCCTGCTGCCAGTCAGTCAGACTGGCCCGCAGGGCATTGTTAAAGCGCGTCGTCAGCAAGGCGGCCCGCTCAGGCGTCAGCGTCATCTGCGCGGACTGCTGCTTGAAGGCGTTAACCGTTCCCCGCATGTCAAACACCACGGTGTCGGGCTGGTCGAGCCGGCTGACCAGCAGGCTGATACCGGCACAGGCCGCCAGCAGCAGTACGGCGCAGCCTGCCAGCACCACGGGCCGCAGGCGGGAACCGCCGGAGGCAGCGTTGTCCGCGCCGGCTGCCGGCCTCGTTTCACCGGCAGTTTGTGTATCATCATGCATAGTCTTTTTCTTTTTCACTTTCCGGCTTTCTCAGTCCTGCCCACAGCTCCAGCTCCGCCAGCTCCTGGCCGAACTTGAACGGCTCTGAGGCCAGCATGTAGGCCGCCTCTTCACTGGTGGCCCCCGCCTTCTGCGCATCCGCCATATACTGGAATTCGCTGGGTTCTGAACTGAACATGGCCCGGGTTATCGGGTCGGTGAATACGCGGTGAAACGAAGTGTTCTTGCCGGTTGACATCATCACCGAGCTGAAACCGGTATCACCGGCCGCCTCAAAGCCCCGGATAATCTGCGTTTCCATTTCGCTGAACTGATCCGGATTGGCGTTCAGGTAGGTCGTCAGCGCCTTGTTATCCTGCAGCAGCGTCACCTTGGTACCCGAACAGTTCCACGCCGCAGCGGCAGCAGACGGAGCGGGCTGCTCCGGCAGGCCGGTGAAGTCGCTGATACCCTGCGTGATGGTGATGAAGGCGCCCATGTGACGGCGCACCGTGCGGTAACCCGTTTCGATAAAGCGCGCCGCGTGAGGGTTGTGGCCGCTGAACAGGCGCCAGGCCTCGTCGATAACCGCCAGTTTTTTGATTTTGCGCGACGAGTGATACATCTTGTCCTGAATCGCCAGGATCAGTGAGTACAGGATGGCGGACAGCAGATGCGGCTGGCTTTCCAGGCTCAGCATCTCCAGCACCGCAAAACGGGTCTCGCTGTTCAGGGTCGGGTTGTCAGAGTTGAAGTATTCCCCGTTCGTTCCCCACGTGCACCACTGGTCAAGCAGCAGCACCAGCTCGTGAATACGGCTCATGATGGTCGGCTGCTGCCCGTACTCCTGCTGCACCGCATCTGATTTCAGGTAGTAGACCACGTCGTCAATACGGGCCCTGTTCTGCTTCGCTTCCCACGCGGCGTTGACCGCCTTGAGCAGCACCGACTCGCTGATCTGGTCCAGCTCGCCTGCCGGATTGGCCAGTACGGCCAGCAGACCTTTGACACGCTCGGCCATCCTTTTCATGTCGGTGACGTCGGTGATGTTGGCAAACGGGTTAAAGCGCAGCGACGCGCCGTCGAGATATACGCCGCCCGCCTGGTGGCAGAAGTTTTTGTAGCTCTCCCCCATGTCAATAACCCAGCCGTATCCGCCGGAGTTGAGCACCTGGCGCAGCAGTTCCTGAATGAAGAAGGATTTTCCTGCCCCGGTTGTGCCGGTCACCGCAATATTCGAGTTGGTCGCACCGTTTCTCTTTTCGAACATGTCAAAAAACGCCAGCTGGTTGCGGTAGGTCGGCAGCGGGCTGCCTTTCTCAGACATCTGCCGCTCCGCCACCACCGGCATCAGGTTGGCGGCGTTGAACGTCTTGCAACGCAGCGTGGCCCCCATGCGCTTCATGTCATCCCAAAGCCCCTCCTGCACCACAAACGGCAGCGTGGTGAGCCAGTTGCGCAGCTGCATCATCTTGGGCGAAGAAATCTGCAGGCCGTTCTTACTGAACACGTTCGTGGCCTTCACCTCACAGAACTGCTGTTCCTTGTCGCTGTCCGGCGTGAAGAGCGTCAGGTTAAAGTTGATGTCGCACATGGAAATTTCGTTGGTGCTCAGGCCCTGCCGGAGTTCCTTCCACTCGCGGTAGGACCGCTCAACGTCGGGAAACAGTCGCGCATAGGTGCTGGCCACCTTCTTGGCCAGATCCTGCTCTTTGCGGAAGGCCTCATTCTGGCTCTGCATCTGGTCCTCCACCACCACCGTCCAGCTCAGGATAAACGGACAGGGAATGCCCAGTTCGGGAAAGCGCATGTTCTGCAGGTTGTCCGCACCCTGCCACAGGGCGAACTGCTTCGGTGCTTCGCTCAGCTGCATGCTGACGATGCGCGTGGCTGACATCAGCGAATCGTCATTCTTGTCGAGGCGGCGGTCTTCGGGCTGGCGCGCGGTGAGCATGCGCAGATAGCCGGGATACACCTCCAGCTCGGTGCTGGGGTGCACCGCCTGGCGGTGAAGTTCCTGGTCCGGGTTCCAGTAGCCGTCACTGGCCGTGACCTGGCCCGGGCGGTGGTTCAACTGCTCGCGCATTACCGACAGAAACTCACCGGGCTGAATACGGCGGCAGTCTATGTAAGACCCTTTCAGGGCCATGGTGACGCTGTCGCGCACCCGGCTGACCTCATCCATGCCGCTGATGCCGCCCCGGCCTGACTGGGCGTAGACCAGAAAAACGCGGTAGTTGCGCAGGTACAGAGGATACTCTCGCTGGTTGGTGAAGCCCTTGAGCGCGGCCCGCTCCCAGTAGGCCCGTGTAATGGCATTCAGGCGCGGCGCCATCGGCCCCTTCCACATGTCGACGCTGAGCGCCTGCTGGAGCATCCCGCCCACGCACTTGCTGGCCACCATCATCACGGTCAGCGGCGTTTTGCGGGGCAGCTTTTCGCGCAGCAACGTGTCGAGGCCCTGCACCACCTGCTGGTTTGCGCCGATGAGCGGGGACAGCTCCAGCATAAACCCGACGGACCGGCCGTTGATGTAGAGGTCGCTCTGCCCGTCGTACATGCGCCAGGGAAGCAGGCTGCTGAGCGACGGATAGCTGAAATTCTGCTGCAGCAGCGCCGATGCCTCTTTCGCACCGCTCACCTGACGGCCGTTTTCCAGAATGCCCGCGAGCTGATCGAGCCATTTATTCGCCATGCTGTCTCTCCTTCTTCACCACTTTTGTCATCAGCGCACTTAAGGCGGCGTACAGCCAGAAGCGCTTTCCCGTTCTGGTATGACACTTCTCGTAAGCCTCAGAGAGTGGGGCATACGGATGACTGCCGGGCTGATTTACCTGATACAGCCCGGCCTGAAGCAGCATCGCTTTCGACGACGCCATGCCTGCTGGCGCATGGCGGGTCTGCCAGACAACCCGGCCCCGCCCCTGTCCGGTACCGGACGAATGAAGACGATCACAGGAAATAATGTATGTAGGAGAACGCTTCATCACTGGCCCTCGCTGATCACGCGGTAGTCCTGGTCCCAGCGGGACCGGTTTTTCACAAACTCCACGACGGCGGGCTGGTGAAAGCTGTCCTGGTCATCCACCCAGGGCGCGATCCACAGCCGCTGTGTCACATCCGGCGTGCGGCGTGCGTCCACTTCGCCGGGGCCACTGTCAGCCTCCGGCGTGGGCGCGCTGACAGGCCGGTAGGCAGGCAGCGGTGATGTCAGGCCCTGACCTGCCGCTGTCCCGTGGCCCGTATGGGGCGCTGTGGCTGTGCCTGCCACGCTGATACGCCGGTCCGGGCTGACGGTACTTTTGATATTGGCCGGCACTGCCAGCGGCTCAGCGGCAGGCTTTGGGCCGGAGGCATTTTCCCCGCTCAGGTCATCCAGGCTTTTGTGCTGCGCGGCCAGATGGCTGGCCTCGCTCATGGACAGGCACTGGTCCGTTGCCGTTTTATTGCAGTCAAAGTCGGTGTTCATGCCGGCGCAGCCGGTGAGCGCCGCGCACAGCAGTGCGCACGCAAACAGTTTTTGCATGGTGAAGTCCTCTGGTGCGGCAGCGCCGCGGATAAGGTATGAATAAAAAAGTGGCGGTAAGAAAGACCTGTCGGATTAAACGGGTTGCTGCCTGCGGATAAGGAGCATTAAATGAAAATGTCAGTTTTATTCATAAATAAAAAGGTTCATGCCCGAACGCCGGCCTGCAACCAGAGTGCCAGGGTCATACATCCGGACAACAGGGCCATCATTAATCGCAGGCCATAACGTAAACGGGGATAATCTCTTATCAGTAGCGCTTCAAAGGCTAAGCAGATGATTAAAATGAATCCGCTGAACAGCGCAAACATGGCTGCATCTCCCTGCGGCAAGTGACCGGCACTGAGCCGAACATACATAAAAAGGTTTATCAGTACGGCAAGTACCACGCTGTATATAACTGGACGCCAGCCGTAGATTTTGCTGAGCAGCCATCCCATGATGCTAATAACGATGACACATTCGACTATGCTGCCCAGTGGCGGCAGTCTGTGCCAGATATTGACGCAGCCATTGAGGCCGGTACATAACCAGTCATTTAATTGATGAAACAACATGTTGGATGACCTCATTATTATTTGCCAGCAGTGCCAGCGGGATGTACAGAAGTTATCTAAAGGAAGGTGGACATCGCCCTGATTGAAGAAAGGCACTGTGCTGCCTGGCAAATATTTAATCGCCTTAACGCTCAACGTCAGGGATTCGCTGGCCACTCGCTGTTCCACTTTTTCTATCCACTCATGCCGAAGCACTGACGCGTTCATGAAAAAACACCTCAGCAAAACATGTCTGGTTCCTCAGTTGTTTTCCTTGTCCGTGCGTTCATAACAAATATCATTAACACACCAGTATTTACCGATATCCCGACCGTCCGTTGTGAGAGTAGTTATCGGCTCCATCACTGCTGTGCCGGGTTCGGCATTAACACAGCCGCTGACTGTCACCACGTAACCACTGGTCAACACCAGCACAGATACATCGTCATCATGGCTAAAGAAGCCGTGGCAGTTGTTTTTCACCATCGCCAGCGAGCCAACCTGTTGCTGTTTATCTGCGAGTCTGGAATGGACTATCTTCGGACACACATACAGTAGGAGCCCCGCCAGTAACCCGCAAAAAACCATGGGTAAGAGAAGTGAAAGCAGGATTTCAGTGTTCTTCGATGATCGTTTTTTTGACACCTTACTGGTCGTCATACTCTTTCACTCCTTAACCAGCATTGGCACACACATACTGAAACTGAATCTTTTCATTGCCGCCCCGTCCCGTTTACCGGCGTCTTGCTTCGAACATATGCACAAATACGGCCGCGCCGAACGCAAGCACAACGCCTGTGCTGGGCCCTATATAAAGGAATGCTTTGCTGGTCACCTGAAGCTGTCCGGCTCGGGCAACCTCAACGAGCCAGCCCACAGGCACGATGAGCCAGGTGACGAGCCCTGAGAAAACCGGGGCCATGTTCAACCCGCTGCCGAATGAAAGACACTGAAAGACCAGCGTAAAAGCGGCTAACAGGAAAAGCATTCGCCAGACCTGCCACGTTATGCCCCCGGATGGCCCCACCTCCATGTGAAGCATGATGGCCACAGCGCCGAGGTTGAGGGTTAATACAAGAACCGTAAGCAGAAAAGCTGTCAGGCGATCTCTCGAATCGTTCGTAACAGGTTTACCATTCATACTCTTATCTCCCCGCTGTTTTTAAACCGGAACCGGATGCCTTCATTGCGCACTTTTCTCATATCCAGTTCGACAATCTTGCCCATCAGGGTGATGAGCATGATGGCCCGCTTTGCGCCTTTCGGTTCATGCCATACCGCCTCAAACCCTTCAAACACGCCGCTTTCGAGAATAAGTGTGTCACCGTGCACCGGCGGCTTTTCGCAGCTCTGTGCCACCTGCCCCGCGCCAGCCTTCAGCGCCTTCATCTGCTCATCGCTCATGACCGCCAGGCGCTCCCCAAAGCGCACAATCTGCGAGACGCCGCGCGTGGCCTTGATGGTCGTGGTGTGAATTTTTTCCGGATCGAAGCAGGCAAAGCCGTAGCCGGGAAACAGCGGCGTGGGCTTCACGGAGGTAACCTTCCCGTCCGCCAGCCGACGGCCGGTGTAAAGGGGAAACCAGCACTCCACGTTCTGGTTTTTCAGATGCGCTTCCGCGC
Source organism: Allium fistulosum (assembly GCA_030737815.1). Taxonomy (NCBI): domain Eukaryota; kingdom Viridiplantae; phylum Streptophyta; class Magnoliopsida; order Asparagales; family Amaryllidaceae; genus Allium; species Allium fistulosum. The sequence goes on along the minus strand of JASFAW010000009.1, from coordinate 323,569 downwards.
GATTTTCCTGACCAAAGAGCGTCTGCAGTACGTACCACTGTTTCATCGGCGAGTTCCTGTCAGTTGATGGTGTCACCCAGCCGGAGCTGGCTGGCCTGCTTCAGTACTTCATTGGGGTCGAGCACTGCCGGGCGGCTGCCGTTAGCGTTAACGGCAGGCGTGTTAGCTGCCGTTTCCTGCACCTGAACCTGTGAGGTGTTCTGTTTGTCTTTCTCGGCCTCCTGCTCCTCAATGGTTTTCAGGCGAAAACCCTGCTGAAACACCACGGTCACGGCGTTGCCGGCACCGATATCAATGACAGGGTGATACTGCTCAGCACGCTTGATGTAGTACTGGCTCAGCGTGTCGGCCGCCTTGCTGGCACCACCGCCGAAGCCCTGTTTCAGGATGTCGCCGGCACCGATGGTGGCCGCCCCGCCCAGACCCACCATGGGCGTGGCCGCCGACTTGAATCCGTCCCCGAGGCCTGACAGAAAGCCTGCGCCACCCGCGTTCATCAGTATTTGTCCGTTACGCATCACCGGCTTGCCGCGGATGCCCTGCTTGCCCTGATAAGCCACGTGTCCTTCAAACGGCATGTCGATGTGGTCCCCGTTTTTCAGGTTGCAGCTGATGTTTTTGGTGCGGACCTCACCGCGTTCGCTGGAGATGTCCCCGTAGATTTCACCGGTGACGCGACACTGGTCCATGTTGTAGGTTTTACCGTTGGGCATAGACACGTCACCGATGAGAGTAAGGACCACCGGCGTGGTGTTCTGCTGGCCCGTCACGCTGGCGTTGGCGTCGGCCCCCTCAATCATCACGGCCTGTGAAAATGAGCCGGACGAAATCCACGGCAGATGCGGCCACTTGCGGCTGAGCGAGGCATAGGTGAAGGTTTTCCGCATCAGCCCGCCCGTCTGCGACGTGGCGGCGGCAGGCAGCGTGCCCTGGGCCTGACCGGGATAAAAACGGCTGCCCTGACCGCTGGCGTGACCGCCTGCCGGATCGGTGATGCGCCACTGCGCCGGTCCGGCGGGTCCCAGCGGAACCGGGCCATTCTGCCCTGCACCGGGCGCTGACGGCGTGCCGGTTGCGCCCGGCTGCGTCGTGGCATGCGTCCCCTGCGACTGAAGCTTGTCCAGCGCCGCTGTGATCTGCTCCAGCTTGCGGTCGAGCGAGGCCGCCTGGCTGTCGACTTTGGTGTTGAGGTCCTTCAGACCCTGCTCAAGCCCGGCCGTTTTGTTCTGCTGCTGCGCCAGCACGGAGTTTGTCACCGCGTCGGTAAAGCTGGGTGTGACCAGCCCGGAGCCGGTCAGGTCGGCAGGCTTATGCGCCGCCTGGTGCTTCAGCGCCGCCTGATGCTGGTTGTAAAACCAGATGCCGCCGCCGGTAACGGTCATGGCCGCCAGCGCGCCACCGGCTATCAGCCACTGACGGCGGCGGGTGACGGTGTTGATGTTGCTCACGATGCACCCCCTTCATCGGTGGAAAAAATCACCCAGACATAGCCCTCTCCGCCCGCATAAAGCGTACGGGTGGACAGCATCACGGCGCGCACCCCCTTCTGCCAGAACTGCCTCTCCGTCAGGGCCCGGGTGACGTAGCCGGTGTTTTTCATGCGGTATCGCATGACGCGGAAATGCGCCCCTGCCAGCTGGCGCTCCGGCGTGAGCAGCACGCCCGCAGCCGGCGCGTAGTCCGGCCCCTGCGAGGCGGAAAGCTCGGTGTAGTTGTCCGGTACGCCGCCGTTCACCACAGTGCACGCCAGCGCCACCAGGGTTTTCTGGAAGGGCTGGCTTTCCTCCCAGGCCTTCGCGTCCGGGTTCGGTTTCAGACGTGTGCGGGCCGGGATAAGCAGCAGCGTGCGCCCGTTACCCTTATCCGGCACCACGTCGAGCGAGAGCCCGATGCCGTCGGCAGTTTCCAGAAAAATAGTGAAGTCATGCGGCGTGAGGGGGGTAATCAGCAGCGCGCCGTCCGCCGTGTTCTGCTGGGTAAACGCGCCGTCCGGACCCGACACACCGGTGATGAGCTCGCCGTCGATGATGATTTTGTTGGGACTGGTGAGGCTCATCTTTGAGCGCAGATGCGCATTGTTATCAAAAACCGTGCCCGCCGGGCCGCTGATGGCGGCGACGGCGCAGGGCGACAGGCAGGCACCGACAACCAGTGCGGCAGTCAGGGAGAGTTTCATGGTTTTGTCCCGGAATCATCGTTGTTGAAAATGGCAGGCCAGGCCACTTCAGGGAACGCCGTCAGGCGGATGAGCCCGTTGTCGTACTGAATGTGCAGGCGGTATGCTTTTTTCTCGTCGGGCAGGTCGGTTCTGGAGACGCCGTTTGCGGTGGCGGTCCGGACAGCTCCGGGCTGGTTCAGCGCCACTGTGCCGTTCATGGTGCTGGCATGTATCGTGCCGCCGACGATGATGTCGCCCGTTTTAGGATCGGTGGCTTCATGCTCAATGCTGTAAACGCTGGAGATGCCGTTTTTCTTTATGTAGCTTGCCTCAATGACCAGTGCTTTCTTCAGGGCAGAACGCTCCTCCGGCGGCACCCAGCTCAGCAGCCGCGCATGCTGTCTGTCCACGGTTTCAGGGGTGACGCTCAGGCGAAGGCTGATGAGCGATCGGGCCAGCATGCTGTACAGATTGTCGTCCCCGCCGTCCATGGTCGATGCAAAGGGACGGTCATAGACCATCGGCGTGGTTATGGTCCGCTGATGCCAGTAACAGTACCAGGCCAGCGAACCGGTAATGCAGTTGGCCAGAACGCTGACAATCAGCAGACCGCTGAGCGTGAGCAGAAGCAGGGCCAGCAGGCGGTCGCGTGATTCTTTAACCTCGAGCTTCATTATTCCTCCCGCTTGCGGGGAAAAGGCCGCCCGGGAAGGGCGGCATGAGACTTACTGCATCCAGTGACGGTTACAGGAATCGGGGATACGCATAAACCGCACCCTAAAAAACAGGGTGGGCAGATACCAGTAAAGGAGATTCAGGAGCCACCAAGACCCCTGCCCTTTCTTGAGGTGACGGATACCCATCCAGAAAACGACACTGATGCAGAGCATGGTGACAAAGTTGTTGTTGAAGAACCCGATTAACCCGAACGTGAGCAGCACGCACGCTTCCTCGGGTGGAAGACCCAGCCAGCGTTTCTGCTGATTGAGGGTTTCGGGGAAGCGGTATTTGGCTGATTCCCGCTCGTCCATCGGTCAGGTCCCGATCATTCCGTAGAAGGCGCGGGAGATGACCAGCATGATGACCAGGCCGACGAAGATGAGCGGGTTTTTTGTTTTGATGAAGCCCACGAGGGACATCACAATTTCGCCCATATAAATCCAGCGCAGAACGGTACTGTTCAGGCCGAACGTATCGGTGGCATCACCGGTCTGCGTAGCCATCAGGTCGTTTGCGCTGGCCACGTGCGGGACAATGACGACCGCAAGCATCAGCGCGAAAAGCATCGCGTTCTGCATTGCGGGGGCGTGGGTTTTATTAAAGGGTCTGAATGGGGTGTTGCGAAGGTTTTTAAGACGGGAAGCGGTGTACTGAATGAAATTACCTGGCCGCACTCGGGGGCGTTCAGGCAATGCTACCGCCACGTCAACCGGTTCCCCGGAAACGAATTTATCAGCGTGCATTTATTTAATCCTGTATGAGACGATCGAAAAGAACATATGCAACTGAATGACATATGCGGTTTTCAGATATATAACGGGTGAAGCCAGAAATGGATTCCGGGTGGTTGACCTCCTGCTGTGTGTAGAATAAGCAAGTACATTACTGCCTGAGTAAAAAAGCCCTGGTGTCGGCTTTAATGTATTTATAAAAATTGGTTTTGTGTTTTTTCAGCAACGGTTGCTTATTTACAGGCTCAACATGCATATTGCCCGTAAGGCTCAACGTCATGCTCATAACCATTGTGGCGACAGGTCTGAGCCAGACTCCCCTAGCAAACCGAGGTCAGTACAGATATTACTTATTCCTCACCGGAAACTGCCTCAAATCAGGTGAGAGAAAGGCGGTTTAACATCAGCACGCTTTGCCTGCAAGGCCCTGGCGACAGGCTGTATGTGCAGTTTTGCGTTGCGTTTACAAAAATATACTAAAAGTTAGCACGCATTGTGAAGATCTAAATGAGGATGTTTTTGAGGTTTTTTTATTGCGAATTTATTACAGGACATAAATTTCTATAGGTTTTATAAACTTACAGAATTATTACCATCCTCAAACCTGTTCTTGTCATGTATTATTCACTTATATGAGTATCTTTTGATTCTCAGGCAGGCCATACCCCACTACTCAACGACAGGAACAGGTTAAAAGGTGGAAAAAACAAACGTAAATCTGGAGAAAGTACTGGAGCTGTTCGCCAGAAGAGGAATAGAGAAGAGAAAGCAGGCCACTGTAATGGCCGGGATTCTGGGGATTCAGTACAAAAGCGCCAAACAGAAACTGGACGGGCAGCGCGGCGTAAAATTCGGTGAAGTACAGAAGATATATGACTACTTCCGGGAAAAGCTGAGCAAACGGACCAGCCACAACGGACTGTTTATCGCTAACGATATGCACATTCGATGTAACATAGAAGTCGATGATGAAGAGGTTTTAAGGCAGGAACCCGGTGTCAATTATGCCTTTAAAGACAGGGGGCTCTGGGTAATAAATCACACGTCTAATCAGATACATAAAGAACTGAAAAAGGTTGTTAAAATGGAGGTACTGCCTCCACCCAAAATTGCCATTTTAGATAACGATCCTGAAATACTTGAACTCATGGAGTCAGTTTCAAACAGGTATGGCATTGATTCTACCCTGTTTAAGACCAAGGCTGAGCTGCTTGAACAGATGAAAAAGAATACGTTTGATGCCTACGTTATAGACTGGCTGCTGGATTATGAGATCAATACTGCTGAAGTCGTTAAAACAGTAAGAGCAGGGAGCGATGAGGTTCCGGTTATTCTGCTAACTGGCCAGCTAGACCAGCACGAAAATGAAATTGCCGGTGCAATCGCCCAATACGGAATCGAATTGATTGAAAAACCCACAAGGGTAAATATTATTGCATCCGTATTAATCGCCCATCTGTTTCACTAGGGATGCTCTGGAAAAGCACCTCAGTTTTATACACACTGGCAGATAAAGGAGAGCAACACTGGTGGATCTCGGTACATCTTACAAAACAAATATGACTAATTACCCGATTCAATATTGATTAATTTTAATTTTCAAAGACAAATCGAAATCTCAAAACATTTCATATTTCCAGCGCTGAGAACGACACAGTTTCATGCACGCGAGGATGAAGCTGTAGTGTTCTGTTTTACAGCTAATAAAGTTGGGGAACTATAATGAACTCATAACCCTGATACTTCTTCCCGCCAGTAATCATCTCCCCTCACGAATAAAATGCATCAGAGGTATCGCTCAAATCAGCATCTGTAAGCCGGCCATGTGAGTAACTTTTGATTAGTTTTTTGAATAACTTTTGATTTAAAAAAACCTAACTTTAAGACTGGCCTTTTAAACTTATTAATTATCAGCAGCTTAACATACAACACTGCACGTTTTAAATCGTCTCACTGAGGTTATCATTCTCTGTTCATATCTACCGGGTTCCTCAAGCCATTGCGAATGACAAAACAAAAGGATTGAAAATGAGTCAGTCAAACATTAACCGGGACAGAATATTGTCAGTGTTTGATCGAAAAGGAATAGCTAAAAGAAAACGTGCATCTTTAATGGCTGAAATACTAAACGTACATAATCAAACCGCCCGACAAAAATTAGACCTCAGAAGAGGTATATCCTATGAGGAGCTGAAACGCGTTTATGCCTATTTCAATGAGCCTCTTGATAATTTCAGAGGCTATAACGGTTTGTTTATCGTCAACGAAAGGCATATGCGGTGTAACGTTGAAGTCATCGAAGAGGAGCTGGATTTCTTTGAACCGGATACCGATTATGCATTCAAAAGAAACGGACTCTTCATTATTAATCCAAAGGCACGTCAGTTCGGCAGAGAGGCGAGAAAGGTTAAAAAGATAGACCTGCTTCCGTCCCCACGTATTGCCATTCTTGATAATGACGAAAAACAGACTGACATGCTTACCGACTTAACCAATCGTCTGGGTATTGAAGCGAGAGTATTTGTTAAAGAAGACGAATTACTGCGCGATATTAAAAGGAACACCTACGAATGTTATGTTCTGGAATGGAAGCTGGAAGGTGGAAGCACCACGGAACAGACCCTTTCAACGCTCCGGAAAGCAGATGAAAAAGTCCCCGTGCTCCTTTTCACTGGCCATGTGAGCGAGCATGAAAATGTCATTGGTGATTTGATCATCGATTATGCTGTTGAACTGGTTGAAAAACCCGCCAGAATGAAAATACTTTCCTCTCAACTGATTAGACACCTTTTCTACTGAAGAAGGAGACCAGGAATGGAATTTCTGAAACTCACCGCTGAACATCTCAAAGAAGTTTATGACATCCGGTTTTCCGTTACGGAGAACCTGGTTCATGCACATCAGATACAATATCTGCAGCGGCAGCAGGCACTGGAAGACATCGCTCAGGGCGGTGGATGGATATGCCGCGTCGGAGAAGAATATGCCGGCTATGGGCTGGGCATTTACATCCCCTCTGATGACCAGGTCAATTACGTCACACACGCGCTGATAGGCGGATTGTTTGTCAGACCGGAATACCAGGGCCGGCATATCGGCACGGAACTCATTCAGCGCATCACTCGCTGGTTTTTCGACAAGGGTACAGAACAAGTCGAACTGACCACCGACAGGGATTCTCGGGCGGTTGAATTTTATAAAAAGAACGGCTGGCAGCCAGCCGGACTGGATGAGTTCGGCCAGATGGTCATGAAAAGGTACCGCAGAGATGACGAGTAAAATTTTCGTACTACTGATGAGTGTCATACTGAGCCCCGTGGCCCTGGCAGACAGCTTTAAACTGGTTGACGGTACCACCACTGAAACGGTCTCAACCGCTGACCTCGAGAAACTGCCAACGGCCAGCATTACCACGGGGACCAACTTTACGCCGAAGGCCACGTTCACCGGCGTACCGTTCAAGGATTTCCTGAATAAGTACAGCGTCAGGGCAAAAGCGCTACGTTTTTTTGCGCTGGACGAATACAGCTACACCGTTCCCGTTGATGAGCTGCTGAAGTACCACGCTATCCTGGCCTACCGTAAAAACGGTAACTTCTTGCCTGTTTCTGATCTCGGGCCTTATGTTGTCATCTTTCCCCGTGATGAGCATCCTGAACTTCCCAGGGCGGATATCAATGCCAAAACGGTCTGGATGATTTCTGAAGTGAAGGTGATCCGGTGAAAGGAAGACTGTTTGCTCTGATATGCATGCTGCTGACACCGCTGATGGCGTTGAGCGTTTATTTCACTGTTTCACATTTCAATACCATCAAGCATCAGTATAACCAGCTCGATCCCAATCTGGATAACTATTCAACAGGTGAGGTGCTCTTTCTGAGTTTTGAACGGATGCGAACGGCCGTATACGAAACCGATACGCCTGGTGCATTTCCACTGAAAAAAGAGATATTTGATGCAAAGGTCAATGTGCTGAATTTTAAAGCAATGGACAGCCATTCCTTTTACTACAACAAACATTTTGCCGAAGACGTAAAGGTACTGGAAGCGCAGAGTAAAAAACTCGGTGAAATTTATACATCCATGTCGCCAGGGAAAGAACGTCAGAATGCTTTACTCCATCAGATAGATGTTATGACGCCAACAATGGAAGACATTCAGGAGGTTATTTACAGTATTCAGCTTAACAACTTTCAGGGTATGAAGTCGCTTATTAAAGACAACGCAGGCCTTGCAGAGATCAGCGCTCTCTGCAGCCTGTTTTTGTTTTTTCTTTTCGTTGCCACCGCCTGCTACTATGTCATTACGCTGAGGGACGTAATTAAGAAAAAAAACATCTTCATCTCTACCATCTATCATGAACTTTCAGGTTCACTGCATAAAATTCAGATGACAGCAGACCTTATTAATCCGCGCGATGACGTTTTAAGCACACAAAAATATCTCAGCAGGATTATGTTTCACACGAACAAGCTGACTCAGCAGACCAAAGAAATTATGGAGTACTCCAAAATAGAAATCGGCAATGCGACTCTCAAAAATTCTTCATTTTCACTGGAGGAGCTTTTGGAAGCCGGCATTTCATTATTCAATGAGCAGCACGGAAACCGTCTGGTGACACGCATATGCCCCCATGAGGGATATATCTATTCCGACATGGGGAAACTGACGTCAGTCATCAGCAACTTTCTGGAAAATGCGAATAAAAACACGGACCACGGAGTCATTTCAGTCTACCTTAAAATAAACCGTGATCGCCTGGTGATTCGTGTCAGAGATAACGGCTCAGGATTTGATATCAATAAACTTCCTTTTCTTTTCAAACCCTTTAATCAGGGAATCACATCAGAAACCCGTCAGGGGATTGGGCTTGGCCTTTCAATAGTCAATAATTACGTCCGTCTGCTCAAAGGGAAAATAAGGGTCAGGTCGGTCCCCGGCGAGGGGTCAACATTTACGGTATTCATCCCTTTAAGCTCATTCCATTGAGGCCATCAGGCTGCGCCGGTACTTATTCGGCCTGCTCAGGTTTGACAAAGTGATTACTTTCGGCAGTATCTTCAGCTTCCTTTATTGCGGAAAGATATTGAGAAAGCATTGCGTCAATCGCAGCATCATCATTTGATCCAGCGTTTTTAAGCTGTATTTCATTCATCATAGTGAGGATCATAAGCACGGCTTCGTAACTTCCGGTGACTTTCCTCAGAATCTCTCTGTTCCATTTCTGCTGGCTGAATGAATCTTTATTTTTCTTTGCATTGTGCATGATAAGCCCCTGTCTGAGTAATTCATTACAGACAGATGAGAGGCTGACTTCAGACGGATGCGCACCGCTCTGAATTTCAAGCTGATAAATATCCCTTATTTCCTTTTCAATTTTCGAACTGACGTAGATACCTAATCTTCCCATCACTTGCTCCGTATTTCTCAAAACCTTATTATATTTTTCTTTAGCTTTTCGTGCTGCAACAGTTCACCCTGGCTACGCCGGCCTATTTTCTTAAATTCAGCCGGATACTTTATTATTACCTGAGTTATACAGGTAGTACAACCCGACACCATGATATCGTCGTTAACGACGACAACACCAGTTAATACTCTGATATTTATTAATATCTACATTCCTGCGATACTGTGTCGTAGAAACCTACGACAACAGGTGGTCGTCAGCGACGACAAATGTCGTCGGATCCGACACTAACATGTCGTAGGTTCCTACGACATTTTTGGCCAATACTTTAAAAATGCAGCATTATTTTAAGTATAACCACATGATTTAAAACAATAAAACAGCAAGATGAAATCTTGCGTGGGGTGTGATGATAGTAAAACTGTAAAAGCGGCTTGTGAAATAACCGCCTTATCTTAAATTTAAATAAACCCCGCACCGGTTCCGAAACCCATCCGCAAGCGCACAGTGCGCGTCTGTAACGAATTATCTTGCACGGGAAGATCTGAAAGGGTATTTTTTGAAGGTAAATCACAGCGCATTCTGCGCGCGCATATGAGACTTATTAAATATGAAGTGGTTAACCGCTGCCGTCTTTTTTACCGCATTCAGCGCCCAGGCTGAACCTGATATGTGTTTCACCAGAGCCGGGCATGATTTCGGAATCGATCCGCGTCTGCTCATGGCGCATTCCATTCAGGAATCGCGCATGCATAATAACGCCGTTAATGACAGGAGTGCGCATAAAAGCACGGACGTCTGTAATATGCAGATTAACAGCGCCAACTTTCCAAAATTAAAAAAATTTAATATTACGCGCGAAAGACTACTGGCTGATCCGTGCATCTGCATTTATACCGGTGCATGGATCGAGGCGCTGAATTTTAAGCAGTATGGCAGGACGTGGGACACGGTCGGCATGTATAACACCGGACCGAATCCGAAACTGATCAAACAGCGCAGGGAATATGCGGCGATAATTAAAAGTATCTACCGCGTTCTGGTGGCCAGGGATGAAGTCTATGCAAAAATGATAAAGGCCGCGCCACCTGAAACATCGCCCCCCTTAACGCTGAGCAGAAATGATCCCGGCACCGCAAAAAAATAAACCCCGGCGAACCGGGGTTTATTTTTTCAGCTTTTCAGCTTCGCGAATTCCTCCGCCATCTTCCACAGCGCCTGATTTAATTTTATGTCGCCGTCGATGCCGTTAACGGGGCGCGTGGTGGTACGCTTCCCTTTTTCAGTGCGTCCCGACAGGCCACCTTTTACCAGATTCTCCTGCACGATATTAAAGGCCGTCCACAGGTCGGTGCCTTTGTCATGCCAGCGGCGGGGGTTAATAATATTTTCGGCGGTCACCGGCGGTGCCTTGTCTTCATATTTGTATTCCAGCGCCAGCTGGCCCAGCAGCAGCCTTTCCGCCTTATCCAGCTGAATCCCCTTCATCATGCCGATATTATTTTCGACTTTTTCAAACACATCGAGAACCGAATACGCGCCTTCGATCACCTGGCTGACAATATCACCTTTGTGCGGCACACTGATTTCCCCGAACGTTTTCCAGCAGACCAGCCCGTTGGTGCAGACTTCGCGGAAAATACCGGGGATCATTTTGTAACTGCTGGAACCGTCATGGCTGTTCAGCAGAACAATTTCAGGCACCTCCTTGCCGCTGCCGTTATTTCCGCGACGCAGGCGGATCATGTGTTTGGTAAAATCCCGGCGATCCTGATCGCGCACGCGGGACTGTTTTGCATAGAAAGGTTCGAACCCTTCGGAGCGGAGTTTGTCGAGCAGGGTAATCGTCGGAATATACGTATAACGGTCGGAACGCGACTCATGTTTTTCAACGGAAAACGCGCTCGGAACGTAGCGCATCAGCTCATCATTGGTGAGCGGGCGGTTTTCACGAATAGATGTTTTCTGAGCATAACGGCTTGCAAAACTGACCATAATAATGACCTCTCAGCGTGAGTTAATAATTTGCAGAATTACAGCCGGGGTTAAACCCGGCATCAGGTATCACGTTCTCAGCGCGGCGCTGATTTATTTCCCGCGTTTTCCAGAGACCAGGCGATCATTTTTCGGGTCTGCGCGTAATTGATAGCCGTGTAGCCCAGTTCGAATTCATAAAGGGCGTATGGCCAGCCCTCCCAGACATAAATTTTGCGTGGCTCACCGTCTGCTGACGGGTCGGTGATTTCTTTAAACAGCGCCAGCTCCTGCCAGGTCACCCCGCCCGGCCCGCAGAAGGTGCCGTTGTCGATGATGAATTCGCTGAGATCCTGAAACTGATCCGCTGTCAGTCCGGTGTTGACTTTTGTCCCTTCAACCCGTGTTTCGGTAGATTCAGAAGCGGCGGTCTTGACGTTGTGTGTGTTCATGCTGGTTCTCCTCTGTCGGTTGCTGTTAACCATGTTTCGGTGAGTTCATCGCGGCGAAGGGCAAAGTGGCGCCGGCGAAGTGAGGACAACCAGGGGCGAAGACAAAAAGTTTTTGCGGGGGTATGCAAAAAGTTTTTGGCTGAGTACATTTCACCCCTGATTGTCTGAGCTGACGGTGGTACTGTCAGCCCTCCGTGCAGAACAACCGGAACAGGACAGCCACACGGGGATGAAATGAGCATGAACACCTGCGGCACGACGGAACGGCGTGACGGCCTTACAGGGCGCGGACGCGCCCGGTGAACGCACCGGCGACAGCCGGTTGCAGCCCTTGACCTCAGCCATCAGACCTTAGCCGGGAGGCCCGAAACGCGGCCCTTTGCGGTTCGGCGGAGACGGGCGGCACCTTTTCCGCCGCCGGTCGGAGTGGGGCTGACGACTGCCCGCCAGGGCAGGAGCCGAAGGGGGCCATGTTCCGGCCGAGGCTTCTGAAAAGGCGAAAATGGTTCATCAGGCAGAGGAAGCTGGTCATAAACTCACCCGGCCCTACCCGTTCTGGCATAAATACTGGCCAGAATGGTCACATTACGTATCAGGGTGGTGAAGCTTGCCCGCAGAGTCACAGCACGCGGAGGGAGGGAGCCGGTGCGTCAGCACCGGGTGTTGCCCGGCCCGAAGGGCCTGCAGGGTTTGCGCCCTGCACGGCACGGAATCAGCCTGCGGCTTCATCCTGAAAATGCTCACCGGCGCGGATAAGCAGCTCGCAGAACGGCAGATCTTTAGCGCTGCACAGGTGCATAAGATTTGCCAGCAGATCGGTAATGGCCGTTTCTGCCAGGTCATTTTTACTGTCCAGCCCCGTGCAGCGGGCGAAGGTGACGACTGCCGCCGCAGCGCTACAGGACACGTCGGTTATTTCCCACGGAACCGGATGCAGCGCGTAATCTGCCAGGTCATCAAGGTCGGCTATTTTCAGTGATTCCGGAGACGCAACTACAGTGGGCATTACCACAGCAGATGGGGTGTTTTTCAGCATCGGGAACTTCTCCTGAGTGGGTGACAGCAGGGCCGGAAACAACCGGCCCTGCCCCGTCAGATACGCACTTTGCGGTTATAAATGGCGCGCCAGTCGTTGTAATCGCTGCCTTTTCGCAGCGGCTCCAGCTTGCAAAGGTTTTCGGCCAGCCAGTTCATGACCAGAACGCGCTCAACCGCTTCAAACCACGACTCCTCCTTTGCCACCGGAAACCACATATTCGCATTGTGGCCACTCAGCAGCGGATGACTGCAGAAATGCACGCCCCTGCCCCGCTTCGTTTCGCACCCGGTTACAGTCACCGTGGCCCTCACCTCCTCAGAAGGCGTGCGGCGGGCGAGCTGCTCCACGATGTCTGACCAGCAGACTTCACCGGATTCCGGCACCGGCAGCTCGATGCAGTTGAGCGACTGGCATTCCGCGCGGGCCGACAGTCTGGCGATTTCCTTCAGGGTCGGATCATCATTCGCCCCTTCCGTGCTGTGAATGAACTGACCGTGGATGTAAAACGCTTCATCCCCGTTGTCCAGGGTGATGACGCAGTACTGGCCCAGCGCGCGCGCAATGTCGTCCTCGGTGACGCGCATGAGTTCGGCATTTACTGCCTGATTTTTCTGGCTTATGCGCTGGCCCTCATCATCAGCCTGACGCAGCCGATAAAAACGGACCACAGCCTGAACGGCATTGCCGGTACGTGTGCCTGCTGGCCGCTGCGCAGTGCGTTTACAAACAGCGCCGCCTGTGCGACGATTTGCGGGTCAAAATTCATATTCCATTCCTCGGGTGTGATTTTGATGTGGCGGGTAGTGACAGCTACCCGCCGTGAAGAAAGCAGGGGCAACCCTGCTTTTTTTGCGCCTAAAACTCCATGCCCTCCATGATTTCGGTTTCGTCCAGGCGCGTGGACGGATGCTGATATTCCCGCAGCGCTTCCGCCACGTGCGGATGGTTCTGCCAGACGGCATGAACGCTGCTCACATCCAGCATGTCGGCCTCCTGACGTAGCTGGCGGGCCGTCGCATGGTTGTCCCAGCCAGCCTCGCAGGCGGCCTGCTCACGCAGCGCCTTTTTCTTTGCCGCAATACGTTCAAATGCAGCCGGATCGGTTTCCGGCGCGGCCCACTCCAGCGTACGGGCGTTGCCGCGCAGCACCACGCGGCGTGCAATATCGGTAATGGTGGCGATGTGCGGTTCAAAGCCGTACCCACCCTGTTCCTCCTGCTTCCAGTCCCCGCTCAGGTCTGCCTTTACCAGCAGCTCCATCGCCTCCGGGAGAGAGTCCGCACGGCCCAGGGAGACTTCCGCGTCACACCAGTACGTGCCGGGATAGAAATCGTCGTCAGGAAGCTCCATGCGACCGCTGACGGTAAGGCCAAACGGGCGCGCCGCCTCGATAAACGACTGACGCAGCGCCTCACGCTGGAGCAGGGCATTTTCCTGAAGCCACGACAGAGCGGGCAGGTCAGGCACGTCCATCCCGTCCCACTCTTCTGGTGGCACAGTTTCAAAGATCAGCGAGAGGACGGACGTTGCCAGCTCGTACGCAACCGGGGTGGCGATATCGCCTTCATCAAGCATCGTCGTGATGCGTTCTGCCGTGTACCGGACATCAGATAACAGGTCATCAAGGTGATCCGGACCGAACGCATCCAGCGCGGCCAGGGCGCGGTACATCATCAGATTGCCTTCCAGTTGCGCCAGGGTGAGCAGACGGTCTGCACGCAGGAGCAGAAGCACGTCGAAGTTTTGTTTCACCCATGTTTCGGTAGATTCAGAAGCGGCGGTCTTGACGTTGTGTGTGTTCATGCTGGTTCTCCTCTGTCGGTTGCTGTTATCCATGTTTCGGTGAGTTCATCGCGGCGAAGGGCAAAGTGGCACCGGCTGGCGACCGGAACGGAGGCGTCACCGGAAGCCGCAGCGCAAGCGAGCCGGGTTTATGGCGAGTGCGAACGGGTGAGGAACGGCGAAGCGTACCGGAGTGGGAGGGCGACGGACTGTGCGACTGTCAGCCCTCCGCGCTGAACCACCGGAACAGAACAGCCGCACGGGATAACATGAGCATGAACACCTGCGGCACGACGGAACGGCGTGACGGCCTTAAAGGGCGCGGACGCGCCCGGTGAACGCACCGGCGACAGCCGGTTGCAGCCCTTGACCTCAGCCATCAGACCTTAGCCGGGAGGCCCGAAACGCGGCCCTTTGCGGTTCGGCGGAGACGGGCGGCAGCTTTTCCGCCGCCTGTCGGAGTGGGGCTGACGACTGCCCGCCAGGGCAGGAGCCGAAGGGGGCCATGTCCCGGCTGTGGCTGTTGATGTTAATTCAGTAAAGGCAGCAACCACATACTGGCCAGCCCAACCGGCACCGGCACAAAGACAGCAGGGGAATAACGGATACCGGCAGGAGGCTGAACAGAACGCGGCGGCGGAGGCGCGGTGCGTCAGCACCGCCTCTGCCCTGCCCCGCAGGGGCGCGGGGGTGATGCGGCGGTGCAGGCGGGGAACATCCCTGCCGTGGGTGGCAGGGTTACGGCGGCGTTCCGGTCAGGCGTCTTATGCGTCCTTACCGGTCTGCGCGTCTTCTGAGAATTGGGCCAGGCCAGGGCGCAGCATGACGCCCGACACATCAGTATTTTCCCGCGCCTTGTGCAGGTCGAAAGCGGCCTGCATCGCCAGCCAGAGACGCGCGGCAATGCCTAACCCCGCCTCCAGCCTTACCGCCATTTCGGGGCTGACGGCCGCCTTGCCGGACGCCACCTTGCTCAGCGCCGCCGGAGAGACGCCCAGGTCTTTCGCCATTTTACGCAGGCTCACGTTATTGTCTTCCAGGTACTCCGTAATGAAGCCACCAGGATGCGGGGGATTGTGCATCGCCATCAGTGATAGTCCTCCAGGTTGAGAATGTAAGCGTTGCCGTCGGTAAACTCGAAGGTGATGCGCCAGTTGGCCCGCACCGTAATGGCATACAGGTTTTTGCGATCACCTTTGAGCGGATGGAAACGAAAACCGGGATAGCGGCTGAACTCATCCGTCGAACCGGCCCCATCGATGGCCAGCAGGCGCAGCCGGATACGTTCAGCATCCTTTGCCTGAACGCCGCTCGTGTCGCCTTTTTCATAGAGCTTCTGTAACCCTTTGTGCTTCCAGCTTTTGATCATGCTCCATCCCCTTGTTTCCTGTCACGAAACATTATACCAAAACGTTTCGCGTAAGGAAACAATTTACCCGCTGTTTCTTTCGCCCCCTGCGGGCGACGTTGAACAACCGCCCGCGGGGGGGGGGGCCGACTGAGGCGGTTACGGGCCTGCGTTTACCTGCCCGTCAGACAGCGAACGCATGAAATCCATCATCGCGTTAATTCTGCGCTGCGTTTTCAGACGTTCCCCGAAGTCACTGGCGTAATAGACCGGTGTGTAACGCACGCGGCTCAACTTCAACGTCAGCGTGTTGCCGGTGATGACTTCGGCGGGAATACCCAGCAGCGAAAGCTGAATAAACGCCATATCCGCCGCCACCGGATCGATATCAATACAACTGGCAAACATCTGCTCCGAGGGGTTCAGTCCTGCCTCAAGCATGCATTCGGCCACCGCAACCACCATGCCGCCCGCGCCGCAGGTCGGCTCTGACAGCGTAAACAGCCCTTCCCGCTTCACGGCTTCCTGTACGCCAGGCATGAGCATGCGCGCCATCAGCGACTGTACGGAGTACGGCGTAAAATACTGCCCCTGCCTGCCGTCGCCCAACTCCAGCTCCATGAAAATGGCCCCCAGAAAGTCATGAAACTTCGCTTCCAGGGCGCTCACCATCAGGCCGAAAAGCCGGTGAAGGTCGCTGATGTCCTCCGGCCTGTAGCGCTCGCAGATTTTGCGGCAGCGCGCCATGCTTTCCGGTGCGCGGATCGTGGCAAGGTCGAGTTCACTGGCCGCAAGCGCAATAAAGTCACTGAACACGTCCCAGCGGCTCAGGTGTCGGGCCGTGTGCCTGAACACGCTGACGAACTGTTTACGCGCCGTCTCGATACTCATCATGCGGTGCGCGGGTGACGGCTCGCAGGCGGCCGCCGCCAGGGGAACGGCAACCGGCGCGGGCACGGGCGCGGGGTCTTCAGCCTGATTAAAAAAATCGGCAAAATCTAACTGTGACATAAACCACTCCTTTAACAGCCGCCCCGCAGGGAGGCGGCCGGATTTACATCACGCGAGGCCGAGGCCTGCGTTGACCAGTGCAATAAAGAACGGCCATTGCCTCACCTGCATAGCCGGAACGCGGGCGCGTTTCCCGTTACGGAGGGCATTTACAAATGCCTGCGCGTGTGACACGATTTGTGGGTCGAATTGCATGGTTGTCTCTCCATTAAGTTTGATAAAAACCGGATGCAGACTTTTGCGGAGTACACATCCGGCGTGGACAGAGCAGGCTCAGGCCTGCTTTTTTCATTTCTGACTCAGGTCAAAGGCCTCCTTAACGCGCGTCATGATCTGCGCGTGGTCAAGGCTGCAATAATCCCGCAGCCGGAAGTAACGCACGCCGGTACGGGCGTAAATGTCGGTCACCTGTCCGCAGTAAAACTCGGCCAGCATGAACGTTTCACACTCCCCGTCTTCACTGCATGACCAGTTCAGCGGATACGCCACGCCCAGCGCGTCGTGAAAGCGGTGAACGTCGATTTCTGCTGGCGCTCTCAGCGCCGCTTTTTCGCGGCCCTGCCAGTAAAGGCGCTCATCCTCGGCGGTTTCACGTTCGCCGTCGTACAGTGCGGCGATAAACGCCGCCTCCTGGTGATTCCGGCATTTCAGCAGGTCGGCATCAAGGCCCGTCAGGACGTCACGGATAATCAGGTTCATAAATTCCTCCCTGTCAGTGGTTGGGGGGTTACGCCGCCTGCGCGGCGCATAAAAATCACTAGATGTTGTCGCGCCAGAAGTGAAAGCCCGCGTCCAGTTCCGTGCGCAGGTCGTTCAGGGCGTATTCCCATGCGCCCTGAACGATTTCACCGAACTGCGACAGGGCAATGTCACTCCCTGCCAGCCACGCCCGAACCAGCGGAAACGGAAGCCGTGGGCGACGGGCTGACCAGTCCGGCACGGCATCACGCAGCGCTTCCGCGAGGCTTAACAGCGAACCGAGCAGCAGTTCCGCACGTTCGCTCTCTTCCATGCCGTCCTCTGCCAGATGGCCCAGAAACGCCAGCGTCTGCGCGACACCGGACGGAAGGCCGTTGACGTTTGTCCGTAAAACCCGTGTTTCGGTAGATTCAGAAGCGGCGGTCTTGACGTTGTGTGTGTTCATGCTGGTTCTCCTCTGTCGGTTGCTGTTATCCATGTTTCGGTGAGTTCATCGCGGCGAAGGGCAAAGTGGCACCGGCTGGCGACCGGAACGGAGGCGTCACCGGAAGCCGCAGCGCAAGCGAGCCGGGTTTATGGCGAGTGCGAACGGGTGAGGAACGGCGAAGCGTACCGGAGTGGGAGGGCGACGGACTGTGCGACTGTCAGCCCTCCGCGCTGAACCACCGGAACAGAACAGCCGCACGGGATAACATGAGCATGAACACCTGCGGCACGACGGAACGGCGTGACGGCCTTAAAGGGCGCGGACGCGCCCGGTGAACGCACCGGCGACAGCCGGTTGCAGCCCTTGACCTCAGCCATCAGACCTTAGCCGGGAGGCCCGAAACGCGGCCCTTTGCGGTTCGGCGGAGACGGGCGGCAGCTTTTCCGCCGCCTGTCGGAGTGGGGCTGACGACTGCCCGCCAGGGCAGGAGCCGAAGGGGGCCATGCTTCACAGGGGTTTGCTTTGAGAAGAACCGGAGAGAAAAACTGAGGCGAACACAGAGAAAATGAACAACGGGAAGATGAACACAGACAGGAAAATGCCGGAAAAACACGCCTTCACATAACAACAGCCCAACCCCGCCCGGCTGAACGGGGTCAGATTACAGACTTAGCGCATCAGCATAAGCGCTCTGATAAAGCGCAACACGCTCATTCCTGCCCGCCAACCTGTATAAAGACATATTACGGCCATGACTGCCATCAGTGACAGCGCCAGCGGATTATTCACCCCCGTCATCACCTCATGCATTTTTACTACCTGGACTAAATCCATTATCACCCTCTCAGTATGATGTTAACCCGCGCAGAACAACGTCACGCCATTCTGCGCCTGTCTGCGTTTTCCGGCAACAGCCTGCCCGTCCCTGTCATTCATCGCCCGAATCACCGCCGCTGCGCCAGTATTCAATGTCTTCATCAAGCGCTTTAATGTGCTCGTCCAGCGCATTAAGAAGCTGCTCTGTACCCGTCTCCAGCGGCCCTGAAAGGCCGTCCCATTCCACCACCATTTCGGTTATTTTCGCGCGAATGGTGGCAAGTTTGCGGCGCTGGCTTCGGGCCGTTTTCAGTTCGGTGACGTAATCGCCTCTGCTCATGCTACCTCCCTGCCCTGTGTGAGCTTGTTCGGCACCATCCAGCGCTCAAGCACCCGCACCGCTTCGCCCGCCTCCTCTGACCGGAAACCGGCCTCGGCGGTGAGCCGCCACAGCGGTTCGCCATAAAAATACAGACGGACAAAACCGGCCATCGAGGGAAAGCGATCGGCCCAGCGGTAAAACTGACTGATCAGCTCGCTCTCGCTCACCTCTGTGTCTGACCACTTTGAGGCCCAGCTGGCGACCGTGGCAGGCGTCTGGAAGGCGAGTTCGATTTCAGCCTGCGCCGTCAGCGCCTGAACCGCCCGCGCCTTCAGGGCCTCCCTGCGGTGAAACTGGCGGCTGTATTTTTCGGCGCGCATCTCGGCCTTCCTGTGCCGCCGCTCGCCGCACTGGAAGATGACTTCCGGAAAGAGCAGGCGGGCCGCGTCCGACGGCAGCGGGTGCGTGGCGCAGCCACCGCTTTCGATGAGCCAGTCAACGGCCCGCAGCCACTCGCGTTTGCGTCCCCGTAACTCTTCCTCCCGCAGAACCGGATGAAAGAAGCGCAGCTCACGCAGGGTGATGCGCTTACTGCCCCTCAGGAAGCGGAAGAACGCCTGCGCATAAGGGAAGTCAGCGCGAAGCGTCTGACGTTCGCGCCTGCGCTCCACGTACTCAACAGCCTGAAGCATCGCGCGCCTGGCCTCGCACACCGGCACCAGTGAACGGTTTTTCGGGATCATGCGTTGCCCTCCTGTACCAGGTAATCAGCCAGGCCGGTGACGCTGTACTCCAGCAGACAGGCCTGCGCCGCAGCGGCGACCAGGGCGCTGATGCGCGGCGGATCGAACGGCGTCAGCCGGAGGACGTCGCGCACGCAGCCGCCATCCGCCGACGCGATCAGCACAAGCCACTCTCCGGCGACTTCGCCGGGGCTGCACACGCACAGGCAGAATGCCTCTCCGGGCGGCGCAAAGCGCAACTGCACCGGGAACAGGCCGCCGAACTCGGCCCGGTACTCGCCGTTGACTGTCCAGCCCGCCGGGACGGTCAGGAGGGAAAGCACGGCGCTGGTCAGCTCATGCCTTTCGCCTTCGCCCCGTGCCCGCCACTCTTCAAACTCACAGGGATGCATTGACGCCAGCACATCAACATTGTTCATTACGGTATTTTTCATGATGTTCTCCATGCGGCCCCGAAGGGCCGCGCTCCCTGTCAGGCCGCGTGAGCGGGATCGGTGTTGTCACTGTCGCTGTCAGCCCCGCTGGCAGCGGCGTCGTCAGTGGCCTTTTCCGGCTCCGGCCCCTTCATCCAGGCAGGTACCCAGCGCGTGTCGCGCATTCTGTTTTCAGCCAGTTCTGCCGCGTCACCCTTCTTCATCTTCTCCGCATCCCGCGCCGCGCCAGTAAATCCGGCCTCGTTCAGGGCATCAATGATTTGTGTGTGTTTCAGGTCAGTGAAGAATCCGGCTTTTGTCGGATGCCACCAGTCGCGCAGATGGAAGCCCAGCGCGGCTTCCAGTTCGATAAGCTGACTGCGCGAGGTGTGGCCACATTCGCGGGTCTGGACGCCGTCCACCGAGCAGGCGACACAGAAGGTCATCAGGGCCATGAGCGTTTCGCCGTTCAGCGTGAAAAACGTGGTGAAGTCCTCAGCCCATTCAGGCGGTAAAAGGGCTTGCAGCCGCTGACGCTCCTCAGTGAGCGCCCGAAAGGCAGCCCCGTTTTCGCCGGAAGGGGCATTGCCCGTCAGGGTGGAATGTGACTCGGTCAGGCTGATCCGGAACGGTCTGCTGCGGGTATAACCGCCAGAGAACACGCTCCGGCAGAGTTGCCAGGTCAGCAGGGCAATGGCTTTTTTCTGCTGCTGCATCAGCGCGGCCTGCACGGCGAGGGTGCGCTCGGACGACATTCTGGTGAGCAGCGGCAGGCTGATCCCCTCAGCCTCATCGGGCGGTGACTGATACTCAAAGCGGCCGGAACCGGATGTCTCAGCGTCGTTCTCCTGCGACGCCCCGCGCAATTCCTCCTGCGGCTCCGTTTCACTTCTTTCTTCCGTTTCCATCGTCTCGATATCCGACAGGCGGATCACGCCGCGCTGTACAGAGAGTTCGCCAATGCCGTTAAAGCCGACCACCACGCCCGTTACGGCGCGGGTTTCAGGTGTCCATGCGCGGATCTGCGCGGCCAGATCAATGGCTTCGATTTCATTCGTTGCTGCGAGGTAACCGTCATCATCGTCGCTACTGGCACAGTCATCGGCCTTTTCGTACAGGGCATTAATACGTGATTCTTCGTCATTGATATACACAGGCTCCGGTTCGTCCATCAGGCGGTATTCCAGACCATCCCCGTGCGGCCACAGAGATTTCATCCGGCCCATGCTCCACTTCCAGCCCTCCTGTTCCTGGATTTCCTGCGCCATTGCCTCCAGCTTCTGCACGGTCAGTTTTTCCAGCAGCACGATGTCTGCCGTTCCTTCGCCCTCCTGCTGGCTGAACAGGTCTTCACGCACCACGCCTCCCGCATTCTCGTAGGCCTCTCGGCCTACAAACAGGAAACGGCGATCAGTGACGGAAATTTCTTTGTCGGTGATCTGCTTTTTCAACATGAAGAGTGGCAGATCAGGCCTGCCCGATTTCACCGACTCATAGACGCTCACCTGACGCTCCTGATCGTCTTCCAGGCAGAGCACCTGACACTGTTCAACGGTCAGGTGATCGTCTGCCAGCAGCTTAATGAGTGACGGGGCGAGGTTCGCGAGTTTGAGCATTCGCTGGACGTGGCGGGTGCTGTAACCCACCTCTGCACCAATCTGCTCGGCGGTTTTCCCCTGCGCCGCCTGCGTACCGAAACTGGCTATCTGCTCTGCCGCATGCATGTCGCTGCGCTGGGCGTTTTCGACGTAAGAGACGAGCGCCGCCATGTCTTCAGACACACGCTTGAACGGCACCGGATGATCGGCCCTCAGAACCTGCTGAGACATCAGCAGATTCAGGGCGGTGAGACGTCTGCCGCCACTGCCAGTTGCCCGTCAGGCAGCGCGTGGGCGACCAGATTCTGCAACAGGCCGACCGACTTAATGGTGGCCGCCAGGCTCTCCACGCTCTCAGCAGAATACGGGATGGTGCGCGCATTGAGCGGCGACAGCACGAATGCCGCCAGGGGCGCAAGTTCTACCGGTGCGGCGTCCAGCGCCGCGCTGACCGCCGCCTGCTCGGCGTCGGTGACTTTTTTGACGCTGGTTTTTTTTGCTGCTTTTGGTTTAGACTCGGTTACTGACATTATTAGTTCCCCAAATTGATAACTGTCACGCCCTGCGGAGTTCGCGCTCCGTCAGGGCACCTTTCACTGCTTACTGCGTTTTGCGGATGCCGTACTCACCGATATAACGGTTGAGCCAGTAACCCGCATTTGCCTCAAAATTCCACGCGCGCCAGGCCACCTGACCGTCTTTACGCACGACCAGGCGAAAGTGCGTAACCTGATCGTCCTCGATGGCGACGTTGGTGTACTGCGCGGCGACTGCGTTCGCTTCCTCACGCGTAAAGGTGTCGTCCGGTAAGCGCACCACTGCTGACTGTTCCACTGAAATCTCCTCTTTTTTGCCCTTAAAAACCGTCACCCGTTGAGTTGCCGGGGCCGCGGTCCTGACGTTTTGCGGGGAACTGCTGCTTTGTCCCCTGGTTGTATCCCTCACCCGTTTGAGAGCCGTTCGCCGCAAAGGGCGTAACGGGCACGGGCCGGTGCAGGTGTCCGGGCGCGAGCGGAAAAATTTTTAGCCACATCAAAAAATTTTCCGGCGAGAGGCTTCAGCCGTCCCTGGACAGCCAGGCGGTTTGTGCTTGTCTCAGCCCCGGCGAAAGGACTCAGACGGGCGAACACAACCCCTGAGGAAAGCGGGAACCCGCCGCAATGGCGTTGAGCGCGGTTGCGAAACGGCGTTGCCCCTTACATCCCGCCGTGTGTTGTGGCGGGATGCACGGAGCGAGGTGTACGGCGCGACTGAGCGGCGCAGCCGGAACGGCTGCTGCAAGCGAGAGGAGTTGCGTCAGGATGGAAACCCGCTGCCCCGGAACGGGGCCGGGCAGAGACGGCCTGCCGGCTCTGTGCGAAGCATGACAGCCGACAGGACGCCCGGCGTAGCAGCATTTTTTTCGTGTGACACGGGCAGAACCCGCTGAGGCGCTCGCGCATCACGACAGAAAACACTGAAAAAATGGCGGTAAAAGCCACGCTGAAGAATACTGTTATCAGAAGCGGTGCGGTGGCCGCGCCGTCAGGCGCGTGCCCTGCCGTTACGCCGCCGCAGGCGCAGGGTTTTGGGCGGGCTGACAGGCGGCCGTAACCGCCTGAACGTTGCTGATTATCCCCTGCTGTCCTGCTTAATGAAGCGGCCGCCGATGTAGACGGCACACTGGCAGGTCATGAAATGGCAGATTTCATCCACGACTTCCTCCGTCCTGAGTTCTCTCAGTCCACTGGTGCGGCGGTGCTCGTTAATCAGCGCCCTGTACTGGCGAAGAATGTCGCGGGTTTGCGGTGACAGTTTCATTTTCTCTCCTTACCTGTTTAAAGCCACTCTCGCCTGGGCGACGGCCTGCAAAATCGGGTCGGGGTCGTCCTCTCCTCCGGTCTGGACTAAGCGCCCTGCGGCCTCGATCAGCATCTGAAGGCTTCTGGCGTCAAGGCTGACTTCGCGCACCTGATGCATCGCCCGAATGTTGCTGAGATGCTCCCATACGGTCTGTCTGTTGATACCGTACTTAATGTAATTCTCATCCTCGGAGATGCGTCTGAGCACCTCGACAGACTCCTGCTCGGTAATGCCCATGTCTTCGCTACAGACTTCCACATCTTCAATTGTCCACACCAGAACGGTCAGGGTGCAGCCAGGGATATAAGTTTTCAGCAGCCAGGCGCAGACTTCATTTACGGTGCCATGCATGTTTTTTCTCCTGTCTGGGGCGGCCCGCCGCCCCGTGGGGTATCAGTCAAGGGCGCAGAAAATCGCGGCGGCTTCGGGATGAATTTGTGCAAATGCGGTCAGCTGGCGGTAGCGACGGCAAAAATACGCGCACAGCTCCTCGTCGTCGTGGCGGTCATACAGCCAGCTACGGTGATTCAGTACCAGCGCCGTAATGATGATCCCCGCCGCGTCCGAACTGATTTCCAGATCAGTCCAGACGTGGGGGCTGGAGAACTGCCAGCGTTCGTCTCCGGCGGGCTTCATGTAGCCGCCGCCGTGCGGCACGCCAGGCACCCGTACGAAGTCCCACACCGCCCCGTCATAGTTGGCCAGGTAACGATCGGCGTAGAGGTACACGTTGTTTTCGGCCCGCATGAAGTCGTGGCCAAACAGTGCAGGAAGAAAATGCAGCCTTTCAGCATCCGCCAGCACAGACGCTGGCGGGTAAACGTGGAATTGTGTGTTCATCAGACATCTCCGCAGTCAAAGGGAATTACCGTTACGGCCTGTGCCGTGCCTGAATGACAGCCCGACGAAAAGCGGAGTGATCAGGAGCGACGACGAGGCCGCAGCGCAAGCGAGCGGAGCCGTGATTACGCACGGCGCTGACGCGAATATTGAGCGGAAGCGCGACGGGAGTAAGCGCGGCGGAGGGAGTGCGAACGGGGGAGGAGGCGAGCGAAGCGATCTCTTGATCACGCAGCAGTCGGGCTAAAGTGAAGGCACGGCACCGGCCGCAGACCGCACGGACCGGGTTTTCTGCCCTGTCCCGCCGGATGGCGGAATAAAGCGGCGCGAAGCAACCTCCTCATCCCCTGTTGTCCACAGCCCGGTGCATAAACCGGCCGGAACCCTGTGGACAAAAGCGCCGCGGCGGCAGTACCAGCGAACTGAAAAGGAGTGGTCACTTAATGACCACTCCGGCATCTTAATTCAGGTGACTGCGCATCAGGGCGGCACGCCGGTAAAGGTCAAGGAGCTGTAAATCAATGTCCTCAATCAGAATCCCCGCCATTTTCCGCGCCGGCGAGGCGCCGCGGTAAAGGTTTCGCTTTGCCATGTCCCGCAGCCGCAGGTGAAACTCGTAAAGTGATACCTCCAGGTCGTTCACGTCGTCGGTGAGCTGAGTGAGTTCTGTATTCAGGGTCTGGTCTGTCATGGTGCTGTCCCTGTTTCTGGTTATAGGGGTAAATCAGGCGGCCCGGGCGGCGCGCAGTTCGCCGATGCGCTTAAGGCCGGCGGCGTGGTAATGCTCCAGCAGTTCGATTCCAATCCAGCGCCGCCCGCACTGGTCCGCGGCGAAGCAGGTCGAACCTGAGCCGGCAAACGGGCCTGGTGAAGGCCTCGATAAGCGGCTGCAACACGCTTACCGGCTTTTCCGTCGGATGGTGGCGGTTGCCCGTGGCTGCCATGCAAGGGCGATCTTACCTCTGCTGATTTGACCTGACGGGTTATGGCACAATGTTGGATCTAATCTGACTGG